>JAFELO010000172.1:510684-561765 GCA_017140195.1 Eumaeus atala
ATAAATATCATCATTTTGTAGCCGATTATAAAAAAAATATGTTAATAAAGGTAACTATGATTTACTACTGAAATTTTATTTACGTGTGGCGTTCGCTTAAATCATTACTTATTTTAAAAATGATAAGTAAGTAAATTATTGACGTATGATTCATCTTTTGACGTAAAAATTTTTTACGCACGCCTGGCTTGGGGAGTAAGGTGGTTACGAGAGTGTTACGAAGTGTTATTGGAAGAACAGCAGTTGAGAGGTATAAGTTAGTGAAGATATACATAGAGGGAGTTTTATTTCGTATATTACTACAGGGGCAAGAGAGAGATACCAGCACACATTTTGTATTTCTCCTTCTGTCATTCTGTCATAGCCAGTTACGTTTTGTGTACTTTTTTACGTTTACGTTTAATTAGCAATGCCATCTTACGGCGGTATCATGTGATTGAGGTACCTCCCCGGTAGTGCCGGTACAAATAGGAAGGAATAAGCGTGGCACTAAGTTAAGTAAGGGTATTGATCTATTCTAATACCAGCAATCAATAGCATATAGCAATAGTATTAATAGAAACGTATTTGTTTCCTCAAGTCTCATTTTTTTTTTTCAAGAATTGCCTCAAGTCATGTCATATATTATCCAAGAAATAATGTACAAAAAAACTTAAGCAAAGATCCCAGACTTTTTTCTTATAATCTTATTGATGTCTTAATAACAAATGTATATTGACGTCATGATATGGCAAAAAATATTGATTAATAAAAGCGACCAGATATTCTGCCTGAGGCTTGTTTGAAGCTCACAATTACTTTCGTGTTATTTAAATGTAGATAGAATTTTTATATGTTTCGGTAATGATCCGACCGGGCTCTGCTCGAGTATATGAAGCCGGATTGATGATTTTAGAAACAAAATGTAGCCCATGTCCTGCTCTGGAGGGACGTAACAATTCACTAAAAGATATGAGCTCGTATATCTTTTAGTGAATTTTTACGTCACTCCAGAGAGGGAGAGATTGCTCCGTTTATGTACAATGACAGACGGACTGAAATTCAAAAACTTGTATTTTAATTATTAAGCGTTTCACGCTACTAATACATAAAATACAAACGCACACACATTAAAAATTCTATCTATTTTGATATAAACGAAATCTTCAATTTTATTTATATATTGTATAGACTATAGTTTTATAATGATTTGTTTTTATCATACAATAGGAGGAGGTAGTGCCATGGACCAGGTGTCATGCACTATGCATGGCACTACCTCCTCCTGTGCAACGGAATTGGGCCGGCACGACAGGGGAGGTAACTCTCACTCACATAGTACCGTCGTAAAGTGACATCTTCAGTGTCGCGTTTCGTGCGGTGGTGGGGGGTAAGGAGGGCAATGCATCGACATAGTAATTATGTGGATGTTCATGGGCGTCAGTAGTCGTAAAAAGTCAAATGGCTCGTTTGCCCCCATACACAATAAGAAAAAAATACAAAGAGTGTCTTAGAAATGATTGTTATAGCTACTTACAAAAATATGACGCGAGCGTTACACATACGGATACGTTGAGAAAAGAATAATGTGTGTGTGTGTGTGTGTGTGTGTGTGTGTGTTTGTTTGTGTGTGTGTGTGTGTGTGTGTGTGTGTGTGTGTGTGTGTGTGTGTGTGTATGTGTGTGTTTGTGTAGGTTGCCACCTAAATCATTGATTGATTAAGAAAAGAGAATGACAGATCATTTATCAGAATAAATTATTAAGGACTAAATACAGAAGCCGTTATAATTTCAATTGTTTCTGGAGCTTTTATTGAATAAAATGCTAACAATAAAGTGTCACATACTGCCGAGCGTCGGATATATTTCAGGTGAATTTATTTTGAAATTCATCTGACACCTCTGTTCTTGGATACCTAAATTATGGTATGAGTTAATTATAAATTAACACCGACCTCGCTCGCAGGCTGGGTCCATGTTAATCATCAACTTCGAAATTTAGGTTGATTGAGGGCCGAGTAAAACCAGCTTCCACTATTTATAGAAAAACTTTTTTTTTCTATCCATATAGCTTATCTATTAGATTTTTACTATCTCATTCAAGTTATGGTGTCAAAGAAATATGGACAAAAAAATTTTGGGCCTTACTAAATAATATTGTATTTGCAAGAGTACATATATGTTTCAATATTCATGTTCATTGTGCAAGCATACCTTACCGCAGAACTTGAAGACGAAAGTCTTAAACCAATGCGTTAACCCTGGGCAATGCGTACGGGGCCGAAACAGTCCTAAATTAAGAGGCCACTTAATTTAGGACTGGTCCGCAAGTTTGCGGTAGCTCAACGAGCTATTGAACGTGTTATGTAGGGAGTATCTCTGTCCGAGAGAATTCGTAACGAAGTCATAAGACAGAGGACTAAGGTATTTGATATCACGCAACCAATAGGCTCGCTGAAGTGGCAACGGGCTGGTCACACACTCAGAAGAACAGATGGCAGATGGACCAGTAAGGTTCTTGGGTGGAAGCCACGTTTAGGAAAACGAAGTGTTGGTCGACCATTCACCAGGTGGGAAAACGATCTCCGTGCAGCAGCCGGCCCGGGATGGATGCGAGTAGCAGGAGATCGGTCGTTTTGGCGTTCAATGAGCGAGGCCTATGTCCAGCAGTGGACCGATAAGGGCTGATAATGCTGAAATAAGCTAAACGTAATATTATATTCTCAGAACTTGTTGTGGGAAAGATCGTTTTATAAACGGATACTCATGTATTGCAGGAATGTTTTTAACACGTTTTTATTAGATTGAGCTGTAACAAAATAAGTAAAAACAACAACAGTACATTTTCACGCCAGTTCCCTAATGGAAAACTGACTATGTAAGTATGTAACAAAATCTAATAATCCGAATTAATTTCTAAGTGTTTATTTAAAAATCTTTTCTTATGTCGATTAAACCACAATACAATATTATGATACCGTTGAACTGGTCTGATGAACTGGATGATGTAATTGGAACGTAGCTGATGAAACCTGGACTGATTACCAGTAAACATAAAGCGTGTTTTGGCTTATCATAAGTTTATTTTCAACATATGAATTCTTTGAGAAAATAATATTCGAATAAGTTGACATGAAATCCACAGAAACCAAATCTGAGGGTTGCGAAACCGCCATCCTCAATCTGATTGTGTTGAAATTTGGCATGTCTGTGCAACTCTAGCTATAAGGTGACATGGTATAATGGAATTGATATAAGTGACCGAAGGATGAACAAGGGCGCCTTCAAATCACAAAACAAACGAATCCTTCGACTACAAGGGGCTAAAGCAGACTTACTGAAGTACGTAATATACTGATTTAAGAGTCAAGGCTTCCTCTTTTCTTTAATCCTTACTTTGTTTGAGACTTGCATGTGATTGTGTGAGAAGTAATAGAAAAAGATATCACGGAGAAAGGGCAACATGCATTCATAGGAATTACCGATAGAAGAGACAACTAAAAAAATCTTAACACGTAACAAAATTTACGTGTTGCCGCGTATGCTATTATAGCGTATTGCTAACGCGAACTCACAATATTTCCTAACTAACGTCGCTAAAGCACTTCAAAAAATAAAATAAAGTATAAGCTCTCGAAAGAAAGGCTGAAAACTGAAGCGTATGACACACCTATATATACTTATGTATAAAACTACCGGACAGATACAGTAGTTGATAAATGATGTAAAACATACAACTGAATGACAAAGCGAAGTAGAGCATTCCTATATCTCTTGTATTTCAGTCGTATTCCTGAAGCGAGCCGTAACAAAACGTTTGTAGAGAGCTCGCGGTGCGATGTAATACGCTGCTTCATTACACCCGTGGCCCCGTTAATGAAAATTGAATACTCCATCTGTAAACCACAGACTACAGATCGTAGATAAAGCCTCGTGCGTTTTTAGGAACCCGTAGGACAAAAAACGGAACCTTTGTAATTTCGTCATATCTACGGACGGATCCGTATGTCACAGACGTTTTATTCGGAGTTTATGAATACTGTACCTTTTGAAATTTAGAAGGTGTATAATCCACTACAAAATGATGAATTAAAAAAACTTTAGTAATAATAGATAAGTAAATAATAACTATATAATTAATAATTATTAAGAATAAGAAATACTCCATACACATAACTGACGGAAGTTTTTTTTTCGAGGTTGCTGTGTGGGGTCAATTGATAGGTCTTTCTAAATGATATGGAGGTTTTAAGAAAGTTTTTTTTATTTTGATGTTATTTTGTGAAAAATTCGTATCTGAATTCAATAAAAATTTTAAACGATAATAATAATAAATAGAATTTATAAAAATATATAATAGAATTCAATAAAAGTTTTAAGCAAAAATTAGTTTAGACCAAATCGATTTGTTAGTTTAAATAACCTTTTTTGCTGCTACGGAACCCTGAGGCGAATTTGACTCGTCTTGGCCGGTTTTTAAAATAAAGTTTTCTGCTGTGATGTCTGCGCCGCCATATACCGCCCTCATAGATTAATGAGTGACGTATGAGCGTACCCAGTAGGCAAACTCTAGCGTGTGTAACTGTACCAATGTTATCCTGTAAATGGATTTAGGTGAAATCTTCTTTAGACGTGTTACACACTTGAAACCATGAAATTGGCTCCCGTCATTGTCACGCTTAGATCGTCACGTTAGCATACGTTACTAATGCGAACTTTATCGTTTTTGCTGTACAAAACCGGCCTGCCTACTAGTAGTCGCATCGTTTTATTACATACTTATTGTTTCCCGCTACTTAGTCCTCTGGGACTATAGACAAAACCAAGTAAAAGTTAATAGTCTATGTTCATCCTTAGACCTTTAAGTATCTTACATGAAGTTTATTTACAATCGGTTTAGCGGATTTCTCGTTGTTTTGGTACAGACAGAAGCTACTCTGAGCTTTCCCATTCATAATATTAGTGTGGATACACTAAACGCTACAGTTTGCTTGTTTTCGTTTAAGAATGTATAAACCTTAAGCGATATGCAAACCCTGGCTTGAATTTTGAATTGTGAGCTAAACAACTGAAATGAATAATTTAACACTGCAACATTCGTTTGCGGCGACAGCTTTTGCGTTGGCGATATTTCGCCACGAGGAACGTCAAAGTGGCAATTGATTGCACGGACACCCATGAAATTAAAACAAAGTATTGGACGCTATAATTGGCCGATCACATTGTACATTACTCAATACAGGATATGCTAAGGTAATGATTTAAGTAATCGAAATGTCTAGAAATTAATGTTTTTTTGACGCAAAGATTTTTATTTACGTACCATCGCCGGCCCTGGATGGGGCTCGGTAGTATGCAGGGATCGCGACAACTTCATGACCTAACCCCATCGTGGGTGCCACCGCCTTTGGTGAGGTGTCCTGAACCCGTCAGAATCAGCGCAGTCGACGGCTAGTCGTTCTCATAAAGGATCCTCGCCACCTCTACAGAGGGGTTGTCCTAAACCGTAGAACGACCCCAACCACTTCGGGACCGTCTAATAGCGAGAGGTCCTTCTTGCCCCTTGTCCCGTACGTAAGAGCAGGGGGGGGGGGCTCCTCTGATGAGAGGTGCACAAAGAGGGGTACTTAAACCTTAGACATAAAATATGCGTCAAATCTTTTTCAATTCTCTGTAGACCGTCTCGATAGAAAACTGTTTATCAATACATTTATTTTTTCTTAAGACCCTTACTCGAAAAAAGTTAAAAGGTTTTTTTTTATTTCTTTTTATAGCATAGAAAGGGGAATGAGATGTCGGAGCCTTTTGCCACTACCGACACCCATGAACATCCGCACAATTACTTTCACGACGCGTTGCCCTCCTTTCCTCCTCCGGACGAAACGCGACACCGAAGATATCACTTCACGGTGGTATCAAAGTGACGTCGTAGAATTACACAGCAATGCAGCATGGCACTACCTAACGCAAATTTGCAGCAAAATACACATGGCTTTTGAATTACACGCTTTGTTGAGTCTAAATTGATCTCTATGGTATCAAATACAAACTAGAGTGTTTGTCTGAGCATACTAAATTAACCATACAAATAATAAATTAAATATAAAAATACCAAGATATACAACGAGCGTCTACATAAAATATGTGCAACTGACTGCTGTAACAGCAACTTAAATACATGCACGTAAGGTTGACATTCCAAGGATATATGTTTAAATTTTGCACACCTTATAAATAGAATCTGCATTATAAAAACGACTTAAAATCATATATGCATTGAAAAAAAATTTTTTTGTACAAATAGGGCAATTGAATATGAAATCGTATATCTTGTATTTATGTAAATCAATGCTCAAGCCCTATTACTAAGACTACGCCGTCCTTCTGTGTGTCACTCGGCTATATCTCATGAACCGTCAACGCCAGACCTGGCGACACACAGCGCTGCTGTAACAAGAAATACTAAGAAAATTGAGCAAATACTTTAGTCAACCCATTTAACAAACGTAATTTTTGCCGTTTTTTATGGATTGCTACGGAACCGGACCACTAGCGTCCGACTGGCATTTGACGGTTTTTAAGTTAAATGTACTGTGTAATGTCTCATGACTTTGCAATCGTAACATAAAAGTTACAACAAGTAGACAACTACAACACATCTTCATTGCAGTTCCCGGATCAGTAACACGATCTGTAAATTTTAGTAACGGAAAATCTGTTTTAATGAAAACATTTGTTGCTTGAAGCTACTTGTTGGTATCAAATGGTTCCGATTTCTCGTTTGTTCTACGCTGTAAAGTAACTAAAAGTTACTTACCCCCTCGCAACGTTGAGACAGTAGTTTCTGCAGGGCGTAGCCTGATGCGAGCGACAGTGCATGCAGCCGCCCATGCGCAGCAGTCCGCTGGTGCACTCTTCGCTCATGCTGGAGAGGACCTGGCGGCTCGCCGTCAGCGCGCTCGCGCCCACAGCCAGCACTTGCAGTAGAGCGCGCGCCGACTCCAGTGACCGGGAGAGCGACGAACCGAGCTAGATACAGAAGTAGAGGTTAGGATTAGGCTAATGATTCGTTATTTCCTTCCCGTGGCCCATTGGGATAGGTGGAGTGAAGTAGGGCAATGCACGTGTATAACCTCTGGTTAGGCGAATGTATGTGGGCGTCGAGTGTCACCGAAATACTTTGACTGCTAATGGGCTATAAAATGTCCTAGAATTATTTTACAAAAATAGTACTAGCCATCATTTCACGCAGGCGTAATGTGCGTAGACAGAATATGACGCTATTTTTACAATAACTGAATGAATGCATAGTAATATTATATATTCGAAAGTCTGTCTGTCTCGGAACAATTTTGACGAAATTTGGTATGCATATGATAGAATAATCAAGCTCAATCTTTGGCTACTTTCTGCGCTGACGGAATCGTGGTTAGTAGTTAGTACTTGATATAATATATAAAAAAAGATTACCGTCACGCCTATTATCACCGAAGAGGTAGGCAGAGGTGTGCTAGTATATCCAGTAGATATACTAGCACACCCACGATTAGCCAAGGTATTGAGGCCCACGATGTCATAGGTGGCAAGCCTAGGGCCACTTCGGGCACATTTCAATCACGGACAAGGACACATGCTCAAAATAATCTGAAAAACATTTTAATAATAGTTGCCCGACCTTGGGATCGAACCCAGGAGCCCACGCGGCTAAATGTCTTAACAGGCGACACCCGCACCGTTACACCACAGAGGCGATAATATAAATTCCGTTTACTAATTGTTTCAAAATAATTACCGAAATCGTAACATCGGCATTGTAAAATGTATATTTCAATACCTAAGAATCCCAATTAGTAACCTCTGTACAGGTACTGAGAGGACTTATGCTAATCTCGATTTGAGAACAGACCGGACTAGATTTTCAGATAATATATTATTTATTTATTCTACTTATTTTCTTCATATAATTTTATCCTAACATGGGAACTCGTATTGTCACTAAACCGACCTGCAAACAACAATTTTTTTTGTTAATTACTAAAGTCGTATTAAGAACGTTTCCCTTATTATTAGATGAAATTTTCTCTACGAAATACTCAGTAAATTTTTTTGCAACTTGTAAAAACTAGCGTTGCGTCTTGAAAAACACTACCGTTTTTTCAATTATATTTATTTATGGAGGGCTTTACAGAGATATGGTATGCCATCCTATAGGGCCATCATTTCTTACAATCTACGCCTAATTCCAATGTTTACAGGTAATCCAATATCTAAAACATTTCTGTAAGTTAACTAAAGTATAAGCTTCAGCTAAACTTATAGAAATGTCGACCAAACCAGTCCCAGGCGACACACTGTTTTCTCTATTTATTTTATGTATATAACGGGTTTCTCTGTTTATTTTATCCGTACATAAGCAGGCAGCGTGTAGGCCCATGTGCAGCTTATTTATTCTGGAACTAAACAACGCTCCAGGGATAAACCTTGGATTTTCAGTTCGCAGGTGTTGTATCCCGCGTTTAATCCCTCTAATATTGAACGGGAGTTTTCATTCCATCGCTTTTGATTTATTGTAATATAGACATTGTAAAAAGTGTGATGTGTCATGTAGGCAGGTACCTACTTGGACTTGCAAAATAATTTGACTCCTTAGTTCGCCAATCTAGTTAAGTTGTAGTTTTTTAAAGTAATTTAGAAACGCGATTATTAGACATTAAAGGAAAAGAAACTGGAGTTTTAACAATCCGACCACTCCACCACTCACTAGCCGCATGAAATGTCGCATTTAGATATCGCAGATAGATCGTGAGATAGCTTAGATGTCACTTTACGACGGCGTTCCCTGTCGTGTCGGCCCAATCTCCCTGCTATGCAGCATGGCGCTACCTCGTACAAAAGGATATGTTCTGCAGATGAGCAGAGGTCACGAAAAGACATCGTAGGCTAGTAATTATATTCTAAAACAAGGAATTATTAATAAGTACCTGTTCAGGCACATCTCCAAACGGCTGGACACCGTTGAAAGCGTCCTTCAGACACGCCTCGTACTCCTCTGTGAACTGCTTCGCCTCCAGCTTCAGGATATTCTGGTAAGCCACGGGGAAAACATCCCTGAATAACTTCTTGGTGCTCGCGGACATGTCTTTCGGAGGTGCAGAGACCAGGTCAATATTAGCGTCGTCACTCTCGGAGGAGGACCGCAGGAGCAACCGAATGTCGTCGTAGAGGGCGCCCAGGGGGACGTGTGCCCGGGCCGCGTGGTTCTTGTATAGCTGAGTGAAGAGCACGCCGGTCTTGTTCTGCGACTGGTGGGACAGTGCCGTTAGGTGTTCTGTAAGAGAATTTTGTTGGTCAATGATATTTCTTTATAGCTTAAGATGACAAACGAGCAGTCGGAGCCATTTGATGTTTCACATATGCAGATATACTGCCGTCCTTCTCCCCATTTCCCCAATGAGCCACTGCATTTTCGCAGACGCCACGAAACGAGACACCAAATCTGTCAGAGTATGGCGGTATCATAAGAGCGACAGGCACTTCCCCGGTCGTGCATTCCCAAATGGACTGCAATGAAGCATGACACCAACTCTTACAACACCAACTCTAAATAGCTCCTACTCCTATACTCTCCTCTTAATGTACAGATAATATGACGGAACTTTTGATAAAAAGACTAGCTGCGTTGGGACGAACTGGGACGACAGTATCATAAGACCGGCACTAAGTGTTAATGCTGTATCTTGTGTGATATATGGGTCTAGCGGCCCATCGGGTGAATGTAGCGCATAAGCTTAACTAATCTGCGCAGCGTCTATGCAAATGTTTACGAACGCAAGAGCTACTGAACGGATTATTATGAAAATAGCACAAATATATGTTACAATTTGGAACGACACAGAAATAATTTTCATCCCAAAAAAGGAAGGAAATGAATGAACCTGGAAAATGGTTCCCTTGGGATAGATTTTATGTTTGTTGTTCTTTCACGCAATAGCTACTGGACGGATTGGATTAAAATTTGGCATAATCACTCGTACTTAGTATGTCCATCAATACAGTTGCAATAAAAAATAAGAAAATGTTACATTTGAATTTGGAATCTGTCATTTTTATACAATTGTGCATTGGGTTTTACGTTTTAGCGCCAATACATTGTACAATATTTTGAGCTATTAAGTTGAATCGGGGTGATAAAGGGAACAGAACCGTTGTGATTGCATTACACAAAGTATGAGTGTAGTCAAATGCAATTTTTAAAACTCTCCATAATATTGGTATTAGACAAATGTTTCTGTACCGGGCTATTAATACGTACAATGAGACTTCCTTTAGATTTTGAGATCTTTATGGCAGAGAAAGATCTGGCGTAAGATCTGATAATATGAAAGAGTGGGTGCTTCTATTGATAACTGGCCTCAACGTATAAAGAACAGTATTTCAGCCAATGGAGACCACCCCAAATAAACTTTTCATATTCTTCATTGTTTTATATTTATATATTAAACTAACAAACACACTGTAAAAGTAATAAATGTTATTTGCAATTAGGAAAATATTCTTTTTCTTTGTTACAATATTTATGGCAAGACTAGGTATAGGTTACAATCTGGTATGACAATACTTTTTATCCCGAAAGACAACAGGTGCAAACGTTGGATACTTTCATCCCGAAAAAACTATAATTGTGCTTTATTGATGAGCTACCATGAAATCACTCCAGTTCCCTTACGCAGATGAAACAACAGGGCACAGCTAGTTCCTAATAACATTCAGGCTGAACAGTTCGCAAATACCAGGAAACGTGTCATAAGCGGACGAAGTTATCACAATTGTTGGATATTTATACTGTGGAAGTGTGTGTTTGTTCAAAAATTTGAGAGAAGTGCGAGTTTTTACCCCCTCAGGTCCTGGCTGGCTATTGTAAATGAAAAGAGGTTACATCTGTCTTTTGGATTTAGCCTAGTAATTAACTAGGCTAATAATGTAGAAAATAAACAATTGACCACAATCTATTAAACCTTAAAAATGAATTATAATTGTAGTAACAAAAAGTACATACTTGTATATGGACAGTAGATGTATAGGGATATAGATTTAAAAATATCATGGATTGAATCTTTTCAAATCGTTAGCACAAGTGATTTGCAACCAAACTTACAAACTCATAAAATTTATAATAAATTTTTCATTTAAAAGTTGATTATTTTTCTCTCGTGTTGATCTCTCGTCTTTTGTGAGCTCGATAACCCAAGCGCCTAACAATGTGGCAGCACTTGCACAGCACTTGTGATACAGCAATGCAATACAATGTACTAACATGCGTCTATATTTTAAGAGCACGACGAATATTTATAAATTTCAATATCGCTATTGATAACAAATTATGTTATCATAGGCATAAACAGACTTCGACTGAGCTTGTGTAAGCGGCAATGCTTCCCGTCTGAGGGTAAAGCCCCTCCCCCCCTTGCCCTCAGACGGGTTTTATTATTTATATTGCCGTAGGAGGTTCTGGCGGTCATGATCATCTCCATGAGCCGTTCAACGCCAACACCAGCATTTTTAGCTACCGTGCGCTAACTCCGACGTCAGAATCAGGTTCTTCTGTCGGAAACCACTCTCTCCCATCTATAGAAGAGAGGGGGTCGGACCCTTTTTTGATCCTAAACTAGTCTCTTCGCCCAACGAGCACTCATAGCTATCAGATGAGCTGTTCTTCGCTTCCACAGCATAAATTCAGGTCCCAATATTCGATTTATTATTATCTCGAATTTTACTAGATATCTTATCCACGTTGAAATATATAAATCTCCAATCATCATTGAAAGGACATACACAGGTACAACATCTCGCGCAAATAATGCATTTGAGTACACGACCAATGGCAAAACTTTCACAATTACACCAAAATTTAATAATATTCTTAACGATACGCAAGTTTTCCTTGCCAACAAGAATAATTAGACACGTTATGTCGTAACATATCCTTACGTGAATAAGCTACAGATAGCTAAAGTTATAAATATCATGCTCCAGCTAAGTATACAGCTAACACGAGTTGAAAGCCATAAGATAGGATATTTATTTGCTCTCCCAGTTTCCTATCTGCGTTATCTCGGAATGTACAGTCGGATCAACGTGTCACTGCATTCCGTCGAGATATTACATTAAATACACTTACTGTGTGGCCCACCGTACACGAATCTGTCTACTTTGTTTAATTAAATAATTCTTTATTTAAGGGCGAACAAATTAAGGTTGCGTCATTTATGTAATGCTTGGAAAGGACGCTTTTGATGTGCGAGGCGCGGAGAATGAATAGAGATGCTACGGAGATGTACACTTGCTTTAGATGAATACTAATTTTAGGAGTGGGAATAGGGATGCGAGAAGTGGATGTGAAATACATTGCGAACAGCATCAAAGAGTTAATACACATATGAGGAAATAAAATTGGGTACATTGTAGAATACAAAAGATCTTTGTCACAGGAACAATTTTATAAATAGATTTAAAAAATTTGCACAGCAATACATAATAATTATTATGATTGACAATTATGTACTTTAAATGATATTTTTTTTAAATAAAACATGTCGGGATTGTTGCTTCATAGTATTCGCCCTCATTCGAAGCATTTGTCAAACGTTATGTTATAAACGTCAAGTTCGACTAAAGAGTTCGTTAAAATCTTTCATCATTTACCGTACTTGTTATGATAAATTAATTACTCAAATGCAAATATTCACTTCTGTGTAATTATATTAAAAGGACTCGAAAGTTATACGTTTCTCGGTATCATGGTCGTGGCTCTAGACGTTGCTTATTTATCTTGGCAACAAGGCGCTATCATGTACCGCGAGCTCCCGACGCTAGTATGAGTGAGACTACACAGAGGGGTTGTCTCGTACCACAGAATAACCAACTAACGTCAGGACAGTGCAATGTGTGCACAATTGCTTGCCGCTTCTGTTTTTGGACGTTTCATTAGAGTACAAAGATCAGCTCGGTCGGTACAAGTGTACGCCCAAAGTGCCTATGCTCTCTAGGATACCTGACACCCGCCGCGACAACTATGGCTACGACATGGTAAGATAGATCCGACTAATCTAAGCAACGGTGTTATCACGTGGCTAATCAGATAGTCGAGTAAATAGTAAGAGGTAGTGCCACGCTGCATTGCAGCCGAATTGGGCGGCATGATTGGGGTGGTACTGCTCCCTTACATAACACCGCCGTAAAGTTACAGCTGCAATGTCGCGTCTCGTGCGATTTATGAGTAGCCGGTTGCCCATTTGGGGAGGAGGAAAGGAGGACAACGCATCTGCATGACAACAATAATGCGTATGTCTCTAGGCCAAGTCATCAAAAGCTCTTTGATTGCTCGCTTTCTCCCCTAAACTAAAAAGGAGAAGGTCAAAAACAAATCGTATTTTCTCGTCTCTTTCTTTGGAGACAGCTCAAGACATTAACCCTGCGTGATGACTAGGTGTACACCACGCGTTACATAAAATGGAATACTGTAAAAATGTATGAGCGTTCTATTTAACGAGAACGACGCCCGATAAATAACAAGTGTCGTTCGTCTTGAGAGGGCCGAGACCTCCAGACGCCCTTCGGACGAATTTTATATAAGGGCTGGAGCACACTTGAACGGACTGCGATTCAATTACGTTAAGCTCATGAAAATTTGTATTGGTGCGTTCAAATTATTGTTCTTTAATATACTTTTTCTTAAAGGTTAGGAACCCTTTACTTGTTGGCAACCGATCAAATTAGACAAATAATATTGAACATTAAACCTATTTGTATTCGACAGCTATTCATTGATGACCTTCAACTTCAATTCTGGAAGATATGGATCATTGGACGGGATGGGGAAAGGAAGGATCGGCATAGTAATTATACGGATGTTCATGGACGTCTCCTGGAGCTATGAAAATGCTAAAATTTCTTGTTCCCCATATAAGGAATAACTATAAGTCTGAAACTATACCGGAGTCATTTTGTATTCATTTCTAAGAGTATCATTTAACTCTGTATCAAACGTGTTTTAAAATGTCTGCTGGTAGTAAGAGTACACAGATTTTTTTAAAATACTCGTATGTTATCTTATATATAATAAGATCCCCACAAGCTGTTTTAGTATATGATCGATTTTCTTAACATCGTGCGGTTCTCACAAATAGATGAACTAATACTGGACAAAGCCGAGGCGGATCGCTATATTAAAATAAAGTGCAGTTTTCAAATCATAAAATGTCATACGCCATTGAAATATTTTCATTTACACACATCAGAGGAGCATAATGTACTATTTTGCAGCACTCGCAAAATATAGGAGTGCGCAAACAAACCGAGTCATCTCCGGCTCCCTCATTAGCTCCCTATTCTACCTTTGAGCGTGTCTTTACGAAGGGCATATAATGGGACCTTAAATATGTAAATGTTCTGGCTAAACTTTGTAAAGAACTTCATACGTAGCTAGGATTAGCTAAGTTAATTAAACAAAAAAAAGGCCGCGCTCGCGTTTTTAATTATCCCAAGGGAATAAAATACTTTTTTTGGGGATAAAAAGTGATTGAGGGTAACATAATGTAGACTTATGTCATTCCCTAATATATTGTATATATATATGCTAAATTTCAATGGAATCAATTCGTTAGAGAACATAAAATATTAATACGAAATTCCGCATTTAGAATATTGGGATTGGCGGGGAAAAGTAGAGGCGAGCATGTTGTTTTCAGTCTCTGCACTTCACTGCAGTTTATCACGTTTCGTGGTCAAACGTTTCATGCATGTTAGCTAGACGTCATAAAGCTAACTTGTGAAATGACAATTATTTTATTAAATTAGGATTGTTTAAGGAGTGGACTATAGCATTAATTACGACTAGCGATCCGAGCGACAGGGACCAAATTATACACTAAAGTCTTTCTCGGGAATTGCTCTATTCATGGGTGAAAAGTGCATTAGAAAAAATCGATTACATATAGACAATTAATTTTTGGGGACTTTATTTTATATATAAGATCAGGCAGCGTACGCAAAATAAGTAAATTTTCATAAATATCTTACGGAACCTTTTTTCTTTTCAAAATAAAGTATAGCCTATGCTACTCGTGGATAATATAGCTTTCAAAAGAAAGAATTTTTAAAATCGGTCTAGTACTTTTTGTATGCCTATTCATTACAAACAAACATACTAAACGTACTGTATTAGTGTACATTTTTTTATACACAAACCGCCCGGAACAGCGACGCTGTCACTTATGCCTGTATCAAGTGAGCGAGAGGCACTTCCCCGGTCGTGCTGGCCCAATTCCGTTGCATAGGAGGATGTAGTGTCATGCACCACGCACGGCGCTACCTCCTAGACATGGCCGGATAGCTTGTTATACGATGACGCCACTTGACCACCACTTGCATAACTACAGGAGGCCCGTGTGCATTGCCTCCTCCAGATCCTTCATTCCTTCTCAATCATTGAACGAATGTAACGCGACGACTTGGCCATCCCTTGACACCCACGTTATGTGAAAGAAATAGACATTTTTTGTTACGATGGCAATGATAAGGGCTCTCACACAAATCTGCGAGCTCATAGGAGCAACGCTCGTAACTTCTTGAAAGAGTCTTGCGGTGCGACACCGCGCCGTAGTCTTGTGTGGGAGCCTCATGGAGATCTGATTGTTCGTTTTCCCCTTTATACAATAAAACCGATATGCGAGTAATTTACGACCGCTGACTGCTGAGTCGGCCCAGCGAGCTGCGAGCCCTTAGGCACTGTCGTCAAACCGAGGGTCCGCATTGTTCTGTACTCGCTCATTACCGAGGGCATTGCTCTCGCTAATATTATAAGGGGTGAGAGTGCGTGAGCTTTATGCTAATATTTATATTTATTCGTGTGTAATACCTTCCTTTAATAATAATATAATATCTGTGGGCATATCACACCACGTTAGCCTAGCCCTGTGCTAAGTACTGTAAGTACTTGTGTTACTTAGAAAAGATTTTTGTATATTTAAGAAATCTTATATATTTAAGATTCTATATTATAGAAATACATATAATACATGTATAAACATCTATGACCTAGGCGGGGTTCGAACCCGTGATCTTTTTTTTTTTTTTTTGAAGGGACCTACTACTGATTGGCGGCGTTTGTCCAGCCTTAACAGTTTGAATGACAACGAAAGACTTTTTTGTCTTCAGGTTTAGGGAGACGTTAGGGGGACAGACCCCTCTCTTTTCCCGCAGATGGGAAGAGACAAACCCCTATGGTTATTGTTATTGGGACCGAAAAGATGAAACTACTAAACACTAGTGGGACGGCGCGCGCACGATGCCGTTTAAGTTACAGTGTCATGGATAAGGATAATTGAGCTCGTTTAATATTTGGCTTATCTGAGGAAACCGGCCTCAACCCGCGATCTCTGGCGTGCCACGCGGACTAAGCGCCAGTTGGTAACGACCAACTGAGCCTCTGAACGCGCATAATCGATTTATAATTTATACACCTGATAGCTGGCTTGTATCTATTCTTGAGGTGATATACTTTGGCTACTAATTTGTGAAAACAAACTACGAAATTGTGAAATAATTGTCAGATTAAGCGTAATGCGACCGACCACAAAAACACAATTATTTCGTAATTTTGAGTCAAATTTAGTAATCGGTTTATTTTGATTATTACTTTATTATTTCATAATAAAAGAGTATATTGAACCGATTTAGATAAAATCTTCACTGTTCCCTAAATAGAAATAAATGCGTGTGTATAAAAAATAACTATTAAAATCCGAGATATACGTGAACAAAAATACACACATGCATCTATACGTTTTTGTTTGTAAGTCCTGACACACTGTCATGTGTCAAAATATTGCAATTTCGATAATACCACATACATACGTGAACTATAGATAATCGTACTTTTAGAAGTCGATCAAAAATAAAAACGGGATAGAGTTGTTGCGTCCCAATACGTATATTTGAGAGAGCAATGTGATTGTTTAACGAATAGAACAATAAACTGGGTAGAAAGGTTCAATATTGACTGATCTAAACTTAGCTATTCAACATTTTTTCATGCAGTTTGTTTTATAACTTCTAAAAGCAAACTCGAGTATTTATTGTTGGTCTAATAGAAGCTATATCATTGCAATATAACCTGTATTATAAGTTACTAAAGTATAGAATAGTAAATAGGTCGTTATTAGCAGCAGCGTACGACATATATCGCTGCAATACGCTACATCTGTTCGAAGTATTGTTTACGATATCGACCGCTTTTCACAAACAAACTGTTACGAGTGTAGCAGATTATTTTGATACCATCCTATTAAATGAGTGTTCAGTACATGCAAGATGACAGCTGTGCGTCGTTGTAAAGTGCGTCGTTGCAAAGTGTGTTTTGTGCGTTTGTGAGTAGCAGGTGGCCCATTAGAGGGGAGGTGGGAAGGAAGGCAACGCATCTGCATGACAACATTTATGCGGATGTTCATGAGTCGTATAAAAGCTCATACTTCCCGTTTGCGCTGCTGAAAGTTAGTATGTATTTATTTGTTTCAATTTTACAATTCTCTGTACGTACAGCTAAACAAAGACGTACATAGAACAAACTATTTATAAATTATAAATAGTACGTAATAATATTAGGAAGTATCAACATATTGTCAATGTGATTGTACAAATATCATCGTAGAAAGTAATTGGTGCAAGACTTAATAAGTTGAGCCACATGCGTTGTGAACATGTAGAATGTATTATAATTTTATGATAAAGACATACCAACACCAAAATGTGAATTGTGAAAATTTCATCCCTGAGGGGGTGAAATATATGTTAAATGTGTGAGAGAATCTAAATCCACACTGAAACCACAAGGGGAATGGGCTGAATCAGGGCCACGCACTTACATTCGTTTGTTAATGAGCGTCGGTGCTCAACAAGTGGCTCCAGTTTATCGTGCCCTCTGTGTAGTAACGTCCATTCCAATTTTAAATATAAATGTAGTAGCAGTACTTAAACAATTTTAATAGAACAAACCTTGCAGCGTCCGTTTAGTGGCCAACAACAGCTCCGCTATGGGACGAGCCGCGGACGCGACGCGCTCCTCCGCGCCCTGCCGGAGGAGGCTCCGCAGCTGTGCCTCCCGCCCCCTCCCGCAGCACTGCCCCCCGCATGTTGACCCTGAAACAAACGGACAACACAATATAACTACATAATCAAGTTATTCCTTCACTAATCACGTCTAAATAAACAAATACAAAATCCAGTACCAGTAAGCTTCCAGTATATAGGTACATAGTAAATTATACTCGTATAGAGCATAAAAGGAGAAGGAGGAGACTCTTAGAAGCCACCATCGCAACGAAACATCCCTACAACCAGAGGTTAGGAGACAACTTGCCTTCCTTCACCCTTTTTCCCCAATGGGCCAACCAAAATCTGACAAGCTATACGAATCAAGACGCCATGCCATTATTATTGAGATGAGAAGTATCCAGTTCGCGCTGAGTCATAACTGTTAGTTGTAATGCAGATGTGACACACCTTTCACGAGATATGTACAAATTCCTACGAAAAGTCCTCCCATACAAAGTATCACTTTTATCCCATAAGATTTGTTTAGAGAGTACATCGCCGTGTTCCACCAAATCCTACTTTCACCCCTGGATGTATGAACACGCGACATGATCGAAGTTTTATGTAATGTAATAGAAAACCTTATGTATATACTTTTATGCTATTTCTTTTTCGGGGGCACACTATACTCAAAAGTCGTTAGTATGTTTCGTTTGTCGTGGTACGGACTCTTTCCTAAATTTCGTTTGGTACTGCATGCCCCCGTGTGCTCGCATGAAAAAAAACCCTGTAATATACGTATCACACCTAACAGGGGATTTAGTTCGCGATATCTCGTTCTACGGCAGTGTTTATGCGACTGTGAGTTGCTAGCCCCTAGAGGGTCGTAAAGGCTTTAATCTGGGGGTTGAGACTAAACAGTAAAGTTAAAAAAGTATTTTTTTTTGCTCCGTATGAAATGATTTTAGTAGCGCAGTACGAATAAAGCATGAGGAGTGAATCGTGTGAAACAGTAATCTGTGGAGCGTAACACCAGCATAACGCTTTACTGCACTTACGTCACTTGCGTCTCTTACGCACCTTTCACTTTATAATCCTGTTTGTCACTTTTTTGTAGCATAGGCGGCAAACGAGCAGTTGGGCTACTTGCCACCGACGCCCATTGACATACGCAACACCAGAGGACTCGCAGATGCGTACTCATATGTATTAAACTTCGCTTGCGTTTAAGAGGTGGGACACGTTTTTCAAACGTACATTTTACGATCCTTAAAGTGTATTAGGTAAGGAAACCCTTGCCGAAATAGTTTTCATCCGAAACCGATCTACTACGAATGGCCTATCTTACCTAGGATCGAAAAAGAAGAAGTTCGACTTAAACAGAAGTCTAAAGTCTAAACCGACAAAGGAATAAATACCACGAGTTTAATTATCTAACGGCGTCTACCTGGTCATTTGTCAAACTACCGGCGCAAAGTGTCCAGATGGAATCTCGGCCGATAAAACTGTTACCTTAGCATCGTAGGTAACACCTTCACATCGTCACATTAAGTGTCGCGTGACGTGACGGTAATGTTTATTTGTTGTCGTTTGTTTGTTTATTGTGGGGACGAATTTTTGTGACCACGCCGTGAAATCATGACCAAGATAAACTGGTAACGTAACATGTTACCAGTTTATTAATGTAAACACGAACGTAATCTAATACAATACGTTATATGTTAGTAATAATTGCCTGATCTTGACGTATCTCCCCGGTCGTGGCGTCCCAATTTAGTTGTAATTCAGCCTGGTGCTACATCTTACTTACCACTTGTGACCCATTTATTATAAAATAAATCGTATAGGTCTCCCGCAGCCCGTTACAAAATGATCCAAAATTAATGTTAAATACATAATCAACATAATCTAAGCTAACAAGAAATATCAGTTAAGAACACATGTTAACTCTTGCTTTACTATCTATTTATCTACATCTCTAATATTACTGCTATAATCATTGATTTAAAAACCGCTAGGATACACTGTCGCCATACCAAAAGGTAGAAAAGATAGACTTTTTCAAATAGAAACTGTTTTTTAAACATTACTTAAAATCATGCGCGTAATGTTGACTTTACAAAAAAATTTTGTAAACAATCACGAATGTTTTACAATGACAATTGAGTATGAAATCGTGTATCCTTGTATTTTTATAAATTAATAACTATAATAATAACATCCGTGGGCTTATAGCACCACGTTAGCATGTTACTGTTACAGGTACGCAAAAGACAACGGAAATACATTTCATATTTTTATTGTAGAAATACCTGTAATACACAAATAGACCTCTTGCGTAACACGTGGACTGCCGCCGCGTTACGAACTGAGCTAGCCGGTCGTCAAATATGTGTATATATAAGATTATGCACTATCCGGTACAATCGCAACAACACTGGCTGTGAAGCGTATTGCCGTTGAACAACGTTTGTGCGCTACATCATATTCTGACCGTGACATAAAAAGGGGGAACAATAATCACATCGCCGTCACAAATGTTAGGCGGCGGCTATACTGATAATTTATATTTATGACGTTACGGGTCATAGTAATGTTCTGAATCGGCGAAGCCTGCGGGAATCGTTGTCACATAAAATTATATCGTCCGCTAACGTACCTACAGAGAATTAGTTTTCCTTGTGCCTGGACGAAAGGGCCGTTAATTTCTCTGGTCCAGGTAGGTCTACTACCGGTGCAGTGGTAGTATTTTTGGCTTGTAAGATCCTGTTATGTAGTATTTTGACTTCACTACTACATAGTCCGCTTCAGAAAAAGGTATACCGATTTTATGCCTCTTTATTGGCCTAAATATGTAAAGGACAAGTTCAGAAACTAAAAATAATAATATAAATGCAAAATTTAAAACAAAAAACTACTTAACGGATTTGTGAGAAACTTAACACATCATACGAGTATCTCATACTGGATTGAAATCTACAGATTTCAATCTAATATAATATGTAAAATACTTTTTAAGCGGAATATTTCTATGGGAATCATTTTACTTAGGTGAAACGGCGGGGCCCAACTAGTGTACTTGAAACAGTGTGCACCGGTTTTATCCACCCATAGACTAGACTGTCGACTAGAGCGAGCCGCGCTTGCGAATTGTGAGGTGACCGAGCATTATTTATTTCAGAGCTTTTGGCCAACATCCAAAAGTAATCAGGTCTGAATGGAAAGTGATTCTTCTACAAAACGTCGAGGTTTCACAAGTGGTTCGAAAAAAATACTCTCTTTTTGACACAAAATAATTTTTTAAACAATATAAATCTAAGTGTCAAAGTTAATACAGCCTTGGCAATTTATTGTTCCATAATCGAAAGTTAAAAGGACCGTTTGCGTTGACACAAATAAAATTATTTTTATTGTAATTTTTATGTAAGGCTACATTTAAACTCTTTTATTACCCAAGCGACAAACAAACGATCTGATTACCTATGCTAACATGCGACCTCTATATACGTCTGCCTGACGGCATGATAATACGAATTACGGGGATTTGGTGTTGGCTGTGGCAATAATTTTCGGGGATTTAATATATATATATATATATATATATATATGATCGACAACAGAACTTACGTTTTAAGAACCTTTAGAATTTTCGCGCATCACGTGAAAATTCCTGAACGGCTTTTGATGCTAACTTTACTAATCTTTGAGGAAAATCCCAGCCGTGCAGTAGGCTACTAGGTATGAATGGTTACCTAGGTATAGATGCAACGCGGATAAAACCACGGGGAACAGCTAATTATTATTGTCGCACACATTACATGACTGGAAATTCTATAGCATACACTACACGACCGTTGAGTAGTTATATAATAATCCATCCACAAATTATTTGACCCATTGCGGGGGGCGGGAAGGAGGGCAACGCATCGGTACAGTAATTATGTGGATGTTCATATGCGTCGGTAGTCGTAAAAAGGTTTCGATTGCTCGTCTGCCACCTATTCTATTAAAAAAAAAACCATCCACCATCACCTCATGGATTGGACTCCCCCTGTGTCACGTTACGTAGGCGTGAAGAAAATGAACACGACATTTAAAATGGCGGATTAAATTGATTAATAGCTAATAACGTATGACATAAATTCTGACTTACGGCTATACAACATACTTAACAAAGAAGTGTACATCATACAAACACATAAACATCAAAAATACCGTAATATTATAGAGAAGTATCGTTAAAATAAAACCGACCAAGCGCGAGTCGGTCTCACGACACAGTACTCCAAATGGTTTCACTAGTGTGGTTGCATAGAAACTAGCGCATAAGCGGTTGTGTGTGTGACATGGCTCTTGTTAGCGTTGATTTGGAAGTGTGATTTTATCTGTGCTCAGAATATTAAAGACCCAAGAAACGATATGACTTTCGACTTGATCCTGCCACGCGTTCTTAAGAAAAAAGTCCTGACAGTTACATTAAATTGTATGAAAAATTGCATTACAATGAGTAGCAGCGTAACGAGCAAAATGGTTGTGTTAATGCGTAATGCCCTTGGCTATTCGGTATAGAGCAATGCTGTATACAGGATTGGTGAGAGGCGTTTATATGAATTAAAAAGTGAAAACTTTACCTACATTTATTAGAATATTTTTGGATTAAACCAAGACATAATCCAATAATATGGTACCTTTTAACATACTTTCTAACATTGTTCAAAAATTTTATTTCGGGCGGCTTCGATCCGCTAACCGCCACTGCTCGCTACGGCCTTGATGAAGACTATTAAATTGTCACTCTAGTATAATCGAATAAAACACATGTGAACGTGGCTCCCATCCAAATTCCATGCGGATCCCGCCTAATGGTCAATTAATACGAATAAAATAATATGAGCTGTCGTACAAACAAATTTTATTTACAGAACTAGCAACACCTCGCGTACCTCCGGTCCCATTAGTCGTATCGTCATAGTACGTAGCATTCACCTCCTCCTCCTCCTTCCTCGACAAATGAACTATTCAACACGAAAACAATTTCACAACTCGGGCCAGTAGCTCCTGATATTAGCACATTAAAACAAGCAGACTCTTCAGCTTTCGGTTATTAGTGTAGCAATATTACATTTTTTCTTTGAATGTTACGTGTGCTATACTTGCCAGCATAATACTGCATAGCACCTACTACTGTTATTAGGTTAGGTAGGTATAATGTAATAGGCTATTGTAGGTAAAATGTAATAATAACCTATTTGCTTTCCCGTAAACAACAATTGGCGCTATATGGACGGGGCACATGTCCAGCAGTAGTGTCGTCCGGCTGATGATGATGATGCTGAAACAACAGTTGGTAGAAAAAATGTAGAAATTGTGAAAACTTCATAAATAACTTACATATTATTTCATCTGCAATCTACTAATTAATTAATCGGGTGAGTATGATGGACGTCATAAACTAGTTAAATAGTAACGGCACAAGTAAATGTAATCACAAGTTGCATGATACTATTACGTAGGTTTATTAGATCGCGGACAGCCAAGGTCGCCGCACCGCAGACAGTTCGGTGCCAGTTCGATGCCCGGCCGGCGGCTGCTCATTATGTACAATTATCCGCTAGATAGCGCACGGATACGGGCGGTGTGCGGTCCCTAACCTATCATAACACGTTATTTGTTTAATAACATCTCATTATCTTGTCTTTGTTTTTGGTTTCGTAATATTTACTGCCTAATTGAATGTTAAAATATATAACTACTCGTATTAAAGTATGAAATCGACGTCAAAAGAAATTCCTAAAAGAATATATCCAACTATTTTATCAGATAATTTTGATAATACTTTTAATAACATTTTAATATTTTTTGTATGTATCGCATATATTCTGTCTGTGTACCGAAAATATGTGTCTTCGATGTTATTGCTGGCACATATTTAAATGGAAACACAAACCTAAAGAATATTATTTGAATTCATTTGAAAATGGAACGTAATGTCGAATCTCAATTAGAATAGCTAGGTCGATTTACCGCCAAAGCCACTCGTATACTCTGTACGATGATATTAGCATTTATGCCATTTAGTATTCTACATAGCCTATATTGAATATCCGGCTATCATTCGGCCACTACCTCACCTACAGGAAAACCATGACATTTATTATCTTTATTTATACATTTGCCATTATCTTTTGCATGATTCGCGACGTTTGGTTTATGTTTAGCGATTGATCTATGGACCTTGCACGAATTAATCTAGGTATATACTGTGTCCAGGTATACTGGCAAAGCGCACGCTCTACTAATATTGCACTAGTAAAAATGGAAGCATAACAATGACAGAGAAATAAACGTTACCCAGTTGCTAAGTGCTAAAATTAGGATTAGTAACACGGTCTCTGTGATGAGAGACTGAATTCTTGACGGTGGCGTAGTACTATAGCACATTTTATTTTTCTTTTTTTTTTATGCGGCGATAATGATTTATGCGCCGATCCAACCAGCCCCGGGCGTGTCTGACCCGGCACTACCGCCTAAAAACCTCTGCGAATGCCTTCGCCATGGCGGTGTGTCCCACACCTAGTCCAAGTTATACTTATATGATATGTACTCAGCAAGTCCAAAATATAGCTCGTCAACGTAAAGTTTACAAACGCAAACCGCAGATATGTCAACAAAGCGTATCGAAACAGAGACAAATAGGAACTGTAAGTGTCAAGAATGTGTCCCTATCTCGTACAAAATGTAAAGATAACAATTACTTAACTAAGAGTTCCAATTATATATTCTTCAGGAGTTACCGGAAGAGACCACGTCTCACACACGTGTCCTGACAGTGAACAGACATAGGCCGATTTGGTTAAAAAAACTTACGGATACAAAGTTATTAGACTTAAAAAATCTAAAGTTTTCATTCAAAAGAGTATATTACACATTACAATAAAGCAAACCAGTAATCGTAGACATATTTAAGTAGGCTTTATAACCATAACAAGAGTTTATCTTGTGATTTATTCGACTTGACTCGATGACAAACTCCTAACTTGTCCATTTACACCAACGCGGGACATGGAATAATTTAGTGATCTCGAAAACATGACAGATCGTAAAATACATTGTTCTGTTTGCTTACTTATTGTTTAACTTTGTTTTATATTGCCCAATATATTGTATCGCGGCTGTGTTTTACAATGCAATATATATTTATGTGCCTATCAAAATTACATATAAGTGTATAGTCTGATGGAAATATTCGACGATGTTTATTGATGGTAGTAACAATAGTTTACGATTATGAAATTGACTGTCAAAATATACTAGTTATAGTACTTTCTAAATAATAAATTATATATTTGGAGTTATCACTGCACGTTAGTCTCGCACCGAGCTAAGTACAGTAAGGACGGACACTATACAATGGAAATGAATTTAATACTTTTAAAAATTGTTGTAAATTTCAAATTTGTATCATAGAAATAATATAATACATAGATAAACATCCACGACCTGGGCGGGATGCGAACCAGCGTTTTTGGGGCAACGTGCACGCCTCATCCGTTCTATGTTTGCCCTGCCCCAGCCAGTCGTCCGCAAGTGCACAGGCCATGTTAATTTGTATTGAGTAGCACATAAAAATGAAGTGATAAGCCCGTCCTATAACAGTCATGAGGGTTCGAGTCCAGAGTCAGACCAAAGTGTTATTATCCGTCGTTGGTTTTGCGCCTGATTTCACTCCGGTCGTGACGGATTGTTATCCCATCGGAATAGGAGAATGAGAGAACAGGGAGTACACTTGTGCCTACGCACACACTTGTGCACAGTAATGCATCCTGCACACTTGGCTAGTCTCTATGAAGATGGACGCCATAACCCGATATTCGTATCGTAATACGTTATGATTATTATTAATTTAATACCTATTCATGCTATAGAATAGAGATAGTAAGCGTTCGGTCCAGATTTCCTGGAGGTGCGAGCGAAACTAAAATCCGTCTGCGTAGACAATAGGGAACAATGTTAAGGTTTAAAGATTATAGATAAGATAAGATGCGATAGATTTTATTTTATTTGCGTTAATAGTTGTCTCTTGCTATGTTTTTTTTCTAGGCCACATTATCACAATTCGAAATTCAAACATGCAAGGCTCGAGATAAGTGTTACACACTTTTGCCACTTACTTTTCGCCATGTTGAAACTATGTGGCCCTTAAGGGCACATACATGAATGTGCCATAAAGAATTGTTTGTCTATGTATTTATAGAGCGAGCTCGAATACGCCATGGATGGCGTTGCAACTATTTTCAGACATAGGAACTTAGCACCCGGCTTTAGACAGATAGTATTGATTGCTGTTTATTTTACTGAGCCGCTATGCCTATTATCATCATTTTTTATATTATTTTTTCGCTTTTGTACGCTATTCGCGTGAGTTGTAGGTACTTAAAATATATACTTATTGTAAAACAAAGTCTCCCGAAAGCTGCCTATCTGAGTGGGCTTTCTCAAAATCTACTAAACTGATTTCCAAGCGGGTATCGTCCACGGATGAGCTATTCTCTAAGATGGTTTTAACGTACATATTATTAGTCGGAGCCGCTGCGGATCGCTAGTTCAATACAAATAGGGTTATTCTATATTTACAACGTATTTTTGTACGATTTCATAAACCATACAGTTTATAAAAATAACTTCGAGATTATTTTTGCAGTTAATATTTTGAAATGTTTAACGGAGTTTGTGGTTTTCTGGTAAATTGAAAATGAGCCGCATGCGGCCATAAGATTGGGCGAACTGCTTTAGTCCACAGTTCGAGAGCACCAGCGCATAAATTATTTGCGTTAGAAATAATCTGCTAGAACCGTTAGGCTGAAAGAAGAATTCGATCGCTTGTATCCAAAACTTAACGTGATTACTGCTACATACATACATGACAGCGGCTCCCGCAAATGACAGGAGCAATACACACAGTTAAAATATTCCTCGAAAATCACTTTATCCATAGGTGAAAACCGTATGAAAATACGTTCAGTAGATTTTGATAAAAATCGGTTACAAACGGACAGGCGGAGGTTGGGGACTTTGTAAATCAAAGTATGATTTATTCCCATATTAAAAATGCCCCATGCGCCTTAAGAACTTCGAAAGCATCTTCAATATTGGCCATAAAACTCGCCACCCGCGTCAAATGGCCATCAGGTGTCGATCACACACAGTGGGAAATACTTATTTTAATTAACTTATATGACTGTTGGTCAGCCCAGCGCCACACACGGTGTACAGTCCAGCGATATATCTCGACATAAAATATTATAATATATTCACTGTACGTCAAATTACTTACGCCCGGAATAAGAGAATACTATGGTTCTCTAAAACTTCAGATTAATCAGAGATATGCTAATGAGAGTATTGAGTTACACTTAGCTCTTGTAACTTAATATGCTTAGTAGCTGATTCATTTTATAATATCACAAAATTCGTTTTCATGCTTCTACATCGTGAAATATGTTTTTCTTGTTATATTCGCAGTCGTTCGAACAAACCCTGAGCTTGCTATATACCCGATTAGGCTAAATATATAGAAATAATAAATAACATAACATATATTAATATTAAATAATCCCTCGGTGTTTTATTAAAAATATAATAAGGATTTATTTTAAAATGTAAAATTTTTGTATAGTTCTTGGCGCTGAAGATGAATTTAAATTTCCAATTTTGCACTTGAATTTCTTTGTTCTCAAATCATTGGCACGCCGATTCGAAAACTTCTTTATGATAGCGGAATTTTCTAGGATTTTTATTTAGATATGATATAGCACAAAATCGCTGTTATAAAAAGAGTTATTCAATTACATTAACACGTTATAACCAGTAAACTTAAGGCAGTGCATCTACGTACTCATACCACATAGTCTACTGTCTATGCCAGTTGTAGGCGGACGCAGTGCCACCAAGTTAACATTATAGGAATATCTACCTATACTAATAACATAACGCTGAAGAGTTTGTTTGTTTGAACGCGCTAATCTCAGGAACTACTAGCCAGAATTGAAAAAAAAAGAATTCAATTCTGGCTTTCGTGTTGAATAGTCCATCTATCGATATATATCATGACGGTACGACTTATAGGACCGAAGTTACGCAGGTTAAAAGTAGACAAAATTAGAACTACAGCTGCCATTAGTAGCTACTGCTAACTACAGCCGTCAAATAGTAACACTAAATATCGCACTAGCCTTCTGATATTTGAACCGATCATTTGGTGGCTGTACCACCACGGTCACCAGAATATCTTCAATGAAAAACGTGTAAACAAATTCAAAATATTGTCTATGGTACGTGGCGTTCTGTATTAACTATAATCAATTTATTATGTGTGGTATTATTAATATTAATCACGAACAGTTTTATGTTTACACGCGAAATTATTTTCAGTGCCGATGATTATTCTGTGGTTGCTGATTGACGCCGCAGCATCGGCGTGGCTGTGATAATGCATCTAATTTAATCTGTATAGTAATTTAACTACTATATTAAGTTGCACCAGAGCATAACTTTTACTAATCTTCACTGAAGATTAATCAGTGAACGAAATATCGGAAACTATAACACCTACAGACTTGAAATTTAGCAGGTTCCTTTGACAGTGAAGTCATCCGCTAAGAAGAAATTTCACAAATCTAGGGGTGTGTTTTTCGGGGTGGAGTACGCCGGTGAAACCGCAAAGTGTTGGGGTAATAATTTCCAATTACTCTCGTTTCGAGATGGTTCCAATTAATATTATGCCCCTTATACTATAAAAAAATAATTCAAACATATGCATTGTAAAAAATCTAAATATATAACCGGGACATTCCCTTAAACGTTAATCATTCAATGTAACATGTGATTAACTCCCGCCACAATTTTCAATTCCCCACACTAAAGTATCTAAGGTAATGTTTAGTAGCGTGGGCGGACGTTAGACGTTAGATTATATTAATTGCTACTTCCAGAAGCCCACGTGCCACATTACGGATTTCACGTTCCATCATAAAACCACTATTTCATGAATTACTACATTTTGTTATGCGTGAACTAGTGGCCAAAACGTGCATTTTTCGTGTAATAATCTAAACTAGAATCGCCCAGTAATCGAAACTCGATCTCAATTATTAAAAAAATATCCATTTGACTTCCAGTACAGTTGTCTATATTTAAAGAAACTTTATATAAAATAATTTTGAAAAAAGGCCAGGAGCGCGACGGACTCGTCTATGAAAAACACAGCAGGCATGCATGCCTGCTGTGTTTTTATGCTCATACCAATTTTTGTTTAAAGTTTATACTAAACTGGTAGCGCGGTTTCACCCGTGTTTGCCCACATTATAAACTTCACCCCCATAATCCCTCTTAGGGGTTGAATTTCAGAATATCCTTTCTTACTTACCCGAATTTTATTTTAAAGATTTGCATAGATTAAGTATAAAATTATCTCAAAACATATACGTACGTTGAAATGAATATAAGTGCATTGACACCGTCGTGAAAGCGAAGCGCGTCTAAAGGTTATTCGATATGACCTCCGCGCGACGGAGCCGCTCCTGTTGACGGAGCACAATATATTTGTCATCACAAAACACCCGCATACCTTTTGTTTTACTCCCATAAGCAGTGTATCAAGTTTCCTTTTAACATTTAGCTATCCTAAAGCGCGAATCTGAAAAAAAAACTTTTTTCTTCGAAAATATTTTGAATATTTTTTTCATCGCTGGTTTCGCTATCCTAAAAGGCTAATCTGAAAAAAAGATTTTTTTTTTCCTCGCAAATATTTTGAATATTTTTTTCACCGATGGTTTTATTTTAACACACCAATATTACAAATTTGAAAGTAGCTTTGCCTGTAGCCAAACCACTGAAGCGCTTGTGACCATTTCTATATATACTTCAGGGTTTTAAGATGAATATAGGCTACAAAATTTGACACGTGTTTATATATGTACTATGTGGTCCACATGGACGTATTCGAGGGAAACAGCTAGACAACAGAAGCTAGTACTTATATAATCGTATAGTAGAGTAGTGTTTGAAGTACATATGTATTCACTTAGGCCGAGAGTAACGTTTACTTAATGCATTCTTCTCTACCTAAGTGTAAGTACATAGCTGCTTTCCAAAAGTAGGGCTTCGGAAACAATTCATAAAAATAAGAATAATAATGAGAAAATATATTTACAGGAATACAGTTGTTTGGGTGTTATACTATGAATTTAGGTTCACATATTCTGCATATTGCGTGAAAATAATGATATATCATATCAATTATATGATCATTAAAAAGTAGACTAATACAGCTTGTATTAGTGTATTTTTGAATGATCAAATATTTTCTCATCCAGCTGTTGAGTACATTGTGCTGACTGCTGTACAGCGTACTAAAATATTTAAAGCCACAGCTTCGGTATAACATGAATACACTAACAGTTAATCCCTGATTCACTCGTACCGCCACTGCGCGACCCAATGGTGTGTTACTAACAAAAGGACAAAAAGCGTTTGCAGTAAAAGTGCGTGTTTTATGAGCTGTTAGCTCACAGTTACAGCTTGCCATAACTGTGGCGGAATAACCAGGGACCCCAGTTGCGTATGAATATAATTGCACATTTATGGCAGTATGTACTATGCGGGTAGCTAACATCTAGCAGTCCATCCAGGCTTCGCTCCGGTGCTTCACAAAATATCGCAAAAATTATTAACAATTTACAAAAATCCAAAAAAAATAGTCTCGTTGGCATTACCCGTTACAAACATAACAAATTCAATTTACGACAGAACAACGTCCGCTGGGACAGCCACTGGTCAATAATTACTTCAGCTATTTTATAAATATAGATTGTTTTTCAAAAGAAAACTTTAACAAGTAAATTTGAGGCTTTTTATGTTGAGTTTATATGACAGGTATTTTGTCGTGATAACGACTTATCATAGTATGATTGTCGTAGAATTTCGAAAAGGTAACGTCATAAAGTAGTACTGTTCCGAATGGGTGGAGCCTGCGAACGAGAGAGCGTAACAAATTTTATGATTCTAGGTTTTTCTCGAGTATATTGGAAAATATGTGCCTCTTGATTGCAATGACTTATAATTATGCTCTTTTCGGGTCTTTAAAACGTTGCAGACCTTTTATCTACGTCGCGCCGGCCATCTCATACATATTAAAGTGCACAAGTTTGTGCGCAACTCAAATCCGCTCACTATTTCCAAGTGAGTTGGCAATCCAACACGGCTGGAGAGAAATCGGTAGCACACTCCGTGGCACGCGGTTGTAACACTTCCCTTTTTAGCTTCCCGACCTCTGACTGTTAATAGAAAATCAAAAACCCCATTCAATGTTTTCATTTGGTCCGACCCCTCGCGTCTCTGGTTGAACGTGTTCACCACCAAGCAGTCACCATTTATACCCACGGACATCTCTTATAACTCTTCACAATAAACATATCATAGGTATGCGCATAGCCGAAGTCATCACAAAAGCCAGCATTGTATTGTTATTAAGGCCGGTGTATTGCGAAAGCGGAGTCGCATTACATTTGCTTACGCCATTTGTTGCTTGTGTCAATGAACGAACGATTATTGACGCGTCTACGATACTGCCACTTTATATAAACAACGTTATGTCCGTCATTAGCTTAAGCTACTTACGTGTTACTGGATATTAATATATTTACGTAAATAATTGCGCCATGCAATGGCGAAATGCTTAATAGTTTGACAAATAGGCAAAGTGCCAAGGGCCCCGGGTTAGTGAGGTCCTGGGTTAGATAACAGTATCCAAGAGTGCAACATACCATTCATTGGCTACGTCTACTTTGGAATCTCTTCCAAGGTAGACGAGAAGCCCCATCCGATAAACTTGCTTCTGGCCCCGAGCCATCATGGCCATAATTTAGACAAAGTAGGCGTGATATAAAATTCATTGGTTAAGATCACATTGGATGATAAATCCGTTCGATGAATTTGCCACGAGCCCAGGGCTAAGCAGGCCTCCGGTCTGGAGGCAGAGGGCCCCACCTCAAGGTAGTTCGGGTTAATTTCCTAGATAACAGAGAAGTGAAGCTGTAACGTTACTGTTACTCTATCACAATATTTATCGGCTTCAACGGAAGAAACCAGGAATTGATTTAGAGGCATGTGTAAACACTTTTAAAACAAATATCAATATAATTTGCGTTAGCACATATTATTAAATTCGTCTTTACAGAGGCCTAATCGAGCCAGCAAGATCGAAACAGAAGGCCATGGATATATAGTGCAATTTAGTAATAAAATAATTAAAAACACCAGCAGGTCTAGAAAAAGTTTTATTTCAGAATGCAACACTTTGTTTGATCTAGAATGGGTACTAAGTTTAATCGTAGCTGAAACGCACAATACTTGCCGGCACTGTATATAACTAAACCACAAACTCACTGTCAAAGACGTAGGAATTCACCAAGATCGCTACAGAAGATTAGAAGTTCAATGACACATATACAGAAGTTAATAAGTTATGTATAAATAAGTTATTTATAAATAAGTTATGTATAAATAAGTTATGTATAAATAAGTTATGTATAAATAAGTTATGTATAAATAATTCGATGGTATCACAATAGAATTTATACCCAGATCCTGATCGCTCTAAGACACGCGCGCTTCTTATTTAAATGCTAATAGACCGATCAAAAGCAAATAACATATTATAAATATGGAAATGGTAATAAGGTTAAAGAACCTTTTATTTAAAATATCATTTGATATGAAACAATGTATAGAAATGGCATGCAAATTGATTTTAATATTCATCTATACTGTGCTTATTGACTGGTGGATATCTGTATTTCTCTGTCAAGGTTACATACTCTAGCTATATACTTCGTGTGGCCATAAATACTGTTACAATAAAATAAAAAAAAATGTTACATTGGAATTTGGAATCTGTCAGTTCTATACGAGTGTGTTTTCTCATTTTGGCGTCAATATATTGTACAACATTTTGCGATTGTAAATAGAGTGGGGTGATAAAGAGAACATAATCGCTATGATTGCATTACAGAAAGTAGGTATGGAGCCAAATGGAATTTTTAAAACTCTCCGTACACTTGGTATTAATCAAATGTTTGTGTATCGGGCTGTTAACAGGTACAATGAGACTCCCTATCTTAATGACAGAGAAAAATTTGGCTGTCCACGTAGTGTTTGTACGAAAAAGATGGTCAAAGCAGTAAGGGAAAGGATTCGAAGAAATCCTGTCCCAAAGCAAAAGACTTTATCTCGGGAAATGAAGATAGCGCCTAGAAACATGTCGAGTATTTCAAGAGATTACTTAGGACTTGCAGTCTATGAGAGATGCCCTGTCTATTTCTTAACTGATAAATTAAAGATGAATGAAAATCGAAACTACTACTGAAGCGGTACGCAAAGGGGGGGGTCACAGAACAATTTTGTTTACGGATGAGATTTTTTTATTATTTATGCTCAAAGCTTCCCAATTAGTCAACAGAGTGTAACGTGGGCATTATCTGACTTCAGTGATGGTTTGTTGTGGTGTTAGCTATGAAGGAATGACAGAGCTATATTTTTCTGGAAAAGGTAAAAGCGTAGCAAGATACCATTCTTGGCAAGGTATGTTCAATAACCAAGTATGACCCTTCCAGCAAGAGCCAGGACCATATAATGATCCACCCCATCTTGGTTAAAATGAACGTTTAAGGTCCGATTTAGATAGACAGCTTGCTCTATACGCCAATTTGGAGTCCCTAAAGCAATCCATACGATTGGCAGTGAAGAATTTCCCCATGGAAAGATTGCGTGTTTCTATTAATAACTGACCTCAACGTTTAAAGGACTATATTGCAGACAATGAAGACCACTTCGAATAAGCTTTTTATATTATTATTTTTTCTATTAATGTATTAAACTAACACACTGCAAAAGTAATAAAGGTTATTTGCAAGACTATGTACAACGTGAATTGTAAGAAATTTTATATTTTTAGGACACGGTAGGTAGGTCCTATTTTATAAATAAATCGTAAATATTCCATTGCCTAGCGAACTTTACCCAACTTAGTCTCATTATATCCAGAAAGTATGTGCACTGCAGCGGCCGCCCGGTCTAGGTTACCACCAGTGAGCCAGCAGAGGCAAATCCCCCCGCCCCTCTCCTGTCGTGGCAGCCCAACTGCACAGCAGCATCGCGTATATACTCGTATTATACCTGTTGTTTGTTGAAAAGATGACTGATCCCCCATGGTCTGCTCCATGTTACACCTTGATATTTCATTGTAGTTCCGTATAATTTGGCTATTTTTAACCTAATTCAAAAGAGAAGGAGGTTTATATTACACGATTATATTTTTTTGTATGGAATTTTCCGCAGTTGACTGGATTGCGTCATTTTACAAAATTACGTATTGAATATACAATTTAGTTTATTTTTAACTTTCTAGTGTAGGGTTATTGTCATTTCTATTCTTTGTTAAAATTATGAGCAGATGATAAGGAACCAAGAGAAACTTGAGATGATGTTAATTTTGTGATTATACACTATCATATGATTATATTTCCATAAATACACACTATTAGCTAAACAGGTAACGTAGCGGTCACTAAGACATTTTCATGGATACTGGGTGTCCAGAAATACGGTATTTGATTGCCCCATGAGCTCAGAAGTGTAAATCATCATATTGAAACTTTCTAATCAAAACATTCAATTCCACCAGTGGGCACGCGATAAACTTGTGTTCTGTATAAAATAAACAATAAATATAGTTAGAACACTACAATAGCATATTTTTGTTTAATAAAATACATTATGCATTTGGGAGGCGCCGCAGAGACGTGTATTGTGAAAACTATCGGTGTCAAGACGCCTACAGACGTCTACACAATCGCCAATCATTATAGTAAACAATTATACATGTATAAGTTGTAAATATATTCGATTAAGCAAATTGGTAAAGGGATTGTGTCAACTCAATTTAACTAATAATTTATTTTTCTTTCTTAATTTATCCGTTTATTATCTTGACCAACTATTGTCTGCTATGGTCTACTGCCTGCGTAGTTTGGGAAATGAAGTATGCTAATGGTATGTTAGCTAAGTGATAATAAAAAAGGTATGGGGCGAATGCATGAGTACATAAAAAATATTTATTGTGCTTATATATCTCTGTCCAGTGATAGAGCCAAAATACTTAGAATAAATTTAAGTCTTAAATAGGCGCTTTTGCGGCATTGCTTTTTCAGAAAACATCTGCGTGAAAGGTAGCTTCTAGTAGGAAAATTGAGCCGGCACGGAGAGGTACATCTGGCTCATGATACCGCCGCATCGTGACAGCCATGCCGTCGCATTTCGTCTTCATCAGTCCGACGCCTCCTACGGATTGTCAGCTACTGGTGCCCGTTGAAGCAGTGGAGGTAAGGTGGGCAGCGCATCTGTATAACAACTGTGCGGATGTTTATGGGAGTTGGTAGTCATCTGAAGTCTCCGAATAATTGTTTGCGCTGAGTTAACTGATTGTCAAGCTCACTCGCGGTGCTCTGAAGCCGGTAGTACCGGCTTCAGAGCACCGCGAGTGCTTTTGGCCGCCGTGGCGAGGTGCCACTGATTCCTTCGGCGGGAGAACACCGGCATGCCGAAACTGAAACTTGCCTAAACTAAGACAGGTTTTAGTAAAACGATAAGGCTTCTCATACCTTCTCCCTTCTGGCCTAAAGGCCAGAGGACGTAAACAAGGTCGCAAAAGACTGCGAAGGCGGTGTGGAGTTGGTCCTTCTTAAAGTACCTCTATTGTACTGGCTTAAACATTGAATACAATAATTGTTTTGCCTCAAACCTCCAAATAAATTGAGTACTTATTCGCCGTCACAAGCCCACAATATTACCTGAAACAAAAATAAATTTTATAAACCTTTTGCAATTAATGTTTGTGTCATCAAGCAGAGCGAAGTGTTTGTGTGTGGTTTATTAATAAAATGGCCGTTCATTAGACTCACAGTTAGTGAATAATATTTTAATGGCTTCTTCTTTTTATGATCGTTAGACTCGTAAAATACAATACATCTGTTATGTTATTTTAACCGTACATTCAAATTAATGTTTAACGTAGATTTTCGACTACCGCGAATTTTATGTGACGTGAGATATAAAATTAAATCACTTTTTTTATATATAGTATAAGGAGGCAAACGAGCAATCGGAGCCTTTTGATGCCTACCGATGCCCATGGATATTCGCATTATCGTTACGCAGATACGTTGCCCTTCAATCGCACCTCCCCCCACCAATGGGCCACCGTTGTCGGTTAAGTAGAATGTTAAAGATATCTCTGGCGTCACAGCTATGTCCTTAAATGTTATTAATATACTAAATACACAATTGTACAAACAGACGGTTATATATTCAAGTGTTACAATTTCCACCCGTGAAAATACAGAGTATATTATAGAAAGACTGTACAAGTAAAAGAAAAAAAATGTAAAACACTCGATTTTTTATTCGAATGAAATAGAGAATTTCCAACAAGTGAAAATACACTCCAACTATAGATTGGGCCTGGAACTCACACTCTCACAGACCGTGCAAAGCCCACACGGGCTTCCACATCACACTTTACACCGAGATGGAAGAATGTGAGATGGAAGAAATGTCTCCTGACTTTGGCAGCATACTGAACATGACAGAAGTCTTTGTACTAATATCGCAGACTGTTTGGCGAACGTGTTCTGCTAATTCTAAATCGGTGCGTGCTGCACCGCCGAGCGGCGCGCCGTGTCGTTAGCCGCCGCATGTATTTCGGGACAGCACATGCTCGCAGTTTCGCGCTTTACTGTCGATACAATGTGCACATCCGCTCAGTGGGTCATACAACTGAAGACAAGATTACTAAATGAATTACTTAGTTCTAAGGTGGGCAGACATCTTGTCACCAGCGTTTGAACGGTCACTGTGAAGACGGACTGTTCTCTATGAACACCAAAACGTTCCGCTGCCTGGCGCATATAACATTGAATTAATAACGTTGCAAATTGTAGCAATTTTTTTATAGTATCAGAGCCAAACGGGGATCAGAGCCCTTTGGCTTTTACGACTAACGACACCCATGAACATCCACATAATTACTATGCCGATGCGTTGCCCTCTTATACCCCTACCCCACTGGGCTACTCACAAAATGTAGGGAATGTGACACCGAAGGTGTCACTTTACGCCAATATCATGTTAGCAAGAGGTACTTTCCCGGTCGTGCCGGCTCAATTCCGCTGCAGAGCATCACTACCTCTTAATGAGACAACAACCCTCAGCCGTTTGCTGTAAATGTTTTACAGATTCATTCGATAACTTTATTGAGTTCGGCACGTTACCTCTCGTTATGCCACAGTCCAAAATAATAAGAAATATTACATGACTAGCAGCGCTCTACGGTGTCACCAGCGTAACTCCGGTTTTATGTCGTAGTGTCATGATATAAAACCCCCATACTCTGCTAATCTAAGAATCACTTGTAGTTCACGATTTTGAAATATATTTTGATTGTAACTTAGTTTTAACTTATTTGCATTAAATTAATACACCAATCCCAGGGTCACCTGCACCCCTTCTCTTATGAACCGTCATTTGGCAGGGAGTTGAAGTTTTCAGAGATTACTTATTTCTGTTACCGCCATAACAGCAGATACTAGAAATTAGTGCAGAATCCTCGGCCTGCGAGTGCGTCTCGCACTTGGTCGGTTTTTATTTACCAACTTGGTTCAACAAGTTTCAATAAAAAAAATATTTTTCCACAAATTTGTGACCAGTAGTAATAAGTCCCCCTCCCATGGCCATGGATCAATGATCATGATGATGGACTATTATCATCGCACTCACAAGTAAGAGACAGTGCCATATTTCATTGCAGCAGCATTGAAATATGGCACTGTCTCTTACGTGCCGGCCCGGCACGGCCAAATAGGTACCTCTCGCTCACATGACACCGCCGGAGGGCAAAACACCTGCGTGACTTTACTGCGGATGTCTGTGAGCGTCGGTAGTCGTCAACAGGCTCCTACAGCTCGTCTGCTCCCCTATAAAACAAAATGTGTTATACCTACATCGCTGAGTTATAAAATGTTAACGTCATCCTTTTGGAGATCTCTATGACTTCAGCCCATGGCAATTGGGGGGAATGATTCGTTTGGAAGGCGACACGTCTGCATAACCTCTATGCAAATGTGTATGGCGTCCAGAGTATATATATACATATATATATATATATATATATATATATACATATATATGTTAATATAGGATACTTTTTAACCAACTACTTATGTGTATCAGCGTAAAGTTCCTCCCTTTTTCCTTCCCGCCTCGAGAATTGCCCGGACAGACACCTAATATATATGCCATGTACATCATCTCTGCATTGTCTCGATTTGAAAAATAATTTATTGTTAATTAAAATAGATAATGCAGTAATTGGTAAACGCCAATGTAATTAACATATGCGGGTGTAATAAAATATTATGAAATCATCTAAACTAATTTAATATCGCTATTGTTCGTCGTTTTATTAGTGTTTTGTTGTCATACACACGTCATTTGGAGCCTAGTGGGACATGTAGAGAAGAAAAGTCTTCAGGGAGACCAGAAATAAATGTTACAATACTGTGGACTAAAAAAGCTATTTTTTTTCTACAACACACGCCAGATTTTTCACGGGGCAGGCTGAGAGTGCCCAGTGAAGTAAGTCAATATCCTTATAAAATTGTCGTGATTCTCGTCATTCTCTCTTAATACAAACACACTGGTTGCGAAAACTCGAAGAAGTTTTTTATTTTCAATGTTACCATAATGGACATTGTCAAACAAGTTTTGGCTCCGTGATTTAATTTTCAATTCATAGTAGCCTAACGATCACTTTTTCTACGGGTTTAGCCCACCACTGCAACTCCTGTGTCGCCAGGATCGACAGCCACACCCACTATGAGCCCCACGTGCACTGATATCACAGGGAGCCCGACAGAAAAAGCTAAAGCAAGCACTTAGCAACCTGATGGTCATAGGGTTTGCGAACGCATGTTGTGTTTACCAATTTTTCGTGTAGATCTTTGCAATTACAGAACCGTACAAATAGAGACGACGTGGGAGTCTTGTCATTGCCATGTATGTGTGTATTCAAAAGAGGCTAAACATTCCGGCGCCCACTCAATTCGTCTTCATTGAAGAAATCCTACATTAAAAATCAACTTTCATTAAAAATCATCACAAACATATTCTGAACGATTAGTTCCTTGCGACAAAAAAGAAGGTTGCTATCTCTTTAGATCCTCTTAAGAGAGAGAAAAGACAGAACGGAAGCCGTGACTTGCTTTCTCCACGTATACTAGCTCTATGGTATCAGTCTATTCCAATTGGGAAGAATGATTCATTTGTATTCACTGCTCTTTTGTTCTCTTATATTAAAAGGAAAAGATGTTTTAGTTTCTTTTCTATTTTGCTTCCTAAAAGCATGTATTATACAACAAAGTGACTTTTGATAGCATAATATTAAACAAATGATACACAATGGTGAGGCGACTGTTCGCAAATGTTTGTCTCGCTTCGTTAGAGTCGCAGATTTAAAATAAAACTCCTCGCAGTCAAAACAAGAAGAAATCCGCAGCCGCTTGACCCTGGGCAATCGCGACAGCTGGAGGGTGTCCCGAAATGGACGTTACAGCCCGGCGTCACGGGCTAATTTCGAATGCACGCCGCCACATACACTCTTTCTCCCCTGGCCACTGCACCGTTTTATTTCAATTGTCTCTGCGGGTGAAATGCCCTATTTCAAGAGTGCAAATTTCGGTCCCAATCGAACCGATCACACCTCATTAATACCGCTCGCTACACTCGGAGCACAATGGGCACTTGAGGCCCTCGTGTGTTAACAACTCATCATTTGGTACGTGAGCGCCAGGAGAGGTTTGTTTAATGGACACTCCATTATATTCATCGAATAAGCTTTATATCATGAATATGTTGAGAGCTATGTTACATTTTTTTGATAGTTCGGTTTCAAAGTTCAGGTTGAACTGTAAAACAAAAGATAACTTATTTTTGTGGCAAAAGTATGTTTGGAACTATCTGTAAGATGCCTTGCTGCGTTGCAGACAAATTGGGCCGGTACGACCAGGAAGGCAGGACGTTAATAGTCATCCGCGCCGAATGATTTTGACCCCTTCTACATTAAAAACCTACGAGACTTCACAAACATTAGAAACAGTAATTTTTACCTAAAATGACAAATAATACTTTATTTGTCCTCGTAACTATTACGGCAATTCCAATTCGACTGAACACAGATAAATGAACTTGAACAGTAATTATACCCCCTCGTGTGTATTGAGGAAATAAACAAAGAGAGAATAAGAACTGCAATGAACAAATTAATCGCTACGTCCAGTAATTGCCCATTAAATTCCTCCCTCACTGAGGGTAGTGTACTCTTTGAGCAACCGTCGCCGTCTGCTCGTCAGAGGACTCAAATTAGTCGTGATTGTGTATCAGATTACTCGACGCGCCGCCATCTTCGTCCTCGCAGACAAAATGGCGATGGAATTTGAAACGTTTCATATATATGCCCGTCTGCTGCGCTGCGGGATCATATTTGATGCGAGCAAATTTACACAGACTTGTACAATGTGTTGTGCTATGACATCTTGATTGTAAAATTCATGTACATATTAAACGAACAAACCGTCGCTGTTAGAATAATTTTTAATTTCTATTAATGGAAATAAAAAATTGCCTATATTTCAGGTATATAAAGTTACTTTATATGTGATATTTTAGAAAAATTGTTTCATTGGTTCCGGAGATTAGCCCCGGCCAACATAATGACATGATTTTTACATATACTTATGTATATTGAGATACTCGCTTTTTTTTCAAAATCGAGTTCTCGTTTCACACACTCAAATTTTCCGCATTACAATTGTTGACGCGGGAAACGCATTTACGCGCCTTCACTGGCCCTGGGTGGGGTCCAGTGGAGTGTGGGGCTCGCGGCACATTATATAGTGTCGGATACCCACAAAAACCACCGCAAGTGCCACCAGTGCCGCCTTAGGTGAGGTGCCCCGGAACAGCAAATCATCAGGGCACCTCGACGGTCCCCGAAGTCAGCCCCCGAAGGGACCAACGCCACCTCCACAGAGGGGTTTGTCCCGCACTACATGACAACCCCACCGACTTTGGGACAGTGCAATGGGGTGAGGTTCCCATCCCCGCCCCTTATCCGTGCGCAAGAGCGCCGCCACTTTCTGCTCCTTTGTCCCCTCTTTTTCTAAGAGGGGTACAAAGAACCGCACCTCCTCCTGCTCGTTAGTCCCCTTTTCTCATAGAAGGGGTACTAAGAGCCGCCACCTCCTCGGTTCAATTAGCTTCGCCCAAGGTGGGGTGATGGTGGGGACGTTAGCCTAGCCTAGCCTAGCCCTGTGCTAAGTACCGTTGGGGCTTGTGGAGATAAGAATAAGAAGCTTGATTTGAAAATGTTGCCAAAATATCACAATCTCCTGCTAAAAAAGTCGTTAAAAATACAGAGTTACAGAACGTGGCATGAAGAATACACGTTACATACATACATTCAGTCGAGATTCACAGCCGTCTATCTAACTCAGTAGCTGTAAAAAGCATTAACTGTGCAATATTATTCACTTATCACTGAGAATAGAAAGTAGAGAGAATAAAAAGTATGAAAATATTTTCATAAGTCTGAATCAGGTGGCTGAAATTAGTCCGTATTTATTTCAGTGCTACAATGTCTTACAACCCACGTATTTTAGTCTACATCTGAACAAAAAGTATTTATGTACCGCGGTACATTTAGTACCACGCGCAGCCGCGGATGCTTGGAACATAAAGTACAGTGGCGCAATGGGCATTCTGGTCCTAGGGATTTTCATTGCATTTTTCTTTTAAAGTATAAGGGGACAAACGAGTAATAACGAGCCATTCAACGACTACCGACGCCCATGAACATCAGCATAATTATGCTGATGCGCTGCCCTCGTTTTCACCTCCCCCCCAATGGGTCACCGACGACGAAACGCGACATCGTAGGTGTTACTTTGCGGCGGTATTATATGAGCGAGAGGTACCTCCCCGGTCGTGCCGGTCCAATTCCATTGCATAGGAGGATGTAGTCTCATGCACCATGTATGGCACTACCTCGTCCTATGCAGCATGGCACTTCCTCATACAAAAGTTTTGATTAGTGACTACCCACACGCGCACGATGGGAAAATACCACTCGCTCGCATAAAACAAATGTATATATGTTCATGCCAAACGTATGAAGATGATAATTAAGTTATGGTTGTACGCTGTACAAAAATTTTGTACAGAAAATTTTGTCAAAAAACCTCCTCCTTTTATTCGACATCGATTTAAAAAATATCTTTGCCTTATCCTGAGCACTAAAATTGTTACTTCGCAGATAAATCTAACTCTTATTCTCTGTCCACAAAACGTTACAATTGAAAGCGTCATTAAGTTTCAATCAAATGTCAAACTCAAAAATCCCTGCTACACGGAGCCCTTACTATTCAGCCATCGATCTCCGCTGCTTTGTAATTATTTGAACAATAAAATGTTGGAGTGTCCGGGGAAAATCGTCGGCCGTTGTTACAAGTACTTCCTAACTGATAAATCTCATCATCATCTGATCGGGTGTGGATATACTGCAGCTGCAAAAGTGATAAACATTTACGGGGCTGATGTGCTGACAAGTGTGTATGACATTTTTTGTTATTATTTGTGATAACAGAGATTTGTGTGACAGAGATCTTAACATAGTTTTTAAGCTTCCATATAGAAACTATTTCTTCCATACCTCAAAAGAGTTACCTTTTGAGGTATGGAAGAAATAGTTTCTTTGCTGTATTGTAGCTTAAGAGGAGTAACCATTGATTTACAAAAATAGGAGTCCTTATAAAGCAACCTTGTACGTAAACGTATTTTTGTGCAAAGCCAATCTTACGCACATTCATAATTTGACAATTACACATCTTTTATACGGACTTCAACTTTCGAGACGCTGACTGTGTATTCTTGTATCTTTGTAAATCAATGGGCCAAACATATTACTTAGATGAAGCATAATTATTGCCATCGGAACCAATCTGACTTTTTGTCAGCCGAGGTTAAGTAATTACAGTGTTTCCATGTAATTGCCAAAACAATACTATTAAGACATCTAAAACAAATTTTTACTTTTATTTTCTTCTTAATTCTTTACTAAATTGGGTTTACCAAAAAACATTTCCATGACACGCAGAAGCTAAGCATCTTTAGTAAATTATTTTATTTTCCGAAATCCAAATGGAAATAAACGGAAAAGGTAACGATAACTGACAACTTGAAGGCCCACGCAATAAAATTGAAACCCATCATGAATTAAAATGTATTTCGCGTGAACGAGCCCGGGGTAAGTCGATAAAGCCGCGATTTCATGTGCCGTGGAAGACGGCAGGTGCTGAAAATCGATTTGCAATTAAGGGCACCCGTACATTGAACCGCCTTTTTATACCCCGCAGTGAATGGAAGACATATTATCGCGGAAGGGCTTGAGATATAATGAGTACACGCTTCGAGCGACATAAAAGATAGCTTCGAGTGCGCTGTACATATTAGCTGTTTAACGGGCTTTCTTTAGCAGACTTTATGAATGTTACAACACATTAAGCCCATAAATAAACATGTTTTTGGTGAAAAAGGAATTGGATTATCTAATGGCAAGATGACACCGTAGAAGGCGAACGCAGCCTTTTTTTTTTTTATTTTTGACGCAGGGAAACGCATTTACGCGCCTTCACCGGCCCTGGGTAGGGTCCAGTGGTGTGTGGGATTCGCGGCACATGATAGTGACGAATACCCACAAAAACCAACGCGAGTGCCATCAGTGCCACTCTTGGTGAGTTGACCCGGACCAACAATCATCAATGCATCTCGACGGCTGGTCAGCCCCTAAGAGACCAACTCCACCTCCACAGATGGGGTTGCCCAGCACTACAAGACAACCCCACCGACCTTGGGACAGTGCAATGGAGTCACAACAACAGTGCGGATGTCTGTGGCCCACGGTGGTTGATAAAAGGCTATGACTGTTAGAACTATATAAACCAATAATAATATAATATAATAACCAAACTATAGAAAACCCGCCTCTTTTGCCACTTCACAAAGAAAAATAAAAAAAACAAAGGTAAATACAAAGTGTCGCGTTATGAATACTAATTACGTAACAATTTCGTAATTCAAAGTAACAAAGGTCCAGGCCATTTCATTTGGTATAAAGCCCGAAATTTGAATTAGCACAAACCCGCTTGGCTCACGCATTCTGTTGTGACTACATTAAATACAGCTGGCAATTTTATCACAGGTATGTCAAAAAGCATGGTAGTTATGTAAGTTAATAATTTAAATCATACAAAAGTTGCCAGCTCATAATGTAGTTTCAAGCTTCGCGTGCTACTACTTAAGTTTTCTTCTGTGGCTAATAAACCTGGACGTTAATCTGAATTATCTACTGGTATTTGTGTATCTTCTTATCGAGAATAGGTGATAATTGATACAAAACTCTTCTTAAAAAATTTAGTTTTTACTCTGGCAAATCAAAATTAAAAAGAAAAGCATGTTAAATCTTCAACAAAATACTTTATTCCTCTCTGAAAGGCCAACAATGCATCCGCGATTTCTTATGTTACGCATGTCTGTGGACGCTGGAGATCACTTACCATCACGTGACCCAACTGCTCCATCGTTCATTATACATTATGACAAAATGTCTTCTAGTATCTATAACATACCAGTGGCGACCGTCGGTTTTACTCGTGGAAATTACGATACCATGGAATTATCTGAATGAGAATATACTTTACGATCTTATTCTCAACTCTACTGAACATACATACAAAATTTATAAAAATATGTGGAGCTATTTCAGAGGAGTTCGACTATAAACATCCTAAGCCAGATTATTATACAAAAACACGCAGCAGCGTTGCAGGCTAAGTGGCGCCCAACATGACTGGCGAGCATATACGATATACTTCAAAAGTGTCAGTGAAAATGTAAAATTATTTACAAAATCATATCTGCCAGGTTACCGCTTTTCAGGAGCGCCGTAAAGCCGGATTCACCTGGGCATAAAATGCTCGAGAAAGTGCACTGTCGTGTTATAAAATATTAATATAAAAGATATCCTCAGAAACTGTGAATAATATCGTCGCATATTTTACTTGTAACGAATATTTAGAACCAGGAAGCTTCGTTCATAGCATATTTAGTCAAATTTAGAATATAATAGAAAAACCTTATTTAAGAATTTGAGGTGCACTATTATACTTTTTTTTTCAAACACTAATTAAATTGAAAAACAAAAAAAATAATAACATGCATATATAATAACATATACACAACAATAATGACAATAGTTTTTTGACTAACTTTCAGTCGTTTATACCAAGGAAAAATGTACAGCAGTGTAACACAATTCTTAAAAAGGAAAACACTCAGTTAATTAACTATGGTTACCTTTATTGAAAACCACAGTCCTGGTATTGTGTGGTTCCAGAAAGTGTGTGACGATACGGTTACCTTATAGAGATTAACGTAACAGATTCGTTATTGTCTTAACTATTCTATGAAAATATGTTTTTTTTTTTTGCTTTACGAGGCCGTTAACGAATTCAAATTTTGTGTAAATGTATAGTAATATTTTATATTTATACAGGTTATAAACGCTGACTAATCCTATATGATCGCCTACACGTGTATGAAAGCTATAGTGTCGGACGTGTTATTCCAAGCAACATATTTCTATTTTTAGCAAATTTTTACTTAATAAATCAATTGTTGTTCTATCAAGTAATTTTTATATTTGATCTTAAAATTGTTAATTGTTTTCAGACTTTGAATTGGGGTAGATCATTCCAGCACTTAGTGGCGGAGTGCCCACTGGTGACACTGCGCCGGAATGCAGCAGTGTGGTGCAATTGTGTAGTTAGTAGGAATTCAGTGTTTGGAAGTCCGAATTATTTTAAAAGCTAGTTTAAATTACACGTACGAATAATTCAAATTATAAAAACCCGCGACGAAGAACTCGGACTTGCTATGAAGGGTTCCGAAGCATAAAACCAAAAGTTACTACCAACTCGCTTATGTTCAGACCAATTTTGTTTTGAAGTTTTTATTGAAATCTATATTTTTCTATTATTAACTCTATTCCTTCATTTATATTTTATTTTTCACAATAATACAACATCAGTATTTTCGGTTCACAAAATACACATCACCCTCCAAGTTTCAATTATACGTACAGTGCCCATAATCTTCGAGTAAATCTTCTGTGACACATGGACGGTCAGGCAGATAGACAGACGGACATGACGAAATTATAAGGGTTCCATTTGGCTGCGGAACCCTAAGAAGAAGTATTTGCTATTCATATACTCAAATACAAAATGCAAAGCAAATCCTTATGATATACCAAATAGAATTATAGTAGGGAATTCATACGTAAGAAAAATTACTTAATTAAGTTAAAAAGAATTACAAATAATATGAAAATATTAAATTTCTTGTTCCAATTATAAAATGTACTATTGCTTTATATATATATATATATAAAGATATATCTTTATTACTAAAAAATGTACTTTATACGATGCAATTTTATAAAGTCAAACAATAAAGAATTTTGCAATTTACATTCGAAATTATTAGCAGCCGTAATTGAAATTCCTAATGGGTGACATGATATACGAGAGCCGGTCGTTCTAATACGTACAATGGCTACAGTTATAAATTCACTTGCTATAAACACATCAGACTACGCGAGGACATAAATCAAACCTTAATTGTGTCCAGTTACAGACGAAACTGCGTGCTAATACAAGCACATTACTGTAAATATTATAGAAAGCAATTACGTTCAAATATAGAACTTTCGAGAACACTAACATTTCTACAGCCAGGCCATTGGATAGGTCTAGATTGGAGCTCGTAAAGGTTTATTAAATATTAACAGCCGCTGCGAGTTAATGTCGCCACAAATGGTTTAATGCAGGGATTCCCAAACTTATTGAGTTTTTTACGGCTCCATCTTGTCGGAAGTGTCCAGTGCAGCTGGACCGGTTTCTACAAGACACGACGGGCGACGGTCTAGGGGCGCAGCTCACGCGCGGTAGCTGAAGTTGGCATTGTATTATCGTGTAGACAGCTAATTTTGTTCGCTGCGCACTATGTTAGAATTTGCTCTCTTCAGCCGACGTTAGAATTGCGGTCCTTCCCTACTGAAAATATAGTTCTTACAAAAATTACACACAATATATAAAGAACTATGCCGAGTTTTAATAAATACACGGGCAAATTGGATAATGCAACGGTAATCGACATACTGATTATAAATTGCTTACTCTGTCAGTTTTCAAATAAAGCTTCACAAAGCACATGAATATTTTTCGCGCCTTCCCAGAGCGCAGCGGCGCACAGTTTTCGAACCTCAGGTTTAGGGAGTGGATTGAAAGTAAAGCAGCTCATATAGTTACGCCGTAAACTATGTTATGTATGTAGTTTATGGGATAGCAAATTAACTATGAATGGATTTCCATTACACTCGTACTTGGTGTTCTGCCATGTTGCATGGCTGCAGTGAAGTCACCAAAACGTTTTGAATTTACAATACCTAAATTCAGAACCAACCTCAATTGAGAATACGTTGTATATAATATTGTAAAGAATACTAAGGTAATTGTTATTTAGCAAGAGGTAGTGTCATGCTGCATGCATGCGGAATTGGGCCGGCAGGACCGGGGAGGTACCTCTCGCTCACATAATACCGCCGTAAAGTGACATTTTCAGTATCGCGTTTCATGCGGCTTGTGAGTAGCCGATGGCCTATTGCAGGGGAGGAGGGCCACGAATCGGCATAGTGACTATGTGGATGTTCATAGGCGTTGGTAGTCGTAAAGAAGGCTACGATTGCTCGTTTGCCTCCTATTCTATAAAAATATTACATCTAAGCGCTAAAGACCCTGCGAGGGCTACCAGGGCCTCATGACGTTCATCGAATTAAGAAAGAAAGATTTATTCCAAAACGATGAAGTTTCCCAATCTTTTAAAGAAATTCTTTCTCCGTCATCAACTGACTTTATCACTTATTTAGCATGAATAAAAAGATTATGGTGTTCGTTAATTCGCAGTGTCAATGGACAATGTACTTCAGAATTGAGGGCTTATTAGATGCCAGGACACTTTTGTAAATAAGTAGACCATTCTTATAATATTTGAATGGCGTATGTCGATTTTTGTCCAAGTTATTTTGGTCGATAGCTGCACATACAGATCGGTTATCTCATCTCGAAGTGCTCCAACCGTAGATGCAAACACTTCGGGAAGAAACATAAAGAGGAAAAATTTAAAGTAGTAAAAGAAATGTGGTAATAAAATGAAACTACTATACAAAAAAACTATGAAACTAGAGCAGGGTAATATCTATACTAATAATATAAAGCTGAATAGATTATTTGATTGTTTGGACGCGCTAATCTCGGGAACTATTGGTCCGAATTGGAATATTATTATTGTGTTGAGTAGTCCATTTATCGTGGAAGGTTATAGGCTATATAGCATGACGCTACGACTAGGAGGATGAAACCGTGGGGTGATGCTATTTAACACTTGTCACTTAAGTCAATCGTGCCGAAACTCCTGCAATTTAATTGGTTTGCGAGCTGCGCTTTTCACAAATTCCAATGAAACATAAATTTCACATCGACACCCGCTCGTAAAAAATGAACCCACTGTGGATCTATCTAATTTAGTCGCCATGTTTTTTTCGTCGGACATGTGGCGACATATCGTAACAGACTACACACGACAAGCCACACCCAACTGTCTCATCTAAGCTGGCAGGCACGCGACACGTCGTATTCAATAAACTGAATTTATGTCACACCGCTTTCTTTGTTCTTGTTTGTGACAACGATTTATATAGTTACACATAATACACATTAATGTAACTGTGTAAACAAGTAAATGCGAATGAAGAATGTTCTACGGCCAAGACACTTCAGGCCTAAGCATATTAATAAAAAATCGCAGGAAAGAACCTTAGACGTGGCTTGGCTTTGCTTAGAAATATCACTATTTTTATAGAGATACAGGCAGCCCTATCGAGATTCAGCCAGGATTTATAAGATAAGTACTTTTACTGTAATGAGTAACATTCATGTAAACCTAAGACGTGATATAGTTTAAAATTATATGACACTGAAGCTGCTTCTAGCTTTTTTTAGCTAGAAGCTATTTTGGTCCGATTTCACTCTTTTTTTTTCTGTTTCACCGGTTTGAAAATTGGCTAAGCCAACAATCTACCTCAACGAGCGTGTCTTCGAGCTTCACTACGAGCGCTGTGATTCTAGCGCACCTTAATATTTTCTAAGACATTAAGTAGGTACTTCAGATTCTAGTGTCATATACATCAATAGTAGGGTTCACACTAGTCTGTACTGCTTGACTATATGACTACGGTCTATTGATACCACCTTGTTAATCTGTGTGATGTCAATAGCATCCTGTGTCTTGTTAGGTATTAATACATTTATAAAAGGTTTTGATATCTATGTTTACACAAATGAATACCTACGGACATATTAAAGGCTTAGTACAGTGCGCCTACTTGCAATGAATGACAGTTATTGTTCTGATTACACCTTCATCATCATCGCGTCGGATTTCACACGAACAGGACGACACATAAAAGGAGCCAAATTTACTACAAATATATGTATATACTACAAAAATATTTAGTTTTGTATTAATACTATTGGGTCCGGCTTTCTCCGTGAATATGTCAGACACTAAAACCTTTCCCAGGAATCTCTATCCCTGTACAAAAAAATCGTGAAAAAATCAATCACATACAGTCTGAAAAACAGCGCGCGTACAAAGTCTTAGAGTACTCAGTAACAAACAATAATATACTCATGCTATAGAATCCTACTAATTAAATTAGTTTATAATTGAACAAACTGTAGCAGCTAAGCGAAATTGTCTTTAAAGTAACAGCACCTTGTAATGTATTCATGTGATTTCAAAGCACGCCTCTCGAGTTTCCACCCTAAAACCAAAGGTTTCAATTTAATCGCTCGCACGTATGAATATGTAATTATAGAAAGGTACATAACATGATGTAGGAAGAGATTCATGGAGTTCACTAATTAAGATGACGATATAAGGCCCGTGGTATGCGAAAATATGGAGTAAAATCGTGTGAAACAGGAGCACCGAGGGAAACGTCTTACCGCGCAAAGTTCTCGATGCTTTCACTAAGGAAACGTGTTCTTTCCTGAGGACTACCTAAAATCCAATCACGTGTCACAACTGGCACTTCCTGGGAGGTGAATTTATGCAGAGGTGATTGTTTGTAATCCGTGGCGTGGGACTCAATTGTCCAAGTGGACCAACAGCAAGGTCCCCTGGATGTACCAACAGACCAGAGATCAGTTAACTTTCTTGCTTGGAAAGATTTGCATTTTGAGTTGAATCAAATTCGAACGATCCGCCTGGCTTCATCGACATAACAGGGGCCAGCAAATTGTACGGCCTGAAGCCTTTAGTGAGCGCGGTAGCAGGTCGAAAAGCAAATGGGGACGATGACAGTCAAGGGAGAGGTTGTGGCTAAACGTTGAGCTTGTGCTCAAAAATTACATTGCTTATTTGACGTTTTTAAAATATTCTTGCGTCGTTTTCACAGGTTACTATTATACAAATTATCAAATTATCAAAACTCCCACTAGTATTAACTATCTTGTTGTTAATTTTGTTATTCAATTTTGTTTCTCGATTATATTTCAATTTGTATTTCCATATATTCCATATATTAATAACTTTGATCATTCGCCTATGTTTACCTCTGTGCAGTGCGGCATGCTCTAGCTTGAGTATTGCGTTACAAAGTGGTTAG
>JAFELO010000172.1:561781-631461 GCA_017140195.1 Eumaeus atala
TCCTTTTTTTTTTTTTCTAAAGGACGGTATAAAACTTTGGGAACGTCTGCTAACGAATGTCTTTGTCATTTCGTATAAAAAAGCGAAATGGACACAATGCACACTAAATGCAATGGCAGAAAAATGCACGCTTCGTTAAAATGCAGAGCATGTTGGTGCAGCGAAGCAAGGCCCTCCATGCTAAGGAAATCGCGTATGAACTCGCATTCAAACAGAAATATTAAACAGTATACACGACTGAATATGTTATGCGACAGTTCCTATATACACTGCTCGACGCTTAATTGTTTGTGACTTTGATCGACAATCAAGATTGATATTTTCTTTCTCTCTTTTTTAGTATCTAGTGATTTATTTGCCATCGTAACAACACTACCGGTGAAGGGAAAGGAAAGCTTAACCAAGCTGCTTATTAATCTTACTACGAGTAATTTTAGTGCATTCAAATGTAAACCTGCATCCTAATTATAAGGTTTTAAGTATTTAGTCAAAATCTACGCAAAACCAATTTCTATATTTCCGCATTTTTCTATTTTCAGACGTTTACATCCCTTTTAGTGTTTTATTAGGATTACAAATTAATAGTCAACTTCAATTTCACCCCATTAGAGGTTGAATTTCTAAAAATCCTTTCTTCGTACGCACGTACATCATGAACGGAATCTCTGTACCAAATTCAAACTTGTAGGTACAATAGTTTCGGCTGTTAACTGTCAGCCAATCCGTCACTCGGTAACGGAAAATATAATATATAAATATATATATATATATTATTGAGATTTGAGACAGAGAAGGATAGCATAAATGAATCTTAATAGAAGTAAAGCAGAAGAGGATTAAGAATAATTAAAATGCTCTAGTTGAAAGCGAATGTGACAAAACACTTTACAGCTGCATCTGTGGACGCTTGTTAGGGACTGTCACATGTAAGTATGTCAAGGGCTAAACTCAAAAGGGTTTATAAAATTGCTTTACATTCAGAGTCGACGCTCCCCTCGTTGGCGGAGGCTCTTCAGGTGTTTTAAAAGTAAAAGTTATGAATAGCATAGTAAGGATCGTGAATTATATTCTTTACAAGAGATAACAGTTTGTCAGAGATAACTTTTATATATGTGCTATAGCGTTTTACGTAGACTAGACGGAGCATGGGACTTAATTAATTACACCCAACACTATGTAGATTATTTTTTCTCTATTTATTTTACCAAATTTACTAACTATATCTCCTACTATATTTAAGTATTTATAATATACTTATACTGGCAATAAATACTGTTACAATTAAAAATAAAAACATATTACATTTGAATTTGGAATCTGTCATTTTTATTCGAATATTTATTGCGTTTTCGCATTTTGGCGCGACTGCATTGTACAATATTTTGCGATAACTTAAACTCTTTAATTACACCATGTTCAATAACCAAGCATGGTCCTTCTAGCAAGACTCGGCGTCGGGTCGAACATTGAACACGAAGCGAACGTCTCGGACTTCATCAGAGCTGGAGACTACCCGTTAAACCGCTGGATTAGAATTTATCGACGGTTTCACGGAGTAAAGCTGTTCTAAATGCCATGATAGTTTCGGGTCCCTAAGACAATCTATACGATTGGCAGTGAAGAAATGGCGGATGAAAAGAGTGCGTGCTTCTATTTATAACTGGCCTCAACGTTTAAATAACTGTACTGCAGCCATTGGAGACCACTACGTATTTATATTCTAATTTTTTTATATTCGTGTATTAAAATAACACACTGTAAAAGTAATAAATATTATTTGCAATTAAAAAAAAATTCTTTCCTATGTTATAAAATTTATCTTTTCTTTGTAACAAAATTTATGGCAAGACTTCCTTGTAGGAAGAGGTAGTGCTATGCTGCATAGGAGGAGGTAGTGCCATGAATAGTGCTACGGAATTAGGCCGGCACGACCAGGGTGGTTCCTCTCACTCACCGCCGTAAAGTGACATCTTCAGTGTCGCGTTTCGTGTGGTTCGTGAGTAACCGGTGGCCCAATGGAGGAGGGCGATAGGGGGTAACTTATATGCATAGTGATTATGTGGATGTTCATCGGTGGCGGTAGTCGTAAAAAGGCTCCGAATGCTCGTTTGCCCCCCTATTCTATAAAAGAAAATAGAAATAGATAAAATATATTTGATCGTACTAGTAGGAACATTTTCTTTTTTCCTCCAAAGTTGCTACATTTTGTAAGCTACGCTTGATTCAAGTGACACAAATTGATGGATGGTTAAATATACGAATGATGGCCCTTTGAAAGAGGTAGTGCCATGCTGCATATGAGGGTGTAGTGCAATTGGGCCGGCACGACCGGGGAAGTACCTCTCGTTCACTTGATACCAGCGTAAAATGACAATGTCGCTGTCGCGCTTCGTGCGGGTTGTGAGTAGCCGGTGGCCCTTTGGGGGGAGGGTGATAGAAGGGCAACGCTTTTGCTTAACAATCTTTTTTTATAGAATAGCAGCAGCAGCAGGGCAAATGAGAAATCGTAGCCATTTTACGACTATCGACGTCCATGAACATACACATAATTACTATACCGATGCGTTGCCCTCCCCTCACACCCCCTTCCATGGGCCAACGGCTACTCACAAACCACACTAAACGCGACACACACGAAGATGCCACTTTACAGCGGTATGATGTGAGCTACAGGTAACTCCCCGGTCGTGCCTGCCCAATGCCTGCCTGCATGGGAGGATTTAGTATCATGGACTATTTTTTATTATAATATAACTCGGCGTGCTACCGGACAATATAAAATTGCAGATTCAATAACAAACCCAATTCCGTCGCGCCAAGTTATAATTGAATGTTAATTGAACTTCGTAATCAATAGGCGTTGACAGATGATTGATAGCATCCTACCGCGCTTACCAAGTTGCGGCTAGTACATGTGTCTATATACATCTCGATACAATCGACTTATGGTAATCGTAATAAGAACAGCACAAAAGGCAAAGCGATTCCTTTGTTTCCTCGGCTCGCTCGACTCGAAAGGTGTCACGCAACGCCACGTTCGCGCCATATTTTTTGCATTGACGTGTAGAATTATATCCTTGATATGTGCAACAGATAATATTGTGTACAGATAAAATATTACGTAATGTTAAATAGTCTAACTCGTATAGTTGAGGCCTCGCAGACAATTCGTCGAATCGATTGAGAACACGACATTGCTATTTTTGAATTTAATCGATGTGCCTAGTTAATATTTCTACTTTTCAGGAGGGGGAAAGATTCGAATGAGTCAGACAGGGTAGATTTCTCGTCAGCCATCTGAATGTAATATTAATAAATATTGTTGTCTATGGCATCATCGCCAAACCTTAAAAGATGAGATGAGCCGATTTTGCGAGTGTTTAAGAAAATACTAATGTAATTCTTAATCTTTACAATTTAATTCATCTTTATAATTACATAGTTCGACTTTCATTCTCACTACTTTATGTGAAATTGAAATTAAGTCGATCTAAAAATCCACAATGGACAACATTTCCAGGAAACCTACAATATGATAAATCCGCAATATCCCATGCGCATACTACAGCCGTGGCGATGACTATAGGCTTCAATTAGAATCGAAGGTGTCTATAGATATTCAAGTAACATAATTTAATATTTATTTCTTAAGCTATAATCAGCAACGAAAGTTTAAAAATTCTTATTACATTTAATATTTCTTTAATTATCTAACGTTAGTTAAATTAATTTATTGTAATTGAATCACAAGTTTCTTAACCTCACGCGTGTTCGTATAGAAAACACAGTTCAGAGCAAGTAATGTATGTGCACTTTACATATAAACAATACATATTTCTGTGATCGCCTCATACCCTACGAGCATATCTTCACTGGACATGTTTACAACATCAACGTTTCCTTTGCAAAACGTGTCTGTTCATTTTAAACTAACCTTCTAATATTATACTATTTTATGATAATGCCTTTAGTTTAAAGCTTGCGCAAGACAGACATCTTGTTGAGGGTACAGCTAATTAGCTAGCTGGACTGACTTGGACAATTAGCACTGGAATATCATGGTATAATTGCAATAAAATATATTATTTTTTTTTTATTTCAGTTAAAAACACATATAAGTAGGAAATATCATTAAATTATACAAAAAGTTATGAATGAAGTAGGCTTTTACGGGTTATTTTTATTATTTGAACTCGGCTCCTGCATTATATGCATACCAAAATTTATCAAATCGGTTTTTGCGGCTTAGTCATGATGACGTCACAGACGGAAAGAATCGGCAACTTTTGCCGTATTTTGTATGGAGCGTGTTCCGAGGCATTGTTCAGCTTCATACCAGCAGCAGAATTCCGTCACATCGCGACAGAACTCTACACCACGTTCCACGCCCATCGTCTTAGTGTCCGGACATCCACAAATGTCCGCTTTATACGTCAATTATTACCGCGCTCAACAGTACTGCGGAAACAGCTGTTTTCTTTGGTATTTCCGATCCGATACGACTTAGGGGTCTTCAAGAAAGGAGCGTTCTTCAATAGCGCCTGCAAGACGTCTATGGGCGGCGGTAGTCACTATCCGCCTGTTCGTTTGCCCCTGTCTAAAAACTTTCCAATTTATAATGTTAGTATGGACACATCAACTATTCAGAACACCATAAACTTCGCAGGTGATAACATTCCGCAATTGCGGAACCTGATCGATCAGTCTGAAAAAATTATAACATATACGATTATAATACATATAATGCATAAAATATATTACTATTGTTCTCATCAAATCATCCAACTAGTAATCTAGAGTTATTAGCTGATTTCGGTCCAATAATTATGGTTACGATGAATGACTAAAATGAATAAGAACGGAAGATCTAATAAAATCTCGTTAACCCGGGATGGGACCCGATCCGTGTGACCTACAAAACTCAGCTATCAATTAATATAAATTTAGAATGCACATGAAATGATTTCTATTCGGGTCACATATTTAGGGTTGCCTGTAAAAAATAAAACTCTACTCTGAATTGTTTGCGCAAAAAATGTTAAAGCTGTTGCTTGTTATATCGTTATTAATTAAAACACGGCGGTTCGTGAGTTGAAATGGCCTCTTGTTTATAATTTATGTTTCATTTTTTTATCATAAAACAATTCACTGAAGGTTGTCATAGATCATTCTCTACGCTGTAGGACAGGTATACATAAAGCAAGTAACCTTGTCTAATGTCTATGCCCTCTTTCTGGAGAAACAAACAATTATTTGTATAATTCCTCGGCAGGCCGCTGGACGTTCAGCCGTCAAGGCCTAAGATATCTAACCTGGAAAGCTACGAGATCGTTTCCTTACTTAGTCAATGGGTAGTCGGCCAACGATTTGTTTTCCCATGCTTTTAAAAAGTAATAACTTTTAAAAGTCGGTATCGCAAGTGTAATTAACAGTACTTAGGAACTATAGCAAGGTAACTTCAAAGTTTGTTCAGAAGTAACATACCTATAGCTACTCGACAGTTTCATCGTAACCTGTGAAATGGGCCCTACATCTAGTGCGAGATAGATTCTGGCACCCTGTATGAAGCATAGACAGTAGAGTTCTGTAGTGGACACGACGCCATGTGCTGCAACACGCCGCCGGTTCGCAGAACTCGCTGATCAAGATCTCAATACGCTTCAGTATTTCCTGTCACGGTCGCTCGTACGCCAATTAACAATGCCTATCGCCCGTTTTTGCGGCCCAGTCATTTAGCAGTTGGCTCATCGTGCGTCCTTCCGCGGAACATTTATTCACCTGAAATGTGCTTTCAAATATTTTCAATTCTTTAAGTTTCGAGGCTTTAGAATGGAGGCAACGTTTGAGACCACGTTGATTGTCCATCGACCAGAGCGATACGAGGACGACCTCTACGTCTGCAACGCAGTCTGCAGCACCCTTGTTAGATTTGTTGCTATACATTTGTATATTTAAACGTTTTGTGACCGGTCATTACTCATGTGCAATGTTGGGATCTGACACAGTATACGGAGCTCCCATCCCAGTACCCACTGAGCCCAAACAGCTGCACATTTTTATAAAATAAGATGTAAACCAACTGGTGGTAAATGACTGCCATGGTCCATAGACTCCTGCAAAACCAGGACGTAGCGGGCAAGTCACTGTGTAACGATATGGCAGACAGTGATACCGATACATAATATGTCGCTGTAGCACAGTATTGGTCCGATAGAACCTAGATCGAGCGATACTGAGCTGCTCCTCATCACTTAATCGGTCATCCTAAGACGGTGTCTTGTGAGCCGGAGGTGCCTCCACGTTCGCGCCAACCAACCAATTTGGCTGCAATGCGCATGGCACTGCCTCTTAACCTAATCATGCTACATTGACAAATTACAGAGATCATAGCCCGAGGGCGACGGGGCAAATCGATTAGTGAAAATGAACGGAGCTAATTCAGGTCATTGGGTCGTTTTTGTCCATACAGATCTGTTAATTGCACGTAATTGAAATCGTTTTTCCCTCTCCGGCTCGGTTTCGTAATGTATTCAGTTGGTTAATTTCTAATAAAATCCACTATTGGCAATTAATTAAGGATCGGGTCTTTTTGTGTGGTTTTAAATTTTGAAAACCCGTAAAATTTTGGAAATGTATACCAGTAGCAGTACTTATTGGTATTGTTTTTTGTACGCGCAACACGCCACTGATCTATGGAATCCGGTAAATTTTACGTTTGTTTTTTACACACATCTTCCTTCTTCAAAATAGCTCGTCTAAACTTAACAATGCAACATAATGTAATGTAAGTAAATGTAGCATGTACATATTTTGTAAGAAGTAGGGCATGACAACAATAATGCGGATATCTATGGGCATCGTTTGCCCTCCTAAACTATAAAAAAACATTAGTTAATATATATTTAATATCACGAAACCAAGTTTATTATTATTAGAGTGGGAACTCGGCAGGCAGCTCAGCTAATCGTGACTTCAGATATCTGCACATCATAGAACAAGGCCCGGCAAGTTTGTTGCGTTCGCATAAGGCAGGGCATTTTAATTAAATGCATTTCTTTAAATACATGCAATGGCTTGTATTTTAATGTTCTATAGAATTATTCTAAATAATTCTAGATTCTACCCTCATACACCGACCCAGCAAGTGCACTTTTCACGAAACTTTCCCACATTTTCTCCGTGGAATGTGGAATCATCACAAGGGATCCTATACCGCAAGAAATCCTGTGGTAGTCCTATCGGATACGAGCCATGCATTGTCATGAAAGCTTTATTTTTTAAATATCGTCAATCCACCTGCTAGACCTGCAGCGTTGCAGTTGTCCGTAATAATTGACCATCAAATGACCCGACTGATCATTCGTCCCCTATAATATAAAAGGTAAAAATCTGTATGCTGTCAGCATAATTGTACACTCCTTATATGACGATAATAATAAACTGGCTGTACTTATAAGAATCTACGAAAACAGCTGTGTAATAAAATGTGTTTTTGACATTTTATCATATTCCTAACGCAAACTAATTATCGATTTTGTTAGCTGAGTTTCGCGGGAGCGGTTCGCGCAAAAACACCCATAAAACCTGCCAATTTACATAAATTCCTCGAGCAACGGACGAAGAACGCAGCCTGTATGCGATTCTGCAAGCATTTGCCGATGGGAGGTACGAGATAAAAGGTATTATGTGCACAGTGACCACACGGACGTAAACTCACGTACAATCTAAGGTGTATTTTACTTTTTACTTATTTAGCACAGGGCATACGTCCCATCCTTTGATTTTACTAATTATATTATTTTAAATATATTCTGTTTTTATATCCGTTATATGTACATTTTGTCAATAATACATTAGTCAATAATTCATTCATCAATCGTATAATATTGCAACATCTGAATGAGCTACATAAATTATTAATTAGTTCTTTATTATTCCTTATACAGCAGTAATAGTACGACTGTCATTCTTAGAATAGGACACATTAGTCTTAGAATTAAAAAATCTGATAACTACCAACTTGAGGTACCATGTTTCCTTTAATAATTACATAAGACTGCATTACATAAATTAAATATAACTCTTCTAAATTAGAATGAAATTGCGTTGCGATGTTTTTTTGAAGCGTGTTCAAATAAAACTATTTTTTTTATTAAATGTGTCTTCCTCAACATCAGTCAGAAACATACCTCGGAAAAGAAAAAATACAAAGCGTATTTTTATAAATTATAAGATACCCGATCTTAAGATGCGAATAATGATTATAATATCGTCAATGTTGTGAAGTCGTCAAATGATAATAAGGTCTAGTTACCAATGTGATGCGAGAGGTCCACCGTAAAGTAACAAGGAAACTTATATCAATGTGTCTATTGGTAGCAGTATTGAGGTCAAATTTATTGAGCACTGCAATCAATCAATCTGCATATTATGTGTAACCACGACTACAACCATTATCATTACATATATATAAAATTTAAGTGTCTCTCAATTATTTTAAGATAACTGGGGGTTATCAAGTGCGTCGTGTCACTTTTACGATAACAATACCTTTTTATTAGTTGACGCGGGGAAACGCATTTACGCGCCTTCACCGGCCCTGGGTGGGGTCCAGTGGTGTGTGGGACTCGCGGCACATGATAGTGCCGAATACCCACAAAAACCACCGCGAGTGCCATCAGTGCCGCCCTTGGTGAGGTGCCCCGGAACTACAATCATCGGGGCACCTCGATGGCTAGTCAGCCCCCTAAGGCACCAACTCCACCTCCACACATAGGGTTGCCAAGCACTACAGGACAAGCCCACCGACTTTGGGACAGTGCAATGGGGCCAGGTTCCCATCCTCGCCCTTACCCCCCGTGTGAAAGAGCGCCACCTCCTATAGCTCTTACGTCCCCTCTTCTTATAAGAGGGTTACCGAAAGCGATTCCTCCTCCTGATCGTTAAGCCCTCTCCCTATAATGGGTTCAAAGATCCCCTCAGTACAATTGGCTTCGCCTGGGTTCACCCTAGGCTACGCCACGACAATGCTTGAACCTTGGTGAGGACGAGAATAATACCTGGTCCGGCCTTGATTATTCTGAAATCTTAAAATGACGACAAAGAAAGTATATACAGACAGAAGTCTTACAAGTCGTATTTGCCTCATCTTCGTTTCGATTAATTTTATTTAAAGATAGAATATTACAAATATTAAATTATTATCCCGATTTGCCAAAAGTCATGTCGACCATAGTTATATGAAATATGTGAACAGAGGTGGTTTTAATTCAAAGGATAAGCCGCCAGTAAGAAAATAAATCGGTTGCAGATAATAGCGAGTGATAATTCACGCCTGCACCGACCCGCGCCTGTGTGTGTACATGTGTGTTTGTGTGTGGCCAAACGGGTTTCGTACGCTAATTAACATTTTATTACTGCGTTCTATAATTAAACATAGAAAATCATTATGCGCAGATTTATCGAGTTTTTGATCATAGTACATCCTGCTACACGGTAGGAGAAAGTATTACATTTTCTGGTGGCAAACACGCGGAAAGCCATGCAGTTTTCATCCTGCGTTGCAAATACAATTTTCTCTTCTACCTGCACCGAAAGGTCGAAATTCATCCTTAGTATAACCCCCGCTGTGCAAGAAGAAAAGAATTGACCATTCGGCGTAGGTAGGAGAAAAGATATTGTCATTGTAAACCGAATTATTTTATCCATTAAGCATTTACATGTAGTAAGTTTTTATGCATTTTATATTAGCTATTTTCTATATTATAGAGGGACAAACGAACAGTCAAAACCACTTGTTGACTACTAACGCCCATAGACTTCCGCATAATTGCTATGCAGATGTTTTGCCCTCCTTTTCTCCAATTTAAATTGACCCTTATGTAAACTGGGCATTCAAGCCCAGTTTTCCATATCAGCGTGGATCAGCTTTCCAGCTTGTTAATGGTCTACTAACAGTCAACGCTGCGTGTCTTCTACTCCAGGGCGTTTGGACAACTTATCCATATATGTACTGCCACTTTAAGCAATGTATTTCAATGAAATATAAGGGGTAAAATATCGCATTTACACCGCTAGTAAAGAGTTATTCAATGTTTTATTTGCAAGCTAAAATGGCGCTGCTTAGATGAAAGAGGTCTCGCATAAAGGACGGCTAAGAAGTCCCCGTCTTCAGCGCCCGACCGCTAGAGTCACTGCAAAAATACGCGTCGACCCGCCGCTGCGCTCGCTGCACAAAGACGCGTCGACCGGGCTCATTGCTCGCTACGCAAACGCGCGTCGAGTCGGCACTGAGCTTGCGAACTCTTAAGTGAACAAGAAATTAACATTCAAGGAATATGTTACAAATGGGCACTCAGCGTTGCACTGAATGTTTAATCAGAGCACGTGTCACTGGATGCGAATAAGTCGCCATAAAATACATTTAATAATATCTAAACATTACTTATTAAGAGACGATTTCAGGCACTCCATACAAAATAGTAATATTATAAAGCTGAAGAGTGTGCATGGTGAATCCATACCGCGCTAATCCTGGGAACAACTGGACAGACTTGAAAATTGTTTCATAGTTTTACCGAGAAACGATATACCGCGTGAAGCAGTTACCGACCGAACGTAACACGAGCGCAACGCTTTAGCCCCCCTAATAGAATAGTATGACGTACACGGAGGCAGGAGGAGGATTAAAAATTGCCAAAATCCTCCTTGTGTAATTAATTAATGGCCCCTAAATAGTTGGGGGTTGTGTGGACTTAATAAGGCCATTAATAACACACGTAGTAATAGTAACTTGTATAAGTCATGATTCAAATTGCAATAAATATGATATTGCAAATTATCCTAGCCACGTGTTATCATGTAGTCAGACTGGTTAATGGTGTCTAAGCAAAAAATGTAACCAAGGTCCGTTTATTAATTCAATACAAGTTGTATAAGTTGAGGAAAAAAGGATGTTACAATTAAAGCAATAAAGAATTATATTGGCAATATAACGAAGCAACCCCCGATTGTGTTTGACGCGGGGTGCTTGACCCGCGTGGGTGGGATCGCGTCGCGCGATCAGTTGAAGGAGATACAACGGAGTTGTCTTCAAGGCAATACAACTATGAATATTTATTGGTAAAGACCTGTTGGCCTATTTTTTGTGTTTCTGCACTGAAAATATACTTACGTTCGTCGCACTATCTCAAGATGATATCGACTGAGTAGACTGAGTAGTTTTTAGAATATAAATTCTCGGTACTCTGTTACACATGATAGATTGAATACATTTGAATGGAAATTGAGATGTGTCATTGACTCTAGGATATAGAGTGACTATTGTAACGTTTATGTATATAAACGCACGACTGGAGAAGGGCAACGCATCTACGTATGTTGGTTGTACGGATGTTAATTGGCGTTGGCTTTACAACTATATTAGAAGTTTGCCTCCTATGCTATGAAATCTTCAGAAATTCAGAATAGTACTACTAGTACTACTAGTATACTAATAGTACTGTAATAATACCTCAGGAGATAGCGACTTTTATATAAACAGATATTTATGATTAACACATAATAACGAACTGAAAGGCTGGAGGTACGCTCTAAATTAAATACGTAGATCTACGTACGTATTACTCTCATGCGTACTACGTTCATACGTAGTACGCATGCCGGGAGCCAATAATGGAGCAAATCCGTATATCGCAGCGCAGCACTCATACGAAAATCATACAAATGCGCCCGTCTTATTACATTTTGTATGGATTTATATTACCGCTACACCGTCACACTGTATCACTACTGGCTTATCTTTATATCCTCAGGGCTGGTGCTTACTCTGAAATATTACAGGATCGACGCGACATTTTTTTTTCTGGTGAAAGTGAAAGAAAAAAACTGTCTTGTTATAAATAGGTACATCGCCCATTAAAAGAAGCTATTGGCGCATTGTTAACCGACATGGGATTACAAATAGCAACGGCATGAGGCGATGTCTACCTATACCATCTGCATCATGTTCTGCAACTGCGTGGTTTGTGTTTTGTATATATTAACGATCTGGTAAAAATCGGGAACGGATCAGCTCAAATTGAGCGGATATCTGAGCTTCAATAGCTGTTTAACATCTTATAACTCACCTGCTCGATTGAGTAAAAAAATGACTTTACTAATGTCAGAGTTATTAGTGAAGAAAGTAGCTCTTTCTTGGGAATAATAGTAATACTCGTATAATTAATCTCAATATTTTGAAGTATTTTTTTAAAAATGTAAATGATTTGAACGCAAACAACCTAAGAACTAAACACCTATCTCTATTCAGGGAGTACTACTGCTACTACCATAGCTTTAATTAAGCCTTGCGTGGCATGTGGTATCCAAAAGCGCGACACAAACATTACATTGTAGCACCAGCTTCTGGATATGACTACACACTGCAATGCGTGTTCTAAATAATTATTATGCCTAAGTAAACAACATATAACTGGTGCTAGAATAGAATATTATAAAGCTGAACAGTTTGTTTGGTTAAAAGAGCTAATCTCAATCGATCTAGTGGTAGAGGCTATATATGATCACCAATATGCGTAAGGTTCACTCTGCGATAAGGTATATCTGTATACATTCTTGGACACTTTATAAGGGCAGTTCCTTATCAAATCTTTTATTTTTGTAAATCAATATTCACCATCTTCATTTGAAAATGACAACATACTGTACAATTTAAAGTAGGTTTTTCTCTTAACTCCTAATTCATTTCGTTAAACTTACTTATTTCATTTTTGCTGAAATCTGTGTGTTTTTCTTTATTTTCGAAATAATTGTACTTGTACCATTTTCAAGAAGAGTTTTCCATAAATTTCTTAGTGTGCTTTTTAACTAAATTTCATTTCGGTGCTTAGAATCCACTTTCAAAGTTTCAGATATACAACTATAATATATTTAACTATATTATATTAAACTCTGACGCCTATTAAAAGTGCCTAAAAGCAATTACCATAAAGTAAAGTGTTAAAATCTTAATGTTTATGCCATATGAAATAAAAAGTGTTAAGTTGATGTGTTAAATATGTGAGGAGCCTTCACAGTACATTGTTGTAACATATCAGAGTCCATTAAGTAAGTGATTCAAACACCTTTCGTGATGTGTTATCGTCGTTATGTCGTTAAGTTCGTAAGCGACCATTTCGGTGTGGTATTACATTTTGTTAAAGCACTCTTCTTCGCTAAAGATTTCTTTTATATTTTGGTAAATACGAAAAAAAAGTTTTATTATAGAAACAATATTGCTTGTACTATGAATATATGGGAACCTCCTCGTTAAACTATGCGAGCATAATTCATTTATAATTTTATACGAGCAGAGTCTTATGAATACGTACTGGCCGTATATAGATTGTAGATTCTGTTGTAATATAGAAGTGACAGTACTCACCTGGAATATACTAGGTTATATTTTTAGGACACGGTATGAAATGTTAGGATATAACCAATAAAACTACAATAAAAAGTACTCGTAAATATTGCATAAGTACGTATATAGTAAAGTTCACCGAATTTAGTGTGATCATTTCCAGAAAATATGTTCACCGAATAAAACCGATACAAACTCGCGCGCCCAAATGTCAAAGACCCCGGGTGCATCACCTGTACGGGCGAGTAGCAACCGCCCGATTTAGGTAAAGTAAGAATTTTAAAGACAACTTAGTTCAAATTTTAAGTACCAATGTTTTTACATATCCCGAAACAGAATTGAGTACTGAATGTGCGTATTCAGTGGTGTGGTTTTAAAAAATACATTACATAACTTATACCCTTTACCCATGCCTGGATGTTATATAAATAAATATATATTACTTTAAAAACGTGTGCAAGACCAAATTTTTTCAATACAATAAAATTATTTTAACAGATTTTGTTACGGTATATTTAGTTATTTAACGAGCTAATTTTCGGAAGCATTAAGCAACCACGGTTAGTCCACCCATGACTATGGTTGCTATAAAGCGCTTGAAACCTCGGGCTTGTCAAATAACTAAATAAACCACGATGAAATTCATTAAAGGAGTTTCGTTGTAACTATAACATCAATTTATATCGAAAATTTATAATACCATCAATTTATTTTAACAATTGCTTGAAATTAATATATTATTACCCAGTAAATATCAGAATGCTTTCACAGCGAAGTTGAGACTGTCCTCAGACGTCTACTAAATAAATTATCAACTTTGTGTTGCCAAGGCCCTTGTTTTCCATTTTCCGTCGCTGACAGCCCATCATTATGTACGGCCTTAATCTATGTAATTACTTTCAAGTTTAAGTCTACCGTGTTTACGGTTCCGTTCCATAAACCGCTATCTATTTATATTTTTTATATATATTTTCTTTTTAGATACTCCATTCAATTTTTGTTTAATCTTACTCCTTTTATACCGTATTATATGCGACTTTTGGCTACGTTGTGTATGATATATGTAGTATTTAACATCGCCCGCCTATACTGGCCTTTTAATCTCTATATTTGTCATGTAGAATGAAGTACAACATACAAGTTTCACTGTCATCGTGGTATCATAGAATAATTGTTCATGTATTTTTCAAAACCTATCGATGTGGCACTCGTTTTAGTAAACAAAGTAGCAAAATATTTAAACAACCTGGAAGTAGCTCGGGCACAGTACGTCCGTAAGTAATCTATAGACTTCTATCATTTATCTTGAAATTTATAAGCATCTGGAAGAGTAAACTTTATTCCCAGTAAAGACTTTACGCCTCGGTCCTTCGAGCATGGTCCACATTGCAAGTTGATTTTTTGACATCCTCCAAGCCGAATTTTAGCTACGGTGACAATCTTAAGGGATAGAAATCAGAGGAATGACTGACGGCTCAAGTTGCTCCCAAAGGGAGGGTATAACATCCCCTACTTACCTACTTCGGACCGTCATTAACGTTACAAAAATTGCAATACAGTCGTTTGATCGCCGAGACTCGAGCCCTGGATCGCAGGATGTGGCAGCTTACCACTAGACCAGGAGACTTTCAAGTTCCCGCCACGGTTCAATCCTTGTCGTGACGATATGGGGCTTTGTAGCGTGGGGTGAACCCAGGCGAAGCCAATTGTACCGAGGGGGATCTTTAAACCCCTCTTATAAGAAGAGGGGGCTTAAAGATCAGGAGGAGGAATCGCTCTTGCTACCCCTCCTATAAGAGGAGGGGACCTAAGAGCAACAGGAGGAGGCGCTTATGCACACGGGGCAAGGGGCGAGGATGGGAACCTCACCCCATTACACTGTCCCAAAGTCGGTCAGGTTGTCCTGTAGTGCGGGGCAACCCCATCTGTGGAGGTGGAGTTGGTCTCTTAGGGGGCTGACTAGCCGTCGAGGTGCTCTGATGCTCGGTCGGTCGGTGGTTTTTGTGGGTGTTCGGCTCTATCATGTGCCGCGAGTCCCACGCACTACTGGACCCCACCCAGGGCCAGTGATGGCCCGAGGAGGTGAAGTCTGGCCTTTTCGCCGAGGCCAGCCTGTCGCTGGAGGGGTCTTGTTGCCTGCAGATTCGGGACCCTCCACTTATAGCTGTTGATGACTCCCGTAGGGGTTTAGTTGGTCCCTCTGGATCGACCACATTCTGATTGGTTCGCTAAACTGTATTGGCGTTGCACATGTTCCACTTCTGCGCCTATGGTGATGCGTAGAATTATACGCTTAGACGACACTAAATATACACCACACATCGGTTGTAGCGGAATTGACAATTGAAATGACAAATTTACTGTGCAGTGCATTTGTGTAAATAGAGCGAAATGAATGGAGCCTGTGTAGTGAAACGAATGAACAGTGTAAATAAAATTAGAAATAATAAAATACAATTATGTCGTCCTTTATCCTCATATAATACAGTTGAAGAGGTTCCTGTTTGTTTGTGTGAACCTGTTTTTTGTATGATAGCTATATTCGTATAGAAGACGGTATAATGTGAGGCCACGACCTCCAAACCAAAGATCCGATAAAAGATAAAAGTGTAATTTCGCCGTGCTTTGGTCTGGCCATTCGAAATGACTCGACCATTTTCTATGAAATGTTCAGTGGTAAAACATGTTTCAATTTTTCATTCAAATATTTCGACAGGATCTAAACCATGAAATCACAGTGTGCCATAAGTACATATATGTGGGTATTTTGTAAATGGAACCACTGCCGTGGTACCATTAGACTGGCAGGCAGTGATGGTTAGGCTATTGTGTCTCGTGGGGACTGTAGACTCCACAAGGCTCAAGTACAGGCCAACCACCACCTCTCCCCTGTTCTTGCTTAGAACCTCTAACATTAGCACATCCAACCATACTAGCTCACTAGCGAAATCTAGTTTTAAGCCGTAATATGTTCCTATGGGTCATGGTTTCTCTATACCAGTCATAGTTATTTTTATGCGGTTTATAACGAACAATGATGTAGGAGTGATCCAGAGATTACGTCATCATGTATCACCAGCTACACCTGGCGCACTGGTGTTTGGTGTTTTATTACATTAGAGGAGAATACGAGCTTGAACTAATGTCATGGTGACATCTGGTTGTGTGTATAATGCTAATAGTTTAATACCGTGAACCATCTATGTAATAAACTAGTAGCTAGACCAGTATATATAAAACTATTTCATCATTATCAGCCCTCATCGGTCCACTGCTGGACATAGGCCTCTTTCAAAGAACGCCAAGGAGACCGAGCTCCTGCTACTCACATCCATAGATAGATCAATTTTACATATTCCTATTCTATATATAATTTTTGCCTGGTTCATAAGCCCCACTGGGCCAACAGGCCTACCTGTTGGTTATTATTTTAAGCTTGTGACATTTTAGTAAGGCGTAGTGACTTGCTGAATTGGACCGGCACGACCGGGGAGGTAACTCTCGCTCATATGACACCGCCGTAAAGTGTTTTGCTATTACGTTTCGTGCGGTTTGTAAGTAGCCGAGGGAATTGGAGGGGAGGATGAAAGCAGTGCAACGCATATGCATGACAATAATGCGGATGGTGGGTGTAGGTAGCCTCCAAACGGATCCAATTGCTTGTTTGCCCGCATATTTAAAACTAATTGGATTGGACAGCCAGAGAAATAGAAGCCTTCCCCTTACAGAATACCAGTTGCAGTATGAAGTGATGGCTTTATGATGTGGGGCCGAGGGGCCATAGTTTGTAGGATTACAAAATGTTTGCATAGAATATACCTATCAAGCTACTTATGTCATGCAAATTCAGATGTCCCAATTAATTTGGTTGATAAAATATAATGTCATTCGAAGACTTGATTAAAATTCGTAATGGCAGTTACAAAATAAACAAGATATCTTCCGCCTATTGATTTCATTTTACCACTAAACAGTGAAATTGTATATAAAATATTAGCTAATCACTGAAGTGATATACCAAATGCTTATTTCGTTCCAAAGATAAAAAAGAACTATGTTGTGCAGTGAGTAATGAAAGAACATATGACGTAATCATTACATACAATTGATTGAGTGAACATGTGCGATTGAATGAAACACTAATGTCTATTTACCGTAGCGTCTCGTTCGAGCTAAAATAGTACAGCGAGATATATAAATACGTGGCACAGAATACGAGCAGTTATGGACATACAACTAACCTACATACACATACAGATACACACACAGACGGATGGTCAGTTGAATAACCGCCAAACGTGCTGTTTCATAGATGCCAAGTGTAAGTTGTAACACAGACGTTGCCTTAGGAAAAACACAATCCATATGTGTACCGTAGAGAAAGACAATCCATATGTGTACCGTAGAAAAAACAATCCATATGTGTACCGTAGAAAAAACACAATCCATGTGGATAGTGTTTTTTTTACGGTAACGTCTGTGTTACAACGGGTAGCGATTCTCGAGGAAGGTTTTAGGTAACAATACGGCTCCGTTTATTGACGGACCACGCCGGGTCGCATCGCTAGTCATAGATATTTTAGTAAAAGATAGTGCCATACTGCTCACTCGCCGTAAAAGCGCGGTTGTCATCAAATAGCTACTTTTTTTTCGGAGGGACCTACCACTGACTGGCGGCGCTTGTTCAGCCTTAACAGTTCGAATGACTACGAAAGACTTTTGTGTCTTCAGGTTTAGGGAGACGATAGGGAGTGCAGTTGGTGGCTAGCCGGTGGCTCATCATATGCATGACCATTCGCAGATTAGAATGGGTGTCAGTAGCTATCCAGTAGCTCCCATTTCTCGTTTGGCTCCCTCTGGGATAGAAAAAAAACTCTTGTATTGGTCTAAGGGGGTATACCAGCCCACATCCCCACGAAATGGTCAACCAGTTACTAAAGCCGCCGGTGGCACCTAGTATTCAGGTACAACAACTTTTAAACCATCTTGAAGAAAACCAATCATATCACAAGTCACAATCACAAGTTGCGACTTATTGCCGATCCATTTATATGCAGATCCATAATTGCGAAAGCACGTGCCCAAAGGCCGTATGCAAAACGATAATTTTCTTATCATTATAATGTTAAAATAATACCGAGATGGCGTCCCCTTTACATTACCTTATCGGGTTCAATAAAAGAACATGCGCCTAACGTTTATTTTATCGTAAAACACTTTAGCGGAGTTGTATGGAACGTGGAAAACGGAACTTTATGTCGCAATAAACGGATAGAAACAATATTAAAGTTTCCGCTATCAAATATATGTGCGGTGCGCGTTATTTATGTCCAACTATGTCAGCGTCTGGCCCTCGTATATTTTAAATGTTTATTTAGGCCAAGAAAACTATATTAACAAAATGCTAAAGTTAAATGGAAACGCTTAGATTTCATTTGAATTTCAGGAGGTTCTTTCTGTTTTATTCGAAATTTTAAACGAAAGAACTCTTGTAGAGGTGATTCAACTGAAACACTGTATTGTTTTTTCAGTGTAATTTAGAAACTAGTATAATTACTCAAACGTAAATAATTATTGTTGATTAATTTTACTATTTTATTATATATCCTTACGATAAATGAAACGCTCTAAAATTGTACAGAGCGTAGGACTGGTTGTGTACCACGATAAGTCTCGAAATAAAAGACAACCAAAATATGATTATTTTATAATAGGATTGTCAATAAATATAATTGCATGAATCTATTGGACTGTCGATCTCTTAGACCGCCATTGGTACCATTTGAACAGAATCAACGCTAGCGCTACCATTATACCCAAACGAACGAAAGTATCGCCTAATGCTAATGCCCACTAACATTCTGGCAGTTCATATTTTTAAATATATCCATTCTCGTAAGTTTACAGCATGCGCCATAACGTACAATTTAGTTCTTCGGGAGTGTGTGGCGGCGTTGATGTCATCGAGACATACCCCATATGTTTGCATAGGCATCAGTTATCCATATATAATATTTATCATATACATTACATCAGTGGTCAACATATGGTAAAACTTGTAATAGGTTTCTATTACGTAAAATAGTTACTTACGCAAACTTATTTTATTCTTATTTAAACCTAAAAAAGGAAGACGAGACTAGTGGGGCGGCGCGTGCACGATGCAATTAATGATACAGACACGCGGATAGAGGATAATTGAGCTCGTTCATTATTCGGCATATCTAAGGAGGCCGGTTTCCTCCCCCCTCTGATGAGGGGGGTGTTGGATTCGCACTCGGCAATGCGCTGCCGTTGTCATACTTTAATTTATTATTAGAGCTCTCCAATGATCGCGTTACATCAAAATTGTGCTGGGTACTTTGCAATTGGGACGGCTACAATTCGACATATTTAATATTTAAAGCTTTTAACTGCATCAATTTGGTCCAGGCTTATATACATGCTAAGAACAATTTACACGCACACACAAAAGCGTATGTTCCTTTTAAAACCGTCAAACAAGTCAGAACAGAAACAGAAAATCCGAACCTATCTAGAACTCTATATTCTCCTACAATTTTTCTATATAGACTCAAATAGTCGTGAAATGAGAGTTATGCTGTCGCGTTTTGTGCGGTTTGTAAGTAACCGGTGGCCTATTAAAGGAGAGGCATAGACATCACTTACGGAGAGGTACTTCCCCGATAGTGTCGATGCATTTCAACTATGCAACTATGTGAGTGCAATTTACAAATAAAATATTCAGTAGTGATGTAACAACACCCAACTCGTTCCAATGATTTCATTACCACGTGTGACCGGCTTGTTCTGGCGAGCTTCCACCGCCGTCTACTATTCTGGGGAAAGGTCAACGGCAAGTGTCAATAAGTTGAAGTGATGGTTATAGCACAGGAGCGCGACTGGGAAATATTTCTATGTCCACAGAGCACTCGACAACAAGTCTCCCGGGTAATCATTATAAACTAAGCGGTGAATTTTATGTTGTTTCGACTGGAGATTAGACAATTGAGCTATCTATACAATATATAAAAGCGACATGTGACCCACTGAATCCCGAAATCTCAGAAACTTTTACACCTCCAAATTTTCCTTGGCATCTTATATTTCCGTTAGGGTACAGACATCCGCTAAGAACTTAAGGTTCGTTTTTGATTGTGCCGTACGCGGTTGGGAGCATATTTTTTAATAAATATGAGTGGTCTTAAAATTTTTATTTTTATATTGTACGAGAGCAAACGAGAAATATGCGTATTTGGTTCCCTATGGACGCCCCTAAATACGACCATGATACTCTTCGTGAGTCAGACGTTCACGTCAGCACCGAAACCATTTTAGCCATCGAGCTCTCCTCTGGCTATGTCCAGAGGCGACTATTGCGTCATTATATAATAGTTAAATTATCTATTACAAATATCATATAGGGATACATCTCTCCCATCTTCGACCACTCACCTAGCCACTAGCAATCCGGTGAAGCTGTGTTGAACTTCTCTTCGTTTGCACAGGTTAATTAACATGTAAAAAGTAAAGCCGCAATTGGATGTAATTTTTAAATAAACATAGTGAGTGGAGTAACGTCATAGTGACAATGTTATTGGTGAACATTAACGGTGATATCGATTAGTGTTTAGGTTTAAGGTTTGTACTCGTAACAAATAAAAATAAAGTATAACTTTAAGTCCGAAAAAAATGAAATCTGCGTATACATACGCACGAAAAACGGCTTATTACTTTCATTTTAACGCAGTTTGGTATTAAGTAGTACTACTTTTGTATTTAATAATGTTTATATTATACTACTTTGATAATTTAATTTAATGCCATACTTATGCCATCGCTAAACTAGTTTGGTCTCACTTTACACTCGAATTTCAATTTACATACAAACAATGTTGATTTACATATTAAAAATAGTTTTAGATGTAAATTACATTATTTAAAATTAATGACCCATACGAAAATATATCAGATTTTATAACTTAACATATAGAAACAAATTTATTTAATCAGAATTAATTAGCTGAAAAGACATAATTTGTGAATGTTGCTTTAATAGTAAAGTTTTTTTTTCCTTTTATAAATGATTTCTTTATATGTGTAATCGTAGGTAATAAATTTATTCCACCAATTCAATTATATTTAATCACTCACTTTCTTATATATATTTTATGTGTCCATCATATTTAGTATTTGTGTCTAAGTCCATTGACATCTTACATATATACACCGCGGTGCAGGTACACTACACCCCGTCAGAGGGATTCGGGCGCGGTCTATAAATCACATAATCACCACGTCATGACAGACAACAGCACACGCGTTCGACTCCGAATAGTCAAAACGACGATGTTAGTGCAGTCATAAGAGATAATTCAAGTACCTTACGCGATTTTCCGTCGAGCTTAAATCAAACCGCCGAAACGCTTTGGTTAACCATGACGGGCGCGAGTCGTACCACCAACCCATGGTGAAAGGGGGGACGGTTCCCTCCCACCCCAGTCATGACGAGACGAGATCCCCACGATAACGCAAGGCCGATTTTAGCTACCGCGCGTGAGCTGCACCCTTGTCAGACATGGGGGAAGGGCGAGGGGACCCCGTCCCCATGGCCAAGATAATAATAGTTACTTTAGCAAATTTTAAATAACTATCGTGATGCATCCTTCCCATATGCGGAAAGGGGGGGGGGGGTATGTCAACCTATCGATCTTTTATTTAGTTCTAAATAAAAGTTCGGAGTCTAGAAATTTCGCGTTGTGACATCCCGTGCCTTGTCGAGAGCATACATATGTCAGTCCTGCGACTTCCCCATTCAAAATATCTGAGGAGATGTGGGTAGAGACTGAGCTCTGAAGAAGGAGAGCGCACTAGTGTCTAACACTGAATTTCGTCAATGGTACCCATTCCGAAATCTACAGTCGTAGTTGAAATGCGGCCAGGAGACTATCTTTAAAATTTTATTTATCTACAGAAACGTCTTAATGCTATAGTTATGTTTACATGCAGTAGTTACGTGATTAATTTTTGCGAAGACCACCATAAGACAAAGATGATTGTCCAGTAGAACTATTTTTTTTGCCAAGTCTGATTAATCAAACTTTTTTTTCACACTATATGGCGGCAAACAAACAGAACCACATGAGTACCGACGCCCATAATCGTCTGCATAATTTTTATGCGGATGCGTTGCCCTCCTTTCCTCTTCCCCTCCAATGGGCCATCCTAATAATGTATTCATAATCCACCATTTTATACAAATTTATTGCATATCAGTCCGATTGCGATACTTCACCAGTCCATCCTAACGCATCTAATTAAATAAGAGGCAGTGCCATGCTTTTAGTTTGTTTTTGCAGCCGAATTAAGAAGCCACGACCGGAGACATAACTCTCCCTCATATGACACCGCGGTAAAATGACAGACATTTCGTCGCTTTTCTTGCAGTTTGTGAGTATCCATTAGAGAAAGGTAGGACGGAAACACATCTCTAGGACAGTTATGTGGATGTCTTGGGCAGGCGTTGGCCACCAAAAGACTCATTTGGTGACCTTTTTCTCATTCATAGAAAATAATTAGCATAGGTTATGCTTTGTATTGTGTTATGTTTAGTGCACTCGAGTGGTACACTTATTCATTAACGGCTTATAGATATTGACTAAAAAACTAATCCAAAATGGGCATGTTTGCTTATGTCACTTGAAATGACATGAACCAATTGTAGAAGGTCTCACGGTGCGACCGTCTCTGGCCGACAATTATACCGAGTAATGCACCCATTTACGGATAGAGGCGTGGGCGCTCTGTGGGCGTCCGGCCGCTATCGTCACGTCTCAATCCAATTTTGATTGCATATCGTTTTTATGTGCTCCAGTATGGTGGTCTTTTGACGACACAATTGATAAATCCGCGAAGAGCGTGGGTTCCTTTGGATTCTAATTTTGAAATGGATATTCTCTATGGTATCACTTTGTGTTTAGTTATCTGAATTAACCAGCCAACCATTTTCTTTACAGTCTATTGTTTATGGAAGATGGCATATATTTTATATATAATAAAATAGTTTTCGATTAACACACTTTTCAACGGAAGTTTATTTAACATGTTTTCTTAATTTAATCTTATTGATATCTTTGTCTTTCATTAATACATCGCCAAAATCGATTTTTTTTTCGTCCCGATGGACGCTATAAATTAAACCACTCTATCTAATAATGTTTTAATATTTTAAAATGTTCTATGTGATCTGATTATTCTAAGATATTTTAGATATGCGGATTGAGATTGGTATCTACATAAAATATCTCCTCTACCTTTTGCTACTCACATATTTTGTCTTGAGGTTCATCATACATTTGGCGTATTATGTTGAGTATTGCGGAAATAAAGTGCCACAAATATGTGGATTAATTATTATTAGCATTTATTAAACAACAAAATATTTTATTTGCATTATACACAGGCAAAACTAGATGTAGGCCAAGTGGGCCCTGACCCACAGCCTCGTAGTTCGAGTGGCTTTGCAAGACAAAACATAGTACCTACCAATATTTAAAGACTGCCGCCATATTGACGAAAAAAATAATAATGACGAATTGATTCACGTCAAATGAATCCATACTGCGCCATCGGCATTATATTTCGGAGTTCTCAGCAATACCATGTTGAGTCAAAGTCAAACAATTCAAAAATATATTTATATATTTGAACATATTCTAAAATGGAGCTTACTCCAAAAACTATTCGTGCAAACGTTCATATGTGAAGTTCGTACTGGATCGATAATAACAATTAATTATTCAAACAGTTTTATCAGCGTGTGTGTATTTTAAATTCTTACTTGATTATTTTTCGTACAGTTATGATACCGCTTAAAGAACATTACTATAGTTACCTAGCCTACTATAGTTATCTAATATCCCATGCGCATTGCGCAGAAAGAGATGAATGAAAAGAGAGTTTTTTTCCACATTTGCTTTCTCTTTGGACTTAGACGGACACGTTTTAGACTGGCTTCTCTTCTATTTCTTTATTATGCCTAGGGTTATAGCACGTACTTACTAAATAAGAAAATTATTTCTCAAGTCACGCCAGCCCTATTCGTACGTATGTATTCGTATTTATGGATTGATGAAATGATAGATCACATACAAAGTGGGAAATAGTCATACTTACCACTGACCACTCATACAATATTGACACGACAGTCAATATACTACTTATTTATTGTCTATGAAATAAATAAAATGAGTATTGTCTTCGTAGAAAAAAAAAGGTAAAAAATCTAGAGCATATAAAATGTATAAATATTTATGAGATAAATTTGCCAGTATAATAGAAAGGACTGCAGCCGGTAATAATTCCAAGGTGTAAATGTCCAAGCTCGCCAAGTGACCACAACGTGTTAGGAATGCGACGGTCCACAATGGGGGCTCACAGCTCGCCCACCGGGGGCAACTCCCTACCTCATATATTTAGGCGCATACGTGACCAATATTTCATTTAGTATTTGCTATTTCCATTTTACCGTTGTATAATTTTGTACAATACATTTTGTGTTGAGCAAAATTTTACGCAGTAGTAATTCGAATTTCAAATTTCATAAAATATATTAAATATTGCATTTGGATTTGGAATTGGGAAATCTATTTTTGAATTTGTTTTCTTTTTACTGGGGTACCTAATACAATATTTCAATAAAGATCTCATATTATTGATTGAGATTCAATTTTGAAACTCCAAGAGCTGCTGCTTTCTCTCTTTTATATTTATAGACATTTAGATCATCCTTAATTAATCATCAACTCCTATTATATTAGTTGTTTTAAAAACTCTATACAAGAACCGTATGATTATATTGAACTAGCGGCTTCCCGCAGTTTTATTTGCGTACCATTATAAAGTTCCATATAAATTTCACCCCCTATTTCACTCGCCTAGGGGTTGAATTTTTAAAAACCGTCTTTCTCACTCCTATATGCCAATCATAAATACGTACACCTTGAATCACTTACTCACACCTACAGGTGCAAGTGAGTGCTGGAAATTTAAGTTTGTAGGTTCAGCAATTTCGGCTGTGCATTAATATATATGTCAGTCAGTTCTGCCTCTTAGTATATAAATGTAAGGATATCCAGTATCAAATCTACTTTTTTCCAATTTTAAATCAGATTGGATTTAAAATGTTTATTCGTATTTTATGTTATCTGTTACAGTCTACTGCATATGCGGATGTGATGATGGTGTTGGACACAGTCGTCCTTGTTCCTGCGACGGATCAGTGATCGCTTTTCTGTCCGCCGCCAAACCTATGCATATTCAAAACATGTCGAGAATAGGGAGTCACACTTAGTTCGAATATGCAATAGTTTGTACTCCTACAATAGTCGTGTACGAAAACGCCTAGCTTTACCTCAGACTCATTTGCAAAAACCAACTGGCCGAATGTAGCTTACCCCAAACAAAAAAAAAATTACAATCTTCTTTTATTATTTAAAAGGTATCAATGTTGGCGCCGCTGACGTAACGCGCTGACAAAGAACATAATGCCCTTTTGTTTCTTGACCCACTACCAACTTATTAAAAACTTCGTCGTTATCATCCTGCCGACAACTGCTACAAAAGACATTTTCGACAAATTTACATAATTGGAATGCACTACAATCTTTTGAGTGTCACTGTGGTACCTACACTTTTTATGGTAGGATGACAATATATCAAATATCCCACGTTTTTGATATAGTAGGGAGGCTAGTCGACGCCTTTTGGTGAGGCGTAAAGCTTATGCAGACGAGCTGTCACCAATGTCCAGAATCACACGCACTTCACGAAATGCGGCTGTTTAAAACGGTATCGTACATGCGGGAGCCTCCCCAGTCGCGCCGGGCCGACATCAATGCAGCAGTGACACTACCTCTGATACACCTAACCCAGACCTGGAAATTTGTGCTCTGGCGGTCTGGTGGACGAGTAGCTGATGAGAATTAGATCGTCATATTATATATACGAGTATGTAAATATAAATTGAGTCTGCAGGCTTTTATAAGCAGTTATTACCTTTTTCTTCTTTGTCTAGCCTTATCCCGTTTCTGATACCCGAGTTCGAGAGCACTCCGTAAATGTACTTAGTTAAAACTCTTGATACATGGCAGGACTCGAACTTGGACTACAAGTATAGGAGCAGGGAATACGCTAACCACTAGTCCACCGAGGCTCCGACGGTGCTCCAGTGGTTAGTGGCAGATGTTATGAAACAAAAAAAATTTTATTTACAATAGAATATTGCAAATACAGTTATAGCCCATTGTCTAAATAACATACAACATCTTCGGGCTAGTATCTTACTCCACTATGCCAGAAGCTAACGTTTCTTAATCCGAGTTCCAGAAAATCCCTTCTGCGTCTGGCCTGTCAATTTAACAAATGAACTTTATCCGTGACGTGACAGCACACACCACGAGAGGACGGCTTAGACATTCGGTCGGCCTCTTTCTTATCTCACACAATGTTATTTGATGAAGTACCCAGAAGTGGAGATTTTGTATTTCACTTTTATCCATTAGATTTTTTAAAACAATAGCAAACTCTTAGGAAACCTTTTGTTGGGATTTTAATAATATAAGTGGTAAAAACAATTATATTTTGAAAAAAGTGCACAATTATAACACAAGTTTTTGCAAAGTCAATTTTACGCTCATGATTTAAAGTTGTTTTTAAAAAGTGAATTATTGATATTGTATATATACGTCTTCTATACGGACGGTTTTGAGACGCTAACCGGATATCTTGGTATTCTTTAATCAATGGACACGGCTGTAGGCATGGGCGTAATGTTTATGCAGATGTGTTGTTCTCCTTCCCTCCTCCCTTCCAACAGTCCATCGGGCCCCGGTCTTGCTTTCGGTTGCCGGTAGCCAGCATTCGGTTGCAGTGCAGCAGGACTCCTCCTCAACTATCATATAAGACGTAGTCCTGGATTGCATGAGAACTGGTGCATGAGAACTGGAGGTCGCTATCTGGTAAGTCACCATGAAATCTGAATATGTACCTACGAATCTTAGCTGTTGTGAAGCGTGTAGTTATTACAACTATAAATAAATTTCGTAAATCACAAACTTCTAGGCTGTATTTAGGTAACTAATATTTTTATGCTTTAATATATTTTTGGGTAGACGCAAGTTCAAGTACGTCCCCTGTAGCGGGCCGCAGTCTGACAATTTTATAGCAATATTCTCGGCTTCGAATGCCATGCCTATTCCTTCATTTCTTTTTGGGACGGCTGACCGACACGAAAGGAGAAAAAGATCGGCGAAGGACGCTTCACATAGGACTGTTAGTAGAAATTCAAAAATCTCAACTTTAGACTCGAACCCGGGACCTCCCGACTTGTGGTCGAACATGCGTATCACTGGACCACGAGGCAGACATAATACATGATACACGCATTGAACGAGCCCTTAAAATCTCGCTATTATAGTAACACTCCTGTTCACGCCTTGCCTTGACCGGTTATTGAAATTGATAGCAGGAAACTATCAAACAGCCGACCAATTTGCTAGAGACCCCGTCCGGACACTGGTCGGAGCTACGCCCAAATTAAATGCTATGACGTTTACTTTGTGGATCGTTTCATTGCGTCCATACACCTTCTCCATTAATCTTCATTCGTATCGCTGTGAACATGTTGTATCATGCCATGAGCGGATTTGTAAGCGGGCATCGAATGTCAATGTTTTGGAGTTGAGTTTTTAATGATTCAACGATTGTTGAAAATTATTTATCTACGCCTCCGTGGCGCCTAGCAACTGGGCTTCAACGGGTTGCCCTCTCATTTTTTTGGCTTGTGTAGATCATTGCAATCTTGTACTGTCTCCCGCTTTGCCTAGGAAGCGAAATTGGCATTACGACTACTTCCTACTCCTCCAATTTTCTTCTGATTAAATTCGTTGCGCGTCCCAAGAGTTTTCCCTCGGGCTCCCTGAGATCATGTCAATAGGTTCGTAGTGGTTGCTACTATCGGTCCTGGCTAGACCAGAGTAACAGTGGTCTCCACCATGGTTCAAGCCTTGTCGTGGCGGTGGGGGTCAGTAGCCTGGGGTGAACCCAGGTGAAGCCAATTGACATGAGCTAGATGCTATTGGGACCCCTCTTATAAGAAGAGTGGGCTAAAGAGTGGGTGGAGGATCACTCTCAACAACTCAACTCAACTCAACAACAACAAACGAGCATCAGCAGGAAGCAAGGGGGCGAGGGCGGATACCCAACCACATTGCACTGTCCCAAATTTGGTGGGGTTATCCTGTAGTGCGGGATAATCATATCTGTGGCGGTGGAGTCGGTCACTTAGGGGGCTGACTAGCTCTCGAGGTGCCCTGATGATTTGTTGTACCGGAGCACCACACCAAATGCGGCACTGATGGCACTCGCAGTGGTTCCTGTGGTCGTCGTACCGATCACAGGCGCTATATTATATGCCGCGAGCCCCACACCCACACACACACATACATACACACACCCAGGGCCAGTGAAGGCGCGTAAATGCATTTCCCCGCGTTAACAAAAAAAAGGAATAACAGTGATGGGGCATAGCCCATATGTTGAAAGTTTTACGATATTTTTTCATATATTAAATTAGTAAGAGGCAGTGCTATGCTGCTTGGTAATCGAATTAGGCCGGCACGACCGGAGGGGAGGCTATCTTTCGCTCACGGGATACCGCGGGGAGGAGGAAAGGAGGGCAACACATCAGTATGACATATGTACCGATGTCTGTGGGCGACGGCAGTCGTCACAAAAAATCTGATTTCTCGTTTGGATATTTTTTTGTATTATATAACATGAAACACGATTGATGAATTTCCAAATATAATTTTTGATTAAATACATTTTGTTCTTTCTGCTTTTGGCTTATGACTGACTCGTAAGTAATTTTATAGCTACTATAAAAGACAAACATCTCTGATCACTAGACAGCCGCATTGTATAATATTATCTGTGAATCATTCACTGAAAAAAGACGTAACGACACAAAGCTAAGACATCACATTGTGGCTCGGAGATAAATAAATGCGAGAAGCTGTCAAAACGGCACCAGTTCGATTTGGTTACAAACTAGAAATAGCATCCCAATCAATGAACCTTAACATATTAACTGTTAACAATAAGTTGACCAAACTTTACGGATAAACTATTTCTACAATAAACTACAATCAATCGCCATCTTGAATACCTTAAAAGCAATTGCATTTACAATGTACAAAGGAACATACCTCGCAATAAACAACTGTTTATGTTCCAGGGCTCGAGAAATATTCGAGAATATTTAATGGACATTACAGAGTATCAGTTACATAGCATTCCCGCTGCTAAGCTGATTTCAATTGTTACTTTGATTTTAAAAGATATGTGGATCTGGAGCTGGTGTATGTTCTATTTTATTTGAACTTGTTTTTTTTAAAGGCCACATAAAAAACCTAAAATTGTCTTGCGACATTCCCTACATATTTGTCCCATAGTGAATACGTGGGTTTAGAATGATGTGTAGGCTAGACTTGCTCAAATTACGAGACTTTACTTTGTTCAATAACATTGTTACAATTAACAGTTATAGGCTACTTTATGCAGGGATGTCAAATATTTAGTTTAACGTTCACTGAAAGTGGCCTGATACACGGCGTCATAAACTTCGTGACGCACGGCCTGACGTACAGAATGTAACATAGCGTGGCAAACTACATGACGCACGGCCTGACATACAGAATGGAACATGGCGTGGCAAACTACATGAGGCACGGCCTGACATACAGAATGGAACATGGCGTGGCAAACGACATGACGCACGGATTTACATACAGAATGTAACATGGCGTGGCAAGCTACATGACGCACGGCTTGACATACAGAATGTTACATGGCGCGGCAAACTACATGACGCACGGCCTGACGTTGGCCTTTCTCTTACTGCTAACAAAGCACGGATAAAAAAACGAAAGATAATTATAATGTTGATACCGAGCAGCGTTAGGGTATTTTCGGCTTAGCTATGTCTAAGTGCACGTAGGCACTCCTAACAAACTACAAATATTCAGCTATGGTCAAAGACAAGTTTTACTGGCATACAGTTTGGAGTGGCGAATACCTCGATGTCGCGGTATCGTGGGAATGTGTCCGTTCGGTGACATTTAACTAATCTATATTCAGACGTATCCAACTGTGATTAATTAGCAAAAAGTTAATCATTAAAATAAAAAAATTACTCAACTTCTTAACCGTGGAACGTTGAGCATATATCTGGTTCTAAATAGCGTATAAAAATAAGTATGAAAACAGTGTCAACGTTTGTTTCCCATGTTTAGCGTCCGTGGAACCAAAAAACTTTAAAAATAAAAATAAATATTTTACTTATATTTACTCTATAACTCCACTTATAAAAAATGAATGTACGAAATTTATTAAATTAAAAAAATAATAAGTATTCTTCCAATGCCTTATAGTAGATACTAGGATAACATGGTTTGACAGATCCACAAATTATAAAAGGGCATAATTTTATGTAGGATGTATTAATGATATTAGACCAAAGTTTTCAGCTTTGACCACAACACAATTATTTGTACCGAGGTAAAGTTTTAATGAGACAAACCACAACTCTATGTCTGTTTGGAAATGGCATGTCCAACAGAAAAACAGACGAAGTTTTAAAAATCGTTTCGGAGTTGACGCGAACACTAATTAAAATTTCCGGAACGTTCTGCCGCCGTCAGTAGATATCGTGCCTAACACAGGACCATAGACGATTTTTTATGATATTGTCTCTAGACTTATCGCTGGTTTGTAATTCTATTTGAAATTGTTTGTTGTAAAAATCTCTACATTTTATTTTATAAGGCAGAGGAGGTATATGTGCAGTTGGCATCTTTAGGCAAAACTGAGTAGTTACTTCTGCATGAGTTTGCAGAAGTAACTGTATCTCCCCTTTGTAACATCCTCCAATGCACCAAATCTGAGTGAGGTCTCTTATACATAAACTCGGCTGAGAGATTCCTACGCAAAACAACAATGGAATCTCTTACAAAAAGTATTTTTATTTTCGGACATAGAGAGCAATTAGGGAGAGTAGACGGACTATTAAAATATTTATTTACTTAACATTTTGGTTCACGAAAATGGAAAGAGAATTCCGTTTTGTAACTGTTACAATAACATTAACTAGATTCAAATACATTTATAGACGATCAATATAAAGTAGTAAGTGAGTAAATAGCTCAAACCAAATCCCTCATCAACTTTAAATTCAACTTGTATCTGAGCGCAAAAACTCCATACTCCTACATCGCCATCATTATTTATCTGGCCACTGCTAGATGTAATGAATGCCAAGAAGCTAGATAAAATTATGAAGAAGATGGGTTTGCTTTTTCGTTGAACGCGCTAACCTTAGAAGCTACTGGTACAATTTGAAGAAAGTCTTAGTGATACATTGTCTCCTTATCGAGGAAGCCGATAAGCATCTCGCTACTACGAATGGAAACTAAATACGCGGGTGACACTGCGAAGAGTTTTTAGTAGTATATCGAACACAAACAACACACGCCCCAAACGCAAAGAAAGAAGCATTCTCTAAATTTGAAACAGGGAAATCGCTCAATAAATAATATACCTGTGGGGTTATATCTTCAAACTTATCGATATTTTACATAATAGCTTTAACATAGCAGACCGCTAGCTCCAGAAGGTAAGGTCGAACTCTCGCCCTTCTTTTAGGCTCGGGGTCAGGTCAAGGTCGCCATGACCCGAGAGAGTGATTGGCGGGGGAGCAAAGCAACGCGTGTACTCAATGTAGTAACGGCAAAGTATATTGCCCAACCTTTTGTTGCCGTTTCCTTTTGTAAGTGATTGTATCCTCATCATGATCTTGCACTTGGTGTCAGTCAGCAGGTGTGGCTGTCAGAATCGATAGCATGACCATGAGGTGAATTGCTTATTTGTCCTTTATATGTGCTGTTTATAGAGGTAGATAGGTCACTGCATATAATTTTAGAAAAACCTGCATAAATAAGCAAACCCTAATTATAAAAAAGAGCTTTGCTTCGTCTGGTTTTCAAAGTCAACAAGTATAATCTTCTTTTTTCTAATACAAAAATGTTTTTTTCTTTTAGGTTTAAAGAAAAAGTACCAAAAATGTTCGTTCGTTTATTATTTTCCAAGTTGAAAAAAATGGTACTTCGGGAGTGCTGAGGTGTAAACTGTTTACAGAGGTAGATAGGGCACAGCATGAAATTAAATGAAACCTACATAAACAAACCCTAGTTATAAAAAAGAGCTTTGCTTCGACTGCTTTTCGAAGTCAATTTTTTTCTTTAGTACAGAAATGTTTTCCTTAAGTTTAAAATGTTCTTTCGTTTCTTTATATTCTAAGTTGAAAAAAATGGGACTTCGAGAGTGCTGAAGTGAAAACTAAAAAGTGCTAAGGAGCTTCCAGTTCAAAAATAATTCTCATACGTCATATCATATGATCATCATTCACTTGGTCCACAGGCCACGGTCACCTGTTTGCAAGTGATTTTGTAAATAATATCATCACACGGATACACGTCGTGTCGGTAATAGTGTGACGACATCAGCTCCTAGCTTGTCACGAGAAATGTCATTTCAAGAAAAGTCCGACGCGTCTAAAGAAGTTTCCACTTGAAAAATATTTGAATCTCTTTGACTATTTTATTAAAACGAGCCTGACGATGGCGTACGTGCTTTTAGTTTACAATCCAATCCGTTTCGGTCTGGTTGGAGGTCGCTGCGGCGCGCTCTGACCCTTTATTGTGTAAGTGGATTATACGGATGGACAGGGAAGCAATTTCACGAGCATTACACTTACTTTACACGTACTTTTATAAGTCTAGTACGTCACACGTGGTAATACGTTGTGTCGTGCTGCGTTGTAGCCGACATGGACCGCCACGACCGAGGTGGAGCCTCTGATATGATACCGCCGTAAAGTGATAGCTCCGTTGACGCGTTTCGTGCGGTTTGTTAGGACCCGGTGACCCATTGAAGGGGAGGAGGACAGGATGGCAACGCATCTACGTGATAACAATAATTCAGATGTCTATATGCGTCGGTAGTAGTCAAAATATTTTAATTACTCGTTTGTCCCTTCAGTATCAAAAATATTGAATGAATCATCTGATGTTAATCACTATTATATTTCAAAAAATTATACTATTTTACACGAAATTATTACTGAGATAGATTTTTTTTATGTACCTTTGGTACTTACACTTAATGGTTTAATTTAACTGAAATGATGATATTAATTTGTGTTACAAGTACTAGACAACGGAAATATATTTTTATGAATTTAAGTAATTTTATTTATTTAACATTTTTATTATAGATATAGATACATACACATCCATGACCTAGGATTCGAACCAACAAATTCGGGCGTAACACGAGCTAACCGCCACGTCACCAACTGAGCCAGCCGGTCGTTAAATAAAAAAATAATACTTGTTAACTATTATGCTCTGATATTAAATTTGGTAACGGTTAAATCGCGGTTTTTCAAGTTTTAAAAACTATAATTTTCACTTATTGAGAGTAAATGTGGATTGGTGAAAATTAAGTTCATAAATTTCGTTACAAAGATGTTAAATAAACTCAAACGAAGATAGTAAAACCGTGTTACAAAGTAATTATGTGTTAAAATATAGAAAAGTTGTAGTATATTAAGAAACGTGATATCTGATGGGTTCAATTTCATGCTAAGTTAATATTTTTATTTTGATCAATAAATTATATACGAGTATGTAATTAACATATATGTTTTAATGATAGATATTAAAATATCACCAACTCATCTTAATCAGAAACCATTTGACTTTTTATATATCCTATCAAGTAATGCATTAGCTTTCCATGAGGTTAATTAAGTTTAGACAAATTAGCTCAATATGTGTATAATGTATATTTAAAATATCGCAAAATGAGTTATTTTATAACTAACGTAAACATTTTAATTTTCACGTAACGTAAAGTTTTCAATTTTAGATCTATTTCATTGGCAGTTTTGTCTCTATGACTAAAAATCTCTGTATATTTTAACATTGATAAGTAGTTAAATGAAACAGATGTCCTTAGGGAAAACGTGAAGTGGACGTACAAATTATTTTCTGTAGGACAATAAAGTCACCATATATTTCACTCGAAATACCATTTCAAAATATATTGTACCTACGGTGGTAAGGATGGGTATTTGTGCTTTAGACATGAGAAACTTCTTTTTTAAAACAAATTAAAATGTTCTTCATTGCTTGAATTTGCCATTGCTGAAGATACACACAAGTTTCACAAACCGTTCACTAACCTCTGCAGGTATACTGAATGCCTCCTTTAACTCTTTCTAATTTTAAGAATTATAATATCAATCTCAGAAAATAGCTACTAAAATCTATTTATATCTTTATGACTCATCCCCATAAAACAATGGTAACGAGATCCGGGAAGCCCTCGGCCACGGGTCGGATATGAAACCGATACCGAGTCACCTGTCGACTGAACTTTAATCCGACGTGCCCTTAACCGCTATTGACAGCTGCGGTTCTAACCAATTAATACCGAGCTACTTGTCTTTGACAAATGTATTACATCCTTCTATATTAAATTTTGTTATTATTCTCTTGCTTTAGCGCCACTTGTAACTCTTGATGATATCAGAGCGCCCGAGGGAACGATAAAACAGCCTTGGGACTTGCAACGAATATAACCTGAAGAAAAATAGGATGAGTAGGAAATTATTACAATTTCCCTTCCCTTTCTTCCGCTGTGTCTGATTTGAGTGGGACCCTCCCAAGGAAACAGTGCAGGATAGCATTGACTTAAAAAAAAAAAGAGATGGCATACCACGTTTCTCACTCATCTTTTACTGACGTGGATTATGACGGTGAAAGTGTTTCTTGGCTGGAAGCTTATTTTTATTAAAATAAAATCATGATAGTATCGGTTATAGTCAGTTAGTGAAAGAATATTCATCTTCCGATAGGAATATTTTATTAATAGTAACATTTCCGAAGATTACGCCATGCTCCCTACGCCATAGGAGGACCTAGAACATCGTCTTATGCGAGGCCCTTCGTCTCTCCGTCCTTGATGGGCCACCGGCAAGGCCCTTGTTATTAAATTGTTTATAATATTGGTATGTGGTGTCGGCCAGCACACACCTCTTGCTCATAAAGTGTCGATTTAAAGTTATGGCTATACTTTTCTCATTTCGATCAGTCTCTTCGCGAATGGGTACACTATTAGGAGCGACGAGATGAAGGAGCATGAATGATTGACACCCACAAATAGCCACACACCAAGTTTCAGTTGTGCTTCTATTTATGAGTGTCAAGTTCACCAAAAAAACATTGTAAAAAATAAATCTACAAAACTTCTGAGTGATATTTTTTAAATGTTCTAAAATATGATGTATTGCGTAGAAAGCTCTTTTTTTACGTCTACTTTATGACTTTTGTAGAATGGGGAAAGTTTAAGGTGGGGGGGGGCAGTAAGCGTGTACTCAATCTCGTTGGGATAAATGAAAATTTGTAACCTTACAGAAGCGTCTTAATTTCAAATTTCATTAACGAGTTAATTTAAACTTTGTTAGAGAATGAAAAAGGAACTATTCTTTTTTGTTTTTTTTTTTTATATAGTTTAAGAGGACAACCGAACAGTCGGAGCCGTAGAAGCATTGTCCTCCTTCCCTTCTCTCCTCCAGCATACCACCGTCCGCTGGCTACTCATAAACCGCATTAGACTTATGCAGTTCCATTTGAGCGGAAGATAGCTGCCCGGTTGTGCCGACCCAATTCGTCTGCAATGCAGCATGATACTACCACTTTCTAAAAACGTGTCAAATTGTATATAACCTATAGTTCCCGAGATTAGCGCATTCAAACAACGAACAAACAAAAACTTTATAATATATGCAACATAACAAAGCTGAAGCTTTATTATGTTGCATATATTATAAAGTTGCTGAGTTTGTTTGGTTGAACGCGCCAATTTCTGAAACTACTGGTCCCATTTGATAGAATACTTCTGTAAGATATCCCATTCATCGAGGAAGATTAATATACAAACACGACAAAAAACATGTTACAGGACCAATATCCAATGCGCCGAGGCTACGATTGGCAACACAGAACCACAATAAACAATTCAATTATATCTGTGCTAAATGATTACAATCGTATCTCAATTATATCCTTATCAATCTGCCATGACCCGAACCTATATCTAAATGAAAGTAGGTTAAAGATGTAGGTTATCTACCAGGTATATAGACTGGCTGTTTCCCGTACTGCGTATTTTTTCCTATGGGAGCTATTCAAGTTTTCGATATAATTTTTTCTTTTTTAATATGTGCCAATTTTCATACAAATCCGCATTTATATTCGCAGCATTGTAGGATGACATAGAGTATGTAGATTGTTTTCTTGGGTAATTTTCAATCAAAGATAGTTGAATTTAGTAATGGATATATTTAGAGACGGAACGGTTTAGTTTTCTTAACAAAAAAGACGAAAGCAAACAGAAAAATTTTTTGGTGGCAGTACATTCCTGCTGCATAAGACACATTTTGTAGCTCCGACGATAGACCCGTCAACAAACACCGAAGGTTCTAGAATTTTCAACGTAGAAGCTCTATAAAGAACGTCTTAAAAGTATGGAACTGCCGATGACAGTAAGGAATGAAAAATAAACATGAAATCCACACGGCATAATGTAAGCGCGCCGCGGATAGTGTCTGATAACCCGCAGACACTTTGGCACTACAAGGAGGCGGCAGGGGGAGTGGGGGTTACGTCCGACGGAACAGGAATAATTAGCGCGGTCATCTTATCTGCAATTAATTATACCCGAGAACACTCCGCCGTCCGCGCGCTCACTCCATCTGGCTTATGATGTGGACGGGGAATTTGAGCTGGCCACACTGCATAGTTAAACATCTATTATATACAACCGCTCCGGCTCGCCCGTGAATAAATTATACGATAAAACCTTCGAGAATCGCCATACCCATGTATATGGCGATTCTGAAAGGTTTCATCGTATGAGAAACCGCATAAGAATCCGTTTAGTATATTTTGAGAAAATTGATTTACGGACAGACTTTGGAAACTTTGTCCTATATATATATAAAAGATAGATATATCTGACTATCCAAAGAACTATTAACTACCCAAGACAGTTAAGTAGTAATAAATGGCTTAGGGGATAGATAATAAAAAGGTAATTTTAAGGTATATTTGTTAGTCGGTGTCATTGCATATGTGTGCAATACTAAGTTACATATCACGAAAAACTACTAAACTATTTTGAAGCTAAGCACCTGAGCTTTTATCTTAATGATGTCAGGTTATTGCCGGTTCTTAATTTAACATTTCACACGTAGAAAATCGTAGGATAAGGCTTAGCATATATTTTCAACGTAGAGTTTGGAAGATCAAAATAAAATATTGCAATTCGTAAAAATATTGCTACTCCAGCTGAATCGGTACATATGTATTATACAGCAAAATCCCCAAAAGCTGACTGTCTGTATATCATCGAGTTTCTCAAAGTCCACTGACTGAATTTTCATACGATTTTCACTCATGGATAGAGCGACTCCCGGTGAAGTTGTACTGTATAATTTGTTTAAGTTAAAACCCGTCCCCTATTATTCACGGGCAAAGCCGGGCCATATCACTAATGCTCTATGTTTTCTTGAAATGTGCAGGTATTCAATGTCACCGTCACATATACTAGAAGATTTCTAGAGTGTGAAGCACGACCCTAAAAAGCTTACATCTGCGCGTTAATTCTATTGAATATATCGACCAGCAAAACTAAATTAGCACTTTAAACACAACTGAAACCCGAGAGTATTATAAAAGTTAGTAAAAGAGAAAAAAGGAAAACTACCAAAAGCTATTTTAAAGGAACAAAGTTTAAGTGACATTCATAAAAGTTCGTGTTTAACGAGAAAGTATTTAATGGAAAAGTCTAGAAAGAAGCGCGTCAGGCGCCAGGCAGAAGGCATTCAACGAAAAACGAAGAATTGTGTAAATGAAGAGCACTCGAAAGACAGGGAATATTACCGCCTCAATATTACCGCCTCAATAAGCCATTAGAGCACTCGGCTGGAGTGAGGGCCCTTGAAAGTTAAAAGATTAATACAGATGAATAAACCGTTATTATCAAAATATGGATGTACCTACGATTTTATAATATATGTAGTTTACGTTTTGCTCTTAATAATAAGTAGCTACTTTTTTAAGATTCCATAGCCAAATGGCAAAAAACGGAACCCGGAATTTCGTTTAGTCCGTCTGTCCGTCCGTCCGTCAATCTGTAAGTTTTAAATTTAGAATGGAAGTGTAAGTATTTTATTAACCGCTACAAAATCATGTAGTATTTAGAAATTTTGTGAAATTAAATTTTTAACTGTAGCTCCAAATATGTAACCGCTGGGTGAAAAAAGAATTCGAGAGGACATAGCCGTGTAAGGTGTCGCTGGATTGGTTGGTGAAATGGTTATGGAAAAGATTTTGATTAATCGAATACGTTGCGAGATATTCACTGCTAAAGTGGTTAAATTGTGTGACTTAAATAATAAGAAAATGAGATTATAGAATTTAAGTAAAACATCAAGCAATTTGGTAGTAGAGATATAGAATATTTTTATTTATTGCTATGGAACCCTTTATAGGCGCGTCCGACTCGATCGTAGCCGGTTTATTCTTTTCCTTATTTCTTTTTGTAGAGGTGACAAATTTCGTTCTTCTGTATAATAATCGCCCTGCCCTTGGAACGCGACAGTGTAGTCGAAACTTCTTGCCAGTGTTAAGTTGTATTATTCCACGGTAGAGCAGTAGCTACTCATATTTATATAATTTAAAATTAAATTTCCTTTTTATAGGTCATGGCCCACGGCACTTTCCCACCGCTGCTACTCCTGCATCACCAAGGTCGACCGACAGCGGCCACCACTTGTGACCTTTTGAGATTATTATAAAGTTCTGTTAGCAAATTTAGAATAAATAGCTTTGCGTACGAAGTCTGTATGGTAAAAAAAATAAAAATATTTATTTTATATGAAATCTCATACTAAACATAATTCTTGCATTTAATTTTATCGCCACGTTTATGTAATGAAAAAAATGCTTTATCATTTATAAAACATAATAAATACTTTTATTAATATTGCAAAGCTCTTGTAAACTGTGCACAAGTTAAGGGTTGGGGTCTAACAAGCTGCGGCCGCTCTGCCGTCACAATATATCGCATAAAGTAAATGACATTGGTAGGTGCGTTACGATCACAGGATGTGATAGCTACGCGTTTCGGGTGGCCCATTGAGAGGAAAGCAGGAGAACAACGCGTCTACATAAATTGAATACGGATGGCTTTGGACGTCAGTAGGCTCTGACTACTCGTTTTCCCTGATCTACAATGAAAAAGTCATAAAAATTTGTTGATAATTTCTACGATGTTACACCAGATCTTGTTTGTTAAATAAATGTAGTTTAAGTGAGTACAATATCAACATATCTTAACGCCAGTTCCCTTGTGGGAAAGCTGAGAGAGTAAGTAAACAATTACTTAGATGAAAATTATAATCCATCAAACCCTACGTCGCGCAAACTTCCTCTGTATTTTAATGCAAAATAGAAAGCCAATTAGCAAAATATCGGAGCTGTATTATCTCTGGGAAGGTCTAATGTGTGTCTGGGCTCGTGTATTTTTATTTAAGTATTCATATACTGTAAAGGTACAGAAAATGTGAATTGCTCTCTTTGGTTATATAAATACGTTGGAAATTTAGACTTGAATAATAATACCGCCGACGAACAATCAAAAGGCTTTAACCCTTTTTGATGTTCGCACTTCCATTACACAATCAAAGCACGACGCAATTTCGTGTAAAAAGAAAAAAAATCAGCACTTTTATATCGGGCGTACGTAATTGTCGAGCAAATCGAACGCTGCAATGAAATATCCTATTTTTTATCACGTTAGCCATTAAATATTTTTATGGAAGACTTGCTAAAATGACAAATTAAATATATATTTAAAGTATATTTGAAAGTTATTTGTATATATTTAACTCGAGGTTTATTGGAACTAACTATAATAATACGTTTTTATCCGTTTTGAATAAAAATACTCTTGTCTTGCCTAGGTCAAGTTTTATTTAAAGGGCAAATTTTTACATGTTGCAACATTGGAATCAAACCAGAAGGATCATGCAGATAAAATACCATTCTCGCTATAGTAAAAGTGCAAACATTTTTAACATAGATAGCGATAGCAACATCAAAATGAGAGAGATAAGACACGCACTGAAAACTGCGTGTCTTACACAGCCATACACAATAATGCCATAAGTAACATAATTAAACGGGCGAGGGCGGCATCGGACTCTGATTATATAAACTTCAATAGTAAAATGGCCATGAGGGGGGCTCTGCGGGAAAAGAGGGGGTCTGTCCCCCTATCGTCTCCCTAAACCTCCCCTCCCTCTGAAAAAAAAATGGCCATGAGGAATCGATACGACGCTGTGATCGTTCTCACTAAAGTGATCTAGTGGGCTCAAAAATAATAATAAGAGATACTAACTTACCAATTATACATAAAGCAATATAATAAATAAGGTAGAAAGAAAAGTCTTGAATCGAATACAATGTCATGAGGAATAAATTATTTAATGCTAAAAAATAGAATAAATAAATACTCTAGTAACAAAAGGTACTATGGGCCAAATAGCCTGAATTACAATCAAAAAAACATTGAAAGCCATCAGTGGCACATCATAATTGTGTTCTTAAAAAAACTACCAAAGTTAACTTTTTTTTTATAAATATTTTTAAGCTTTGTTCTCAACAATGACGCTCAGAAAGATGGAATGCATTCATTTACATATATCACTATTAGCCTGCGATGTGCTGGACGTTAACATTCCTAACAACAATACACACCGTGATAACAAGAGTTGGCGGGCGGCGGGCATTTGTCAAAACTTCAAACGGCGGTTGTAAACGGCCCGGTACCTGCGCCCGCAGGTAACGCACACACAATGCCCTCCGCCCGGAATGAATCTAAACCTACTCGTTTCCTTTTCTGATTGAAAAATATGAGTTATATCTGAATGCAGATGTCGCCTGGTCGCATAGTTAAACCTTGTTATTATAGATATTTAATGTTTCTGGCTGCGACTTACACATATATCTCAGCCAATGTGTGGCGATGCAACGTATGCTCTTATTTATATTGGTAGACTATTAAGACCGCATCGAAGTTTATGAATAATCTTTATGTGATGTATGTGGAACACAGACACAGACCCCGTTGCTGGCGAAATGGGGCCTCACGACCGCGGAGATGCATCACGTTCACATAATACTGTCGTGAAGCGGCAGCTTTACTGTCGCGTTTCGAGTAGCCTTGGGTTTTCGTTGGTCCATTGTGGGGTAGGAGGGAAGCAAGCCAATAGCATTTGTCATCATTTGGTTTCATATGGTCTCAAAAACGACCATGTATTCTATAATATATTGTATGTATGTTTACGTACACAATACTAGCAACTATTTACTAATTATCCTTTGTGTAAAAAAGTAGAACTACCCATTAATATTGATACTGTTAGAAATGTTTGACGCTACGGAGTCATGATTTTACTCATAAATCTCAAGGTATCGTCATAGTAGCAAGGTAAGGTCAGCACTTTAATCTAACTGAGAGCCATCCTTACATTTTGCCTAAAAGCTTTTCTGTTAATTACTGGATATTATAAAAAGAGATAAAATGTAAATAATATTTGATCGTAGATAATCAATTGTATCATGCAATTTAATTTTATGTTGTTTTACAAGTTTTGTATCGTCACAATTCTAAACATACTGTATAATGTAAAATATTAAAGAAATAGCTAAATAATATATTTAAACAAAACTACGAAAGTTAACGCAGGATGACATTTTATCATGTATCTGTATTCGTGGGGATATGACATCAACTTTAATACCATTTACAGCACCACATCATGAACACTCATTGTCATCGTCATGTTTTTTCGTTTAGCGAATTAGTTGTAGACTGATTCATAGCTTAAAATAAGTTCGTAGCAGTATTCGCTACACTTGCGATTACTGTAGCCATGAATCACGAAAAATGGGGACCGTTTTAATACCGCCCTAATCTATATAATCTGTAGTCTCGTAGATTTCGATTAAGCTGAAGAGATCAAAGGCTGCCTAATAAATTGACATTTGATTATGCAAGAACTAATATTACTGATTTTAGTGATCAAATATACCTTGTACATTACAGCATTTTACATAAAGCTGGGTGCACTAAATATTTTAATTTGCTATAATCGCTTATAAAATATATCATTTAATCCTATGATAGCACTACGCTACCATATTTTATATATAAGTCCTTTCCGTTATTTATATGGATTATATGACATATGACATTAACATAAAACAATGCAAGGTAAGAGAATGTGTACCTATGCACACGTGTTGGATGTTACACTTCTTTGGCGTAACAAGAGAAAAAATAAAATGTTAACTATAGCGTACTTCAGGGTGTCGGTTTATCGTGACAATATACGTGCGCATCGTAAAAAATTACTCTCACTTTTTTCCCTAACGCGCCAAAAGTATAACATCGAAAAACTGGCTAGAAGTTAATATAATAACAACATATAATATATTATTTATTTAATCATTTATGTACACGTACATTTGATATGTACGGATAAGAGAAAGCTAGTACATAGGAGCTACTTATTCTACAGATACGATATTATTATTATTATACTGTATTATGCATAGAGGTGATAAGAGTTGAAGATGATAAACATGGCATATAAACATAGCACTAATTTCTTTGCTCTTCACTTACCGTTATTACATTTTACGGCACGTTTCAGTAGTTCTCATCTATTTCAACTTAGTCGATATTTGGCTCAAATAAAAAGCGTAATATTACCATGTGTTATTTGTGAATTTTTACGTATTTCTATGCTGAATTTATGTCTTTGTATTTTGCCTATTTTTAATCACAAAATGATTGCCCTATTCTCAATGTATTAAATATCACTTATATCATTGTCTCGTTAATACGAGGCAATGATATAAATGATATTTAATAATAATAGTCTAATAATATTTTGTTAGAGAATTTCATCTGCAGTTGTAGTTCCTGACGTGCTGGTGATTCTATACAATATAATTTCTTAGCTGTTAAAAAGAACTATTGTTACTTTCGCAAAAAAATCTTAAAAGGTACGGAATGGGCTTATTGTTTCTGCCCAGCCATAACTTGAACAATGAACGAACACTGTTTCTAGGAATTATTTTATGGATGTAATACCTATTCAATAATCTCAGAATCTTTTCATATATTCTTATATTTTCCACAATAGCACTTAACAATTTCGAGTTGCGAAATGTTCGTTAACGTGGCGTTTATTAAAAACTGTGAAAGTGTGTGTGTGTGTGTGTGTGTGTTTGTGTGTGTTTGTGTGTGTTTGTGTGTGTTTGTGTGTGTTTGTGTGTGTGTTTGTGTGTGTGAGTGAGTGTGTGTGTGTGTGTGTGTGTGTGTGTGTGTGTGTGTGTGTGTAAGTTGATCAACTTATATTGTATTTAGAAATGCAAATCAATTGCCAGTCTAGTTTCTTTTATACAAAATTTATAGAGAGTTTATACAAAATTTATAGAGATTTTAAAATGTTCAAATCTCCTTTTGATACACTAAGTGTACGAGTTTAGCTCGCATATGGCCAGTTTCTTACTATGGCTATATCAAGTGTCCAGCGTACATTTACTATATATTATATGTTATAGGTAGTAGACAGATACACGCTGATGACGATAATGAGCCTTTCATTCTTTCAAGACAAAGGAGATGGGAGAGCTTCAATTGAAATCCGTGGATACAATACAGTGATAAAGATATTTTTGAAACATCGCTTTTCAAACTACATTAAACTAGACAGGTGGATGCGAGTGAGATATATCGCAGCCGTGTTTGCAGAGGCATTACACGCTACACGGATCACTAAACTACAAGTAAATATTGCTAATTGCCCCATTCCCCCCTAATGTACTCGACGAGTTTGTCGTGGCTCACAACTGGTTCTGTGCGACCTCCCGCGCCGCCGGGGACAATGAAAGTGAGAGAGGGCTGGAATGCGCGGCTCCGGGGCGCGGGGCCCGATCCCGGTTCCCAGGCGAGGAATGCCAGCGCGAGCAACAAAGCCTACGCCGCCATGCACCCCGCTCCCCGAGGCCCGCCGTAGCGGTTCGGCTACTCGTAACTTTTCGTCACTCTTCGTTTACAAGCTGTAGCTCATTCAAATGTTATACATTTTCGCATGTTCGCGTCGGCATACTAAAGAGTTGGAGCAGTAAATGTTTTAACATGATATTCCTTTATTAAAGCTAAACTATTTACATAAGTGAGAACTTACAGATTGTGCAATGCAATACTAGCGATCCATAAATTACTTGAAACATATAAGTTATATGTTAAAACTTTCCTCGGGAGTCCGCGCAATCTCTTTTCTTTAAAGCATAAGGGGGCAAAGGAGCATTCTGATGACCTTTCAGTGACTACCGACGCCCATGAACATCAGCATAATTATGCCGATGCGTGGCCCTCGTTTTCACCTTTCCGATGGGCCACCGGCTACTCACAAACCACATGAAGTGTGACACCGTAAGTGTCACTTTACGGTGGTATCAAGTGAGCGAGAGGTACCTCCACAGTCGTGCCAGCCCAATTCCATTACATAGGAGGATGTAGTGTCATGCACGGCACTACTTATTCCTATGCAGCATGGCACTTCCTCCTCCTGTTACTCAATCACGCCAAATCTGCTGATGGATTTTGATGAAACAGGCCATGTTGCAGCTTTTGGACCCTTTTTTTTGACGCGGGTAAAGGTGTTTAGTCACCTTCACTGGCCCTGGTTGGGGTCCAGTGGTGTGTGGGGCTCGCGGCACATTATATAGTGCCGAATACATACAAAAACCACCGCGAGTGCCACCAGTGCCGCCTTTGATGAGGTGCCCCGGAACAGCAAATCATCAGGGCACCTCAACGGCAAGTCAGCCCCCGAAGGGACCAACGCCACCTCCAAAGATGGGGCTGTCCCGCACCACATGACAACCCCACCGACTTTGGAACAGTGCAATGGGGTGAGGTTCCAATCCTCGCCCCTTCACCCATGCGCAGAAGCGGTTTTTTCTCTTTTGTCCCCTCTTCTTATAAGAGGGATACAAAGAGCGGCACCGCCTCGATTCAATTGGCTTCGCCCAGGGTGTCTCGGATCACCCCAGGCTACTGAGACCCACCATCACTACAAGACTTGAACTATGATGGGGTAGGTTTTGTACCAATATAACATATAAACTATATAAAAACAAACTTTTGCACGTGGTTCTGCCACAGCGTAGACGAAGTCACTGGCAACAGCCAGTACGCTATAATAGAAGTCTCAAATAGGTAACTACGTCATACGTGTGTTTGGCAAAAGAGTTTGTAAGCAGTAAAAAATATATTAGGCAAGTGCTATGGTAATTCCACACTGAATCTCCAATGTGAATCATAATTGCAAATATCTATTATGAATAGCTTTTTCATCGACAATAATAATAATTAATTAATGTCTAAACATTCAATATGGTTGTCCCTTTTTAAACCTTTTAATAGTAGCCAAAAAGCTTACAAAACAACAACAGTTCTAAAATGTCCATCATGTTAATATGGAAAACAGATACGAATTAATTACAATAAAACTACTTTTACGGATTTAATGGTTATACTAACCGCGTTAAGATCCGTAAAAGTAGTTTTTTATTGTTTTGAGTAAAATTTCCGTTTACTTGTGAGTTATTTATTTATTTAGTATAAGTGCACACTCTAAGACACATTACAGTTGCCTAAAACGTCTCAACAGGGACATAAAAACACACATTAATTGACCATAACAATACGCTTATAAAAATTGGCTATACATTTAATATTATCTATATACTACTTATACATATTTTATGGGATACTTATATATATACGTATACATATTTTAATTATTCATAAATCTATTTCATTCTGCCTCACTCAATACTACTACGTTCGAAATTTTAACAAATAAAAAAGTATCAAAAAAGTACATTTATTACTATTGCAATTTCTTTTTAATGTGTATAAATTTAACTCTCTGTCGTATTTATAGTATTAGGAAGCACTTTATTAAGATACATTAGAAGCGGAACCCTAAGGGAATCGGTGAAGCATTCCCGCCCTGCCGCAGTCGTCCCCGTCTACCTGATAAGATAAAGTGTCATAATATCATAACCATGATAACTCATAAGCTATTTCAAAATTACGACTTTACATTCTTTGGCTTTTATAGACTCAGAGCACTGTCTCCAAAATGCAGCACTTCATGGATAATGCATAACATTGGATTCAACGTCAAACAATATAATAAGTGGAATAATATTTGATTCAACGTCAAACAATATAATAAGTGGAATAATATTTGATTCAACGTCAAACAATATAATAAGTGGAATAATATTTGATTCAACGTCGAACAATATAATAAGTAGAATAATATTTGATTCAACGTCAAACAATATAATAAGTAGAATAATATTTGATTCAACGTCGAACAATATAATAAGTAGAATAATATTTGATTCAACGTCAAACAATATAATAAGTGGAATAATATTTGATTCAACGTCAAACAATATAATAAGTGGAATAATATTCGATTCAACGTCAAACAATATAATAAGTGGAATAATATTTTAAAATTAATAATTTATAGATGTTGTATACTGTATTTTTTTTTTAAATAGACTGTCGCCCGTGAATACACTATAATATTATATACAATAAAACTTTCCTCATCGATCGCTCTATTTATGTGCGAAAACCGCACGAAAATCGGTTCAGTAGATTTTGAAAAAATCGATCACATACAGACAGGCAGTTTTGGATATTTTGTTTTATTAATAAGTTCTACTTTGGCGGGGGCAAGAACCCAAAATGGATCTTGGCCTCCACCTACAAGTCTCCATGGCATGCTGTTTCGCACTACCACCAGCCACACGTCAACTTGAAGCTCCTTCAGGTCTTGTTCCCTATAATATAGACGAGACTAGAGACGAGGCTAGAAACGAGACTAGAGACGATATTAGAGACGAGACTGGAGACGAGACTAAAGACCAGGACGAGACTAGAGACGAGACAAGAGATTAGACTAGAGATGAGACTAGAGTCGACACTAGAGACGAGACTAGAGACGATATTAGAGACGAGACTGGAGACGAGACTAAAGACCAGGACGAGACTAGAGACGAGACAAGAGATTAGACTAGAGATGAGACTAGATTCGACACTAGAGACGAGACTAGAGACGATATTAGAGACGAGACTGGAGACGAGACTAAAGACCAGGACGAGACTAGAGACGAGACAAGAGATTAGACTAGAGATGAGACTAGAGTCGACACTAGAGACGAGACTAGAAACGACACTCAAGTCGAAACTAGAGACGTGCACCCAACAGTGGGAAATAAATATTGAGAACGTCATGGAAATGAGATTATAATTTAGGATAATCGTAGTGTTACACAGCGAGGATGATACGCACTGACATCCCAACAAGTAGAGCCTTAACCACTCTGACGGTCGCATTAACATAAGTTCCTATAAAGTTATACCTCATTTAACAACTCCGTGTTACATTTATGTCATCTTACAATTCCTTACCAACCTTAAAAATCACTGAATAAACTTTAAGACTGAACTTGTGACGCTGCCGTCGATACAGCGCTTCGCTATTTAACATTTAAATGCTCCTGGAGACAGCCGTGTGGGTATGTTAATGATATTGCTAGACCTAGAGGCGCTGACGCAACACACCCGGCATACAATGCGTTGCACTAAATGCCTTCGGTGTACCCGCATTCATTACGTTGCACAATGTACTATTTCGCGCTGCACATTACTAAACGCAGGATTATATTTGTAAACTCTTCACGCCCGCAATCAATGAAACTATATTAAAAGTTCAACCATTCGCATTTTTGTACTCTTTGACGGTACCTAAGAACATTTGAGCTTTTCCTTCTTATACATAATATTGTTAGTTCTAATATTACATTAGAACATAGTGACTTATTCTCAAGTATTGTTATCAATTCGCTATATATGAGGGATTAAGAATTAAGTTTGTAATTATTTTTAGTAGATGTAGTAAGGCTGACTTAATCTTTATGATGATGGCTTTAAATAAAGGAATAAAAAACCGGTTCCTAGCATAGATATATAGTTGAAACGTTTAAGGCATTAGCCCGCGGTTTCAACCGCGTAGCTCCGTGGCGTCATGGTATATCCCTTCCTCATTAAATGGACTATTCAACACAAAAATATTTTTTCAATTCGCGCCAGCAGTTCCTGAGATTAGCGCGTTCAAAAAAACAAACAAACTCTTCGGCGTAACATTTTTAACATAGATGAGATGAGATTTGAGAATACAAACTCAATGATATTACACTCATGAAAACTTATATAACATTTGTAAGAGGTGCTAGCAAGGTCTGGCTGGCTCGGAGACTTCGCTGTCATAGGCCCGGAGAGAAGCTGCGTTGTTCATTGTTGTGCAGTTACTGAGAGTCCCCCACCATGGTTCAAGCCTTGTCATGGCGGTGGGGCTTAGACGCCTAGGGTGAACCCAGGCGAAGCCAATTGAACCGAGGGTGTCTTGGCACCCCTCCTATAAGCAGAGGGGGCTTAAAGATCAGGAGGAGAAATTGCTTTCGGTACCCTCTTATAAGAAGAGAAGACCTAAGAGCAATAGGAGGTGGCGCTTTTGCGCACAGGACAAGGGGCGAGAATGGGAATCTCACCCCATTGCACTGTCCAAAAGTCGGTGGGGTTGCCCTGGACAACCCTATCTGTGGAGGTGGAGTTGATCCCTTAGGGGACTGGCTTGCCGTCGAGGTGGCCTTATGATTGTTGTTCCGAGGCACCTGACCAAAGCACTCATGGCACTCGCGGTAGTTTTTGTGGGTATTCGGCAATATATATTGTGGGTACCCATGGTCGGTGAAGGCGCGTAATTGCGTTTCCCCGCGTCAACAAAAAAAAAAAGTTACTGAGAGTCCCCATGTCTGAACGAGGCGATGTAGGAATTGGGTAAAGGAACGCATCGCATGGCAATCATATGATTCGACTACCAGATTGTTCAGATACAATTACAACGTGGTAGACGGCTTTACGTTACGCTCGACAGCTCACAGTAGGAGACTGACTATCGATCCCGTTCGGTGCTTCCCACGTCCGAGTCCTGCCCATAAATGCTGCAAAAAAAAGCTTTGCGTCCATAAAAAGTTTATAAAATATTTATTTAATATTGCATAGGAAGCAAACTGGTTATCCGATGCTTTGTAACTACCGAAACTCATAAACATTATTCAGCAGACGCACAGGTGCGTTGCAACCCCTAAACTCGCTGTCCTCGAGATCTTGACCATCGAAGAAACGCCACCTTAGGATTGGCAATAACTGAAAACAAGTACCTGCCTACGGTACTTGGCACAATAAAGTGGGCATAGCCCATCACATTTTCCCACCGCTACCACTCCAGGATCGACGGCGGCCACCACTTGTGACCCCATGATATGATCGCAGTGAGCCCTAGGGAATGCTAAAACAACCTTGAGACCCGCAACGAATTTGTCGCTTTACGCCGATGTCATGTGAGCGAGAGGTACCTCCTCGGTCGTGCCGTCATAATGCATTTTTGCATTGGAAGCATGGCATAGTACTTACTTCGTGAATGTAGTTATCAACATTTTCATTTATCCATAATAGAGCACAGATAGGCAAACGAGAAATTAGAGCCCTTAGATGACTATCGACGCCCGTAGGCATCTGCGCAATTATTATGCAGATGCGTTGCCATCTGTTCTCTCCTCCAATGGGCCATTACATATACAGGTTATTCACTGACAGGCCACCGGGGGTCAGGACCGTGTGTCGCCTGTCAGCTGCCGGTATCGCGCCTGTCGCATGTGCAGTTATATCACCGCTATAATAATATATTTGTGCTCGGGTTACGCTCATCTTTCATTATGGTCATCACATTATGACCCATTGGAGGCGAAGGGGAGGGAGAGCAACGAATCGTCATAGTAATTATGTGGATGTTCATGGGCAGTGGTAGGCAACAAAAGGCTCCGTCTGAGCGTTCGCCTTCTAAAAATATTGAAAAAAACCATGTGGGTTCTCACATAGCAGCCAAAACAGAATATTTTGTAAGAAGACCCATGCTGCATTGCAGCCGAATTGGGCCAGTAGGATTGGGCCTATCGCTCACAAGGTATCGCCGTAAAATCACATCTTTGATGTCGCGTTTTTTGCGGCTCGCGAGTTGTCGGTGGCCCATTGGAGCAGAGGAGGTACGCTATGCCTACTACGTGCAATACAAGTCCTTACGGTATATTTACCGTATGAACTTGTGTTACACGTAGTAGGGAACGGAAATATATTTAATAGTTTTAGATTTTTTTTTCAATCTTAAGATTTTTACTATAGAAATGCATATAAAATATGTGTACTATATGTATTCCTATAATAAACATATAAACATCTATGACCTGGACGGAATTCAAACCCGCGACCTCTGACGGAACAGGTGGACTAACCGCTACGTTACCAATCGGGTCAGCCAAATTTTTAAAATCGAAGCAAATCGGCGATCTAATAAATATGAACGGAACGCACCTCCGCGCCAAAGTGCGTGTTTAAACTTCTAACACTACAATAAAGAGTCGGCACAGTAATTAGCAGGTGCGCCCATTTATCTCCCGACACATCTTCATTTGAAAGCATCAAACACTCACATAGGTTGCATTAGTGTGTTGTTGCTAGCTTTTTATAAAACACGTCGTAATCATGATCAGCGCTTGGAAAAGTCCATTCATTTATTCATTGAAAAAAAACCCTAATTCCATTGTTTTATAGGCAAAGAAGAAATCGACACCTTTGGACGACTAGCGTTCGCCCGCGGGCATCCGCATAATTTTTGCTATGCGAATGCGTTGCCCTTCTTTCCTCCTCCCCTCTAATAGGCCTAGCGGCTAATCATGATCAGCGCTTGGAAAAGTCCATTCATTTATTCATTGAAAGAAAAAACCCTAATTCCGTTGTTTTATAGGCAAAGAAGAAATCGAAACCTTTGGACTACTAGCGACGCCCGCGGGCATCCGCGTAATTTTTGCTATGCGAATGCGTTGCCCTTCTTTCCTCCTCCCCTCTATTGGGCCTACCGGCTACATAAACTCGACTAATTTGCATAAAATAACATTACTCTCATAACAAACCAAACAAATGATGTTGGTTTTATAATAAACAAAAATATTTGTTTAAGCAAAGGTAACGTTGCATCCGACCGGTTTTAAAGATATTGTCCTATCGAGTACATACAGTAAATTTCATAAAAATTGGTCATTTATATGCCATGTAACATATTATAAGACAATCCGATGAAGCTGTATTGGGCTTCTCTTCGCTTCCACAGCATAACTTCAGTTCCGGAAAAAAATATAAAACAGAGTTCCCAAAAACTGTGTGTATGTATGTGGTCGATTTTCTCAAATCTACTGACCGGATTATCATGCTGTGTTCATCCATGTCTATTCTATGGAAAGATTTAAATGTATGTATCATTTGTTAAGCGTTCGGTGGGAGAACAAAGTGTTATAAACTGCGATAAACGCGAATGTCTGTATTATATTTTTTTATTATAATTAATCTACTTTTTCTTGTTATGACATCATATCAGGTGACACGACTGTTTGTTATTCAAAAAAAAATATAATAGCAGTTTTATTCCAATATCATTTTGGAATGCCCCCTATTTGCGTCTACAACACCTGTCAAGTACCTGTCTATTTTTTAAAGAGATTCCTATTCTTGATGTCTCTCTCTCAGACACACACATACAATATAAAGTTGTAGTAAAGTTAAAAAAACACCCGGAAAGTCTTCTTAGTTGGCCATGTCGTTATTTATTACCGTAGACTATTGTAATGTTTTACACTCTGTACTGAAATGCATGTAAAATTGTGAATTACACAAAAAAAAGCTTCAATCATTTACAATCAGAATGAGTAAATTAATTTTAAAAAGTAAAGAAAAGGAGAGAATCAGAACTAAGACGTGGAGTTATCAGATTTTTATACCCAACTTATGAAAGAACATAAATAATAAAAATGTACATAATAATATTAATCAAGGATTTATATATCTTATATGACAATAACTATTATTCATATTCAGAGATATAAACTATCATGATATTACGTGAAATTGCATTTAAGACAATAACTAGTCACCGATGCAAGTAGAGAAACTATAACAATTCTTTACTGAGGAATCTGACTGAATCACGTAGGTGCTTTAAATTCAAGACAAGATCTGAATGAAGAGGTAAAAAAGCCTCCTTGCACATCCACTATATATTAAAAAAACACGTGTCGCCGCAATTATTCTTCAGATCATCATGTTTCCAATGAGTATGTGGGATACAAATAGCCACAGATGTGAATATCCTACCAACACGAAATTAAAAGCATAATATCACATTTATTTTATATTTTTAAACGATATGAACAAATTCACATTGAAAATGTTTTTTTGTGTATGCCAACAGAAGAATACAAATTGAATACTATTTTTATCCGCTAAGCATTCAACACATAACAGTCAGATTACAAGGTATAATATAGTTTATATTCAAAGGGGTAAAGAAACAACAAAACAGCTTCAGTTGACTAAAGGTAAACAGTAATATTAAAAAGAGAACATAATAGATTTTAGTTCATACCCAGTCTGATTTTCTTGGAAAATTTCAAACTATTCTTAACATAACGTGATGAGAATAGTTTGACATTTTCGAAGAACTCTAGTACTTTAACAGATTGCTAAGTGAACAGACAGACGTACAAAATTTACAGACGGCAACCTTGATATTCCGGGCGGGTATTAAGGTTAGATCTATCAATATCCCTTGGACCACAGAATGGAAAGTGCAACATGCACCTGCTGCGGCACACATGCCCAAGTAAAGGGCCATTAAATATTATTAAACTGCTGAATGAAACTATTCTTGTTTAAGGATACGTATATTTAACAGCTATATTATAAAAGTATGGCTCTACCTATATAACAAATGGCATAGGGTCGGCATCCGCAGGGCACACATGGCAAAATTTTTGTATATGTGAGAATTTTTGAATTTACTTATTAAAATATAAATACCAGAAAATTTTATTTATTAAAAAAATTAATATTTTTTTATGGGTTATTAGGAATAGTAGAGTAATAAAAATTCTCAACTTATAATTAATTGGCTGATATTAAAAATTTCATTTGTATAATTTAGAAACAAACAAACAAAGTAAACGCGTATATCTTATATATTTATACTGTAAGTAGAGTCAAGAGTATGTTATGTATATATAGTGTAAGTAACACAGATATAATAACAAGTGTAGGAAAGTCTTTACTCTATCAATAACAACATAGACCAACGACCTATGTTCAATTAAAACCATTGGAAATTTAAGTAGTGTGTTTACGCGATTCGTACCTGGTTCGTTGCTATCATCAGCTGATATATTATGACGACTGAAGAACTCTTCAACTAAAGCACACGAAGTAGCTGCTGTGGAGCCGACTCTCAGACAAGCCGCAATTATTAAAACCACCACTAAACACTTCATTGTCACCTTTAACCACAGATAAAACAGTTTGAAAATGGAACGGTTTTGTTTTTAAATTTCACACTCGCGTATACAATGATTTTACCGGCAAACGGCGCACGTGCTCCCACATCGGTGCGCCTTCACGAACTGGTCACAGATTAAGCGCCGACCCACGAAGACTGCTTCGGCATAAATTAGGTACAGAAATAATATAATATATTGTACATCTGAACTCTAGAGTTGTGCGAATAGTGGTTGCAAATTCCTGTACACTAAAATATTTAGTATTATTGTTTTTATAACAATCAAAAGTACCTATAAATCACAATTATATTCAAAGTGCTAGACATATAATTTAGTTAACTTTATGCGAGATTAATAAATAATTTGATAAAACATTTTAAAAAAAATATATTTTGGAATAAAAATGAAATTACTTATGTTTGTGGCAAGATGTATGAATAGTTATATACACGTCTGCTTAAAGTAATGAAGAGTTTCAAGAAAAAATACGCGCCTTAATTGTTTTTTCTTTAGATTGTTTTAAATTCAAAATTATTAAATTGAAATAAAGAATGATGAAATGACAATTTAATTTCATTTATGTCATCGTGCTTGGTACGCGATTGCTCTATCAGCGGAAAGTGTAGAATATGCGGTAAGGATGCGCGCGCACTAATATTGAACGGACTCAGTGAGCGCTGTATGACTGACCGAGACAACCGACTTCACTAATAAAACTTCAACTCATCTCTATACTCCTGTCTGGATCGAGTACTTGCACGAATAGGTATCCAATTCATACCCTCCTCTACACACAATCAAAAGAGTGGACTAGTTATACACATTTTACACTTCTTACATCGAAACAATTCCATAACTGTCAAAGTTTGTTTCTTTATAGAATAAAAAACTTTTCGTCTAATGTATTAATGCGAGGCTGCCTTAGAACATACATTAGGGCTCTACTATTTGTAACGTAGAGAACGAAGTAATTCATAAGAGTTATTCGCACATTAGACGATGTTATAGAAACAAATTTATCATGAAACGATGTTAAATGTCGCAATGTTAAATGTTCTAATTAAATCTGAAATTTTGGCTCAGTGCCTAATACGGCAAAATAATAATTACACACCGATCAGGCATGACACATGTATTTTGCTGCGCCACCAAATATGGATTGCAAAAAAAAAGGCAATGCGTCAAATGAATATCGTTATCAAAATTCCACGTCACTTGAATTATTTTAACGAACCTGTCCATTCATACTTGAAACCCGTAACGAATATTTTAACCCCGATTTTAAAATTCGAACCAGATTCTCGTGTTTGATACTAAAATTAAATTCGCTAAACGACATGAAAATATTTTAATATTGCCTAGTGGTCCGGTAATGGTTGTTTCGATGATGAAATGCCGTTCGAATGACATATTTTTAAATTATTACCCGATAGATAATCCAGGTAAAGGCTTCATTGAGGGTCTTTGGGCCGACACCTTGCCGCCCGCCGTGACGCTATTGTTACCCTTAAAGAATGCTATTATTGCGGCCTAAACTGCAAGCGGCTGCGTGTATCTTTTTATATCGTGTATTTAAAAGGACGTGTTGTGTTTCACCTTCTGTTTAATTCTAGCACAACGTCAGCGGATAAAAACACTTGTTACTTTTTTCGTCAATAAATGTACCTGTACATTAAATTTTGATCGATTTCGAGAATCTCGCCAGATATCACAAACAGTCATTGACGTTGCCATCAACCCTTTTACTACACTTCAGAATATGATGAAACACTTTAATTCTATCCGTGTTATATTGGCTTGCCCTGTGTCCACAAGCCGCACATTGTTCATGCGCCAGGGTTCGGCAATCCTATTTTTGCTAACAGATGTGTTAGCAAACCGGCCTTCAAAGACAATGTTGATATACGTTGCCCTTCTTTAGCAAATGAGCTGTATAACCTAACTCTTATGCCATCTGGAATTTTAGAAGCCGTAAAATCACGACGTTGCAAGGCGTAACACTCTCACAATCCCGCGCCCCGAGTAATGACGCACCACTTTTTACCTCTATTCTGTAACAATTGTTTTTTTAAATTATACTTCTTTTGGCGCGTTTAGAAAAAAATATGACAGTAAAGTCTTACGATGCGCGTACACCGTCACGAAAAATAAACATCTCGAAGTTAGCTATAGTCAACATTTTAGTCGTTCAAAAAAGTTACCATGATGCGTTCTAATGAAACTTTCAATGTATTAAATACATTTTTTCTCAATGGATAAAATGACATTAACAATTTTATGCCGTTTTTAATACAAACGTAGAATAAGGAGAAAGATAATTTTTTAACAAGATTTTTATCTTGTTACGCCATAGACTTTACGCCAAGAACTTCTAATGCGTGTTAGAACACAGTAGTGTAAGAACACACACAATTTTTCTGTATGACACGCGGACAAACCCCAGTTTCCCGCTTAACGCTCACATTTTGCGCCAACTATATATTTATGTGAGCTCAAACAACAATTCACCAGCAATGAATGCTAGCGGTAATAAAAGGGACATCTCATTTATTATGACAAATATTTGGCACTGAAATACTTTTCAAAGGGACTGTAACGGAAGGCGCCACTTATATTTTAATACACTATTGCGTACAATACGGCGAAGGCGTTGGCGGTGGAATTTTTTGTATGCAGCCGGATACAGCTTCAATAGCGGAGGTTTCTGTTGGAACTCCTACTAATAGCGTGATATATCAAGTCTGGTATTTAATACTCCTATTTAATTTTCTATATTATTTAGTGTTTTATAGTAGTTGTATATATTATTTGTGTAGAGATCTCGGTACAGCAACTGAGGTGCATTCTGCATTAAAAGTGCAATGCGCTAACAGAAGTGAAAGTGGAACTTCCATTGACATTTTAGAGTATTAACATTGATTTACAAAAATACATGATATACGATATCATATTCAAATGTGATTGCAAAGCATTCGTGATCGTACATAAACATATTTTTTGCAATGTCAACCTGACGGGTATTATTTCAAGTCGTTTTTATAATGCAGATTCTATTTAAAAAGATGTGCAAAGCTTAAATATATTTCCGTGAAAACGTCAACCTTACGCGCATGTATTTGAGTTGTGTTTACAAATTGCATAATTTGACAGGCGCACATCTTACATGTGGATGGTTTTGAGACGCTCACTGTATATTTTGTTATTTTTTTAAATCGATGATTATTAATTAGAAATTTTGGTAAGAGTTAACGCCATGCGGCATCCCAGCTGCATTCGGCCGCTAAGGCCGAGGAGACATCTCTCGTTCACATGATACCGACGTAAATTGTCAATTTTTTTATTAATTGCTATGCTGTCGTGCCTGATGCGGTTTGTGAGTTTCCGGTGGCTCATTTCAGGGAGAAAAAATTATCTAAGTCGCGTCAGAGTAAAAATCATGCCGATGTCTATAGGTGTCAGTAGTGTTCTCCGGTACCGACTGGTACTGCTTTGCGATAAATTATAAACAAAAAAAAATCTACTTAATACTTATATATTCTATTGTATTACATATACTTTTCATCTGGTGGGATTGCTTGTCTTAAATACTGGCATTGCTTGAATATTGCCATCAGAGAGTCGAACTGATCCAACCAGTGGCGTGTTATTCGGAGGTATGCCAATAGAATTTCAATGGGCAATATACATGTGAACATTGCCCATTGCTGGCCGGCACGTTATCTAAATACTAGTTTTCATGTTACATTATTAAGTAATAAAAACCTGGGAGTACCACTTGCTGGTTGCAAGTAGTTTATGTCCGAGACCTGGCCCTTTCGGGAGGGGGCTGCCTCTAGCAGAAGGCGTCGTCGGGCTGCTAATGATGATGATGGCCTTGAAGTGGCTTAAAATAGAGACTACGAAAATAATATCTCATGGGTCAATTTTAACTGAATGTTATTTATTAATTCTCTGGTAGGGCCCCGTATATCATATCATTGAACTCTAGTTATGTAAGTAGACTGGTCTTATAAATATAGACGCAGATCATAGATACATTTGTTAACGTGTTGTGCCATGCTGCATTGCAGCTGAATTTTTTCGGCACGACCGAGGAGGTAGAGGAATGGTATCACCGTAAAGTGACAGCTATGCTGTCGCGTATCGTGCGGTTTGTGAGTAGTCAGTGGTACATTGAAGGGAAGGAGGAAAGAAGAGCAGCGCATGACAATAAATGCGGATGTCTATTGGCATCGGCAACCGTCAAAAGACTTCGATTGCTAGTTTGACCACCGGTACTGTAGAAAAGAGTTTGATGTCATGCTGCATTGCAGCCTCACTGAGCCCGCACGACCAGAGTAAAGTGACAACTACTAACGGCTACGCACAAACCGTAGTTTGTGAGTAGACGATGGGGGGATGGTGAGAGATGACAAACTGCTTATGCAGATCTTAGTGGTCTTAGGTAGATTGGTCACCAATTATTTGTTTTCCCCCCTATTAAAATGATGTTTTATTTCTATACAAGCGCAACCCTCACTAACATGCCTTCAATGATCCATCCCCACTCTCGCAGGCTTACGGAAATTATTTACTCGTACATACAAGACAGTGATATACAGATTAGTGGTGGGCTGTAGGTGCCGCGTAGCAGTGCTACGCAAACGTAGCACTGCTACGGTATGTAGCAGCATGTAGCCCAGTATAACGCGACATAAGTCTTATCTATCTCAATAAATGCTAATAACATAAAGTTGAAGAGTTCGCTTGTTTGTTTATTTGAAGGCGCTAATTGCAGGAACTGCTAGTAAAAATTGAAAAAGTATTTTTGTATCAAATAGTCCGTTTATGGGGGAAAGCTATTTAACATAACGCTACAACTAATAGGACTAGAGTTACACGGGTGAAACCGCGGGGTGATGCTAGTAGACAAAAAATTAAATTTTAACAAAAATATTAAATTGACTTCAAAAGTAACACCAGGCTAGGCAGTTAAAAATAAACTAAATTGAACATTTAATCTATATATAGTTTGCAGTCGGTTGTAAAACAAAGGCAAGTTGTAGTTTATTTTTAACTGTGTGGTATGATATTTGTTTCAAAGTTGGTTTAATTTTTTTTATATTAAAAAAAAATGATGTTTAATTTCGTTGTAAGAAGAACTTAGTGCTTGATGACCTCTGTATCATGCAAATGTTCAAAAACATTAGAAAGTTTATGAAAAAACACATATGTGCTTTTATAATTTGAGGTTTACCCTCAATTTGTTCGGAGTCCCATCATCAAAACATAACTTAGTTACAAAAGTGTCTCCTTAGTACAAAGTCGTTCAAACAAAGCAAGAATTTTGAAAATCGATCCACAATTAACGACGTAGTCGCGTAACATATAAAAATCAAACAGATAAATTCCGCAGTGACTGGAAAGAAAATTAGAACTAATCGTCCTGTTTTCTTCTGTTTAAGTTCATAACTTGTCCCAAGAGATTTTTTACTTTTTCCCTCGGGATCTCTGCGATAATGTGAATGGATTCATAGTGAAGGCCACTGTCGACCCTGGCGACACAAGAGGAGCAGTGGTGGGTGGTCGGCTAGGGCCGTTAAAAAGATATAGTCCATTCCTCCTCTTTTTTTTTAAGTCTACTGAAAAGAATTTAGGCCCCAGTTATAAAAGTATTATTATAATAATATATTTTAGAGTATATTTTTTTAGTGTACCTTATTCATTTCCCAAAAAAGATTGAAACTCGCAAATCGCCTTATTGATGTAGCACTGTATATGATGCTGACATGGCTTTATTACCTAGAATAGTTTGTTTCACGAAACTTATCAGAGAACAAGTTTAATAAAGACACAACACAATATCGTCTTGTACAAAGATACATCGAAATTGCTTGTCACAATTACTAACTTTTATGATGTAGGAAAATAGACCAGACCTAGGGTCGATTTCACTGGGCCTACTAATCTTCCAATCATCCTATTACTGACTTAACTGGTAGATAAATAACACATTTCGGATTTACAGGTTGTGGTTAAAAGTAATTAATTAGAATCATGTGTGTGGTGGTTAACCATGTGATGAATAACCTGAGAAACCGGCCCTTAATAGAGCTAAGATATCCATCACATAACGCTTGAGTTATGTAAACATCCGCCTGTGAATTATATAGTTCGTTAATATAGCATGACCAACATTTGTCTAAAAAATATAGTTCGTTAATATAACAACTTCTAAACCTATCTAAGAATTAAAGTTCTTCAAAATAACAAGTTTAACATTTGTCTAATAATTATATTCAGAGTCGTAATCATAAATAATGTTACAATTAAAAATAAAAACATTACACTTGAATTTGGAATCTGTTATTGTTATTTTTTGTATCGATTGCATTGTGTTTTATATTTTATATCGATATTAAAATGGAGTGGGGTGATAAAAAGAAAACAATGCTGTGATCGCATTACACAAAGTAGGTGTGGAGACAAATACAATTTTTGAAACCCTCCATACACTTGGTACTAGTGGGGTGTTTCTTAATGGGTACAATGAGACTTCCCCTGTTTGATTGAGAAAGATCTGGCCGTCCGCGTAGTGTTCGAATTAAAAAGGTTCAAAGGTCAAAACAGTAGGGGAAATAATTCTAAAAAATCCTGTCCATAAGCAAGAGATTTTATTTCCGGAAATGAAGATAGCACCTACAACCATGTCGCATATTTTAAGACGTGACTTAGAACTTGCGGTCTATAAGTATCTCTCGGCAGTGAAGATTTAGTGCTTCCATATCGGCAATAGAGACCACTTCGAATAAGCTTTTTATATTTCTAATTGTTTTATATTTGGGTATTAAACTAGCACACTGTAAGAGTAATAAATGTTTCAATAACAAAAACATTTTTTTTCTTTGTTACAATATAGCTAGACTTGATAGTTCGTTGATATATCAAGTTTATTGTCTGTTTATGAATTAAAGTTCGTTAACACAACAAGTTCAAAATCTGTGTAGGAATTATAGTTCGTTAATATAACAAGTTTAACATCTGTCTAAGAATTATAGTTCGTTAACATTACAAGCTCCTAAGGATTATGGTTATGTGGTGTTGTGATACAGATCCAGTGAGAGGAGTTGCCGGCCCGAATTTTCTACAATTCTCTCACTTCTCTTACAACCTATCGAGAGCGCACACTACACAGACACTGTAGAGGCGGTCCACGCGTTCAACTCTAATAAGTGCGGGTGCGCCTGCGCAGGCGAGTAGCGATTTTCCTCAAACCCTTTCTTGGCATTCAAAACTAAGCTTGAATAATGAAGATATCGATTTAAGTTAGTGCTTAGACTATTAATATTGTTAGGGCCACTTTCAAATGTTTCTAGTTTCCATGCTAGTCTAACATACCGGCCAAAAATTGTAAACTGCAGGTTCCCGTTAGGTGTAATTAATAAGAACTATTTAAGCGGCATGTTGGATTTAAGTATAGAATATACCTGTATTTTACTTTATTTTAGTAGAACCTTGTGCAACCTGAGGGCCGGTTTCACAAGGTTCTACTAAAATAAAGAAAAAGACATATAAAAGGAAAAGTATTTGAATTTTTTGTCATCACACAAAATCACTGATCGTGATAGAAATAAGATGGCGTGTGCCAAAATGTCACTTGTCACGTGTGCCAAAACTTGTATTAGCAGAGCAAATAATTCGTAAGCGACTATTGACTCTGTCCCGCGGAGGCGGAGTAACCAGTAGGAATAAGAACAATGTGAACAAATTTACCAAAACGTTTTATAGCGACTCTGGCGGCCGACTTACAAAGGTAAAAAAGTATATCATACATCATAATCATCATTATCAGACCTTATCGGTTCACTGCTGGACATAGCACTCTTTCAATGAACGCCACGACGACCGGTCCGCTGCTCGCATCCAACCCGGACCAGCTACTGTACGGAGTTGGTCTTCCCACCTGGTGAACGGTTGACCGACACACATATAATACATATTTATATTAATTAATTAATACACATTATATTTATGTTAAGATTAAGAAGGAAGGAAGGAAGTAGATCATACAACACATATTTTGGTATTCATTAAGATATAAATCGCTACGTGTTCCCGCTCTCCACTGTATTATAATCCGCACTAAACCTGTCCCCACTATCCACGGACGCAGCTGCCCAGATCTGCAAATACAGCCTCGTCATTATCCGTCTCTCTGCAGTAGGCACGCTCTACGACCCTTCTCTGCCCCACCCAGATCATTATCCTCTCTGCCATCAGCCCCACCCAGATCATGATCCTCTCTGCCATCAGCCCCACCCAGATCATGATCCTCTCTGTGAGGTGATCATCCACGTGATCGCGCGCGAGCTGCGCCCGCCGTCAAAATCGAGAGGTGGGGTCCCTGCTGACCCTTCATCCAAGATAATAGTCTCACATGGGGATGCATCTCTCTCACCTAGATGAGGGTGAGATGTCCCCTATCTGCCCCCAAAAGTAGTCACCCGACGAGCATTCATAGTAATCCGATAAAACGGTATTTTGCTTCTCTTAGCTTCCACCGCATGAATTCCGGCCCGAAAAAGAGAAAAAAAACTCCCTTGGTATTAACATTTTTATGTCTTTTTATTCCACTATTAGCACAGTGGGTCAAACGAGTAGTCGCCAGCATCTTCACAACCATGTCTACGATACCTCAAGTAGTATTAGATATTTAAGTACATAACATATTTTTCGCCACTATAATGATGTCTCTAATATCTACAATAGGTGTGTTTGAGTAGAGATTGTGACATTGTGTAGACACTGACGGCCCGGTCATTGTGCTGGAGCGGCTTTTTGTCGGATCTGCTAATCGCGGACTTGTGTCGACATGATACGACACGCCCCGACGGTCGGCTTTTTATAAGTTTACATTTTTATAAACAATGTTTTTCACGGTTTAACAAAAAACTAATAATTTGATTATGTTAACTGTCTGGTCGTTCCGAAAAATTAAAGTATCATCAGCATGACCGACCTGACCTCTCAACCTCCGAGCAATTCTCTCTCTTTCTATCTTCGTTAATTTTGATTTCCCTTACAATTTCTGTCGGCCGTTTTCATAACGCTCCCCCACTCACATTCACCAGCTTACGCCCCAAGTGAAGCGTGTGTAAAAAAAACTAATTCAATTTTTTTGAAGCCATACAGATCAAAGAGAACCAATGATATACAGTAGTCAACTCACCTGCCTCAGTAGAAAGTTTCATGAACCTGTGAGAATCTGCATTGGAGGTAAAAGGTTACATCACTGCCAAGTAAGATAGCCACTGCCGAACAGTATATTTCTGTAGCCGTAGCCAGCCTCGGTATACCTAGGTCAGAAATTTATTTCTTGTGTTGCAGATGTCTATGGACGTTCATGTTGATATACCATCTGTTCATTATTCTCATTTGCAGTACCAAAGTATGAAGTTACAAGGCTTGTGACAACTGCGAATATATGAACGTACTCGTAAGTGGTTATTCCATTGAAAGTACTGCTATTGCTACGTATTAAAATGACGTCACTAAAAATCTATTAACGAAAAATGTATTTTTTGTTGCTTGATCGAGTTACGCCTTAATCGATTTCGTTCGTGATAGCAAATAAAGTTTTTATCTATCTATCAGATGTATTGAAAATAACTGTAGACTGCCTGTAGACTGTAGCCATCCAGCCGAGATGAGGAGAATTAATACACCGCGATAAAATCCGTTAAAGTAGTTACGGAATTTAATGTGTAACATTCACGTATACCTTAGACGAGAGGATTGTAAAAATCTATTCAGTACTAGTACAAAATTTTATGCAGATCCACAGTCCACCACAGGCGTCGGTAATTGTTACTTACTCCCTTTCCCTCTCAGTAAAAAAGTACACAAGCGTATATTTCTCGAAGCTGCTGGATTCCCAGCCACCTTCAGAACTCGGTAAATTGATAGAACACAATTCCAAACTCACCCCGTAACTCGCGGCATTATTCCCGTGTACCGCGACGTCATCGTTCACAGCAGAGCCCGGCGGAGGCACAATCGTCCGTATAATATTAATAAGCCTTGAAATATTGCCTGTCAGCGCTAACACAATGAAACTGCCTTCGTGCACGAACACCGTTTAAAACAACCTTATTCTTTTTTTCGAGTTTTTCTAGTTTTATTGTAACTGATCACATTTTTTTGCCATCTTTAGCAGCCAGAGTGGGCATGGCAGACCACACAATATATACAAACAAGTTCTATTTGGATTCCACTAAAATTGTAGTTTTTTTTTTTTTGTGATAGTAGATTGAATTACTGTGTAGTGTATATTATCTTACGTAAGTAAAGTACTCTTAAAGTTTGTTGTGGCCCGCAGCTCCACCCTAGTAAAATCTTCTACAATTCAGCATTACTTCTTTGGGGATCAAAGTACTCTTGTTATGTTGTGACTATAGTGAGTGCTGCCTAGTCTATATCTGTGCTAATATCTTGCAATTTCAACCCAAACCGCTCAGTAGTTGTTGCGTGAAAAAAATAGAAACGGTATACATACAAACTTCTGTAGGATCACATCTCACACACATGCTACCACTATAAAGTAGGGTCTGTAGTGTCGCGTTTCATGTGGTTTGTGAGTTTCCGGTGGTCCTTCTGAGGGGAGGAGGACAACGCTTTGGCATAGCAATTATGCGGAAGTTCATATGCGTCGGTAGTCGTAACAAGGCTTCAATTGCTTGTTTGTCCCCCTTTACTATGAAAATATAGTCCCTTTTGTATAATAATAAGTGCAAGTAAGGCGTCGGTAAATAATCTTCGATCAAAGTTGTGCATTTGATCAAAACCTAACATATACGCGTCGTTTGTGCTATTAAAATGTGCGGAATTAGTAATTAACAGGTGTGACTCCCTCTAGACTTGAACCATTAATAAAATATTAAAAGCACTAAACAATACCCCGAGCTGGGAAAAATAATTCAGGCTATTCCCTAAAGGCGATTGGATGCAGGCCCATTGTCCACCGTTTAAGAGAAATAACCGCTTCTATTGTGTACACGATCATTAATATCAGCAAAGAAACCTCGGACAATAGGAAACAGGGATTTTTTTTCAAATGCGTCCATCTCTTATTTGTTACGACAAACTTTATTAATTGCGATGTCGTAAGAAAGGCGACAATTATTTTACAAAATAATATATTAAAAAGAATGTTTGCTTGCCACTCTGATTTAGGTTCTAACTCAGTTTGAGCTAAATTTTGTGTCTGAATAGACGAAAATTAATTGATGCTAGGACAAGAGTACCCAAAGTATCACAGATTAGGAGTACTACTTGCTCGGATAATACCACCAGTAGTCGGTGACCCATCGGAGGGGAAGAGGAAAGGAGAGTAACACATCGACATAGTAATTATGCGGATTGCTCATTTGCAAACCAATCGCAAAATATAAAAAAACTTCCCCGAGCCTGCCAGCATAATAAGTCTGCATGGCACCTTGTAAATAGTGTGTGAAACTGGCGAGATCTTTGTAAATTCAATTTTCGTACTCACTAACGACGTCGACTGGCACATGTAATACATCATGGCCGTCCGCAAAAAACATGCTGTAGATAAGGAGCTCATTCATAATACTACCTCGGCTCGTCAAAGACCAGGAATGTCATAACGCAAACACGACGCGTTCCCACCCCTGCCGTCTGCGACAGATATATGGCCCCTATTTATAATATAGCCACCGAGTTTATACGTCGAATAACTTGACACGAGATAACCCGTATCCTGAACACCCGTGGTGGGAACGGGCTTTTTATTATGCTTTTCACTCATCAACGTACTGACGGAGTAGCAGCTTTTGCTATTTGTTTCCAATTTTCTCCGTGTGCAGCAGTATGTACATTTGGTGAGGGAACACTTTGTCGTTTTAATAAGGTCTGTCCATCTTGTGAAGCATCGGCCTCGAGAACGTTGGCCCTCCACTCTTCCTTGCACTATGTGGCGTTCCAAGGAGGCTTCGATTCGGATAATGTGGCCAAATATATTAAAGAACCGAACTTCTCAAAAGGTATTTGTTTAACCCTAAGATCCTCCACTATATTATTTATTGAAGGAAATTTCTTTACGCGCGATGAATTAGGGAATAGACTAGTGAATGCTCGACGAGAGCGTTACGCAAATGAGGTCAACGGAATTTGAGAGCGAGAACGAGAGTTACATTACGTATATTATTGTAGAGGCAGGAGAGAGATATGCGGGCACAAATTTTCTTTATCTCATAGGCAGTTATCTTCCATGTAAGTAAAGAAGTCTTACTTCGGTCGCGTGGTCTAAAGCATATTCGTATTTTTTATAGCGCAGCTTGATCTGTAGCTTCGATAGTTCGACTGCTCGTCGTCAAGTGGTAGACATGCTCAACCACAGGAGGTGAGTTCCTGGATTCGACGACCGGTTCGTATCAAAAAGTATTATTGGTATTTTTCCCTTTCTAATAATTGTCATGAGTCAGGAAATTGATGGAGACATGAGCCCCGGAGAGCACGCTAAGCCGTCAGTCCAGATCCTGATTTCTCGGCGGTCGTGAGACTACCGCCTCATAGTAATAGGGGAAAGAGAGAATAGCGAGTGCACTCGTATCTGCGCATACACTACAGCACTATAATGGGTTACTCTCTATAGTGATGGTTGACGCAGACGAAATACAGCTACATTGTTATTAGTTCGGTAGATTAATTGTGTTTTACTGCTGCAATGTGCCTGATGGATACTGCCGCCATTAGGCAGCCGCACCACGAAGATTCCGTTACGCATTTAGTTTCGCTCCCAGCGGATTGTTTTATAGTAGCTACTATGATGACCTTATCTCTGATGAAGATGCGTCGCCCTTCTTCCCTCCACCACCGGCTACTCACAAAACGACGGATTCTCGACATTAAAACTGTCCTTACCTTACGGCAGTATCTCATGAAAGAGAGCTACCTCCCCGATCATGCCGCCAACTCGGCTGAAATGCAGCATGGCTTCTTATTTATTATTATACTTTCACTGCAGTACTGGACAATTAGTGCTAAGTGCACTCTTGGTATTCGTTAAGAAACGCTCAGGGATGTATAAGCTATGGCTCGTGACGCTAATGTAAAGCAAATTGTAGAATAAAAGTTATGAGAATTGAGTGTCGGATGTAGGCGACCCGCGAGCGCCGCCGGCGGATCTTTGATAAGCCTCCCCCATGGCCCCGCTACCCCGCGACCCGCGCTTGTAACAGCCTCCCGCTTTTTGAGCTTCAAACGAAATATTGCAACTCGAACAACACACAGATGAGAACCCTTAATTCTTTCTCTATATTGCGTAAACTTCATCAAACAATTTCTGAGTGTAGGACCGATATAACCTGTCACCCAATTTGCAGGATAGTGTGGCTGTGAGATAAATAATTAGTTAAGGTAGCAATCCTGCAAGTGCCATTCAAGGGAGAAGCCGGAGCGAATCGTTAGTGTTAACATAATATAAAATCTTTGAGCTCATTACTAATTAGTTTTAAATCTTTCAACTTAATCCCTCAGGTGACGTAATGAGTCATGAGGTGAGGTAAAGAAAAAATAATCAGCGATCTTCAGTGTGGCACAAAAAATACATTATATTCACGTGGGTTTTTTGTGAGTTCCACTTTGAGAGCCGGAATTGCTTGGCGCTTGCTGGTAAATGACCGAAGCCACAAAACCTGTAGGCCGATTTACTCAAAGCGTTAAAGGCAACCCAGAATACCTATTACATCTTAAACCTTCAAAGGAGTCAACCACTTAAACCGAAGTCACATAACACGCACACCCTGGAGCGCCTAGGGCCACCCCCACTCCACTAATCATAAAAATAAAACGACCATTAAACCATTTAATAAAGTCATTTAAATGCAGACTCAGATTAATTGGAATGAACGAATTTCACGGAAGGTCAAAATATATCATCGCACCTTTAATTATCTGTCTTGCTATCCCGACCAGATAGGATCTTGCACTGGTGACTAACCCGCGTGGAATGCCAGGCGCAGCAGTCGAGGTGTCGCGGGGAACCTGCTCGACCGAAAACCGTGAAAAAAAAACCACGAGCATCCAGCCGACAAGCGACAACAGACTTAACAATGTTTGAAATAGGATTTAAATTTGAAGATAATTTTAAGATCTTACGATCTTTTTAAGGGAGTACACAATAAGCGCCGGCGATAGGATACGGACATTGACGAGATTTCGAGGCAGATGCATCACGTCCTGGCATGAGGCAGACGTGAGGGCATTGAGGACTTGTCATCAGCCGGCACTACTCATAGCATCACAACCAATTATATTATTATGGCGTCTTAAAATGTTTTTCGTGAATACACACTTGGCTAAAAATATACGTAAAGATTTTCTGTAGTTGATCCGCGACTAGCGTTTGTTAGACTGGGCAGCTCATTGACTTGTCCGCGCTTAGGTATGTATGATTGCACTTGCAGATGTTCCAAAAAAATTCTGTAGTAGTGTAGTATCTTACTGCACATTCCTTTAGGTACTTTTCCTTCCTCTGTCTCTGTGTAGAATATCTGTACACATATAACAAAGCAAAGTCCCCAAAACCTGTCTGTCTGTATGTGACCAATTTCTTAAATTTACTGAACGGAATCTCATACGGTTTTCAACAATGGATAGAGTGATTCCCTAGGATTGTTTTAGTGTATAATTTGTTAACGGGCGAAGTCGGGGCAGATTGCTAACTAACTAGGCTAACCTAGAAAAAAATATGTGGATGTTCATGTGAGTCGGTTGCCGCAAAAAGGCCCGGATCGCGCGTCTGCCACCCTATTCTATAAAAAAAAAGGTTATTCGACATACACATGCGACAGACATAATGAAAGTGTACAAATTTCATTTATTAGAATTTGCGTAAAATAATAACGAACATATCTTCCGGTTTTATATGGTATTTAGGGGGCAAACGAGAATACCGAGCTTTTCGACGACCCTCCGTTCCTCCTCCCTTCCAATGGGCCACCGGATACTTGCAAACCGCACGAAACGTGACGGTATAGCTGTCAATTTATCATGTGAGCGAGAGGTACCTCCCCGGCCGTGCCGCCCCTATCCGGCTGTAATGGCAGTACCTCGTACTACATTATAATACTAACAAGTTTTTATCATCTAAATGAACACAAGTTCCTGAGTTAATTTTAATTAAATTTATAGTACAGCAACAACACATCTTCACGCCAGCTCCCTAATGGGGCAGGCAGAGTGACTCCTCCACATTTATAACGCTCTTCATGCAGACGCTCCGGTTGCGAAGACTCTTGACATGACCTGCGGACAGTACGCGATCAATCACATCATGGTATGTCAGTTTTGGTCTTCTCTCCTGCACCGTATGTTTTGTTAACCTTTCACCTGCCATTCTTTCTATATGCCCAAACTAACGGGGC
>JAFELO010000173.1:0-18449 GCA_017140195.1 Eumaeus atala
ATTTAGATGGTCAAGGGAGAATACAGTGATCACAGTATTTATATCCAACTCCTCAAAGCTGCTATCGTTTAAGATCTCCTTTGTGTTTGTACTAATAATCTGAAACAATCAATATGTCATTGTAAAACTGAATGTTGGCAGTATATTATATACTGGTGACAGCTGTACATTCTTAAATTATTTCAATTTCCTTCAATCCTTGTAATTTAAATGTTAAATGAGTACAATAACACATTTTCAGAAATTTTTTTTTTAGGAAAAATATTTTATGTACTGACACTTTTAAGAATTGCACTTGAATACAACCAATGAGTATCAATGCAGTGCTTGCATGACAATATTTAGATATGAATTATGTTCACAATTGTCTACATATCCTGGACCCTCGATAAAGTCAAAATACGTATGACATAAAATCTATCTTGAATATTATACACACATACGAGGGTGGATCTAAGTTTGTGGCCTAACCTACATGGAGCTATGACATCTTTTTAAATCTACAGTCATTTGTTAGTACGGGTCATATTGATTTATTGTGTGCAGTTTCATTCCAATACTGCACAATATAAATTTTCTGTGATTATTTGTTTGAATCAATCTGACGCAATTTTCAATAATGGAGAAAATTGAACACCGTACAGTCATTAAGTACCACAATAAAAAGGCCTATCACCAAAAGACATCCATCAGTATATGGTGAGCAGTTTGGGGGAGTCTGCTCCATCGTATTCCAGTGTTAAGAAGTGGGTAGCTGAGTTTAAGCGCGGTCGTGAGAGCATTAAAGATGATCCTAGGAGTGGAAGGCCTACATCCTCTACCACGAAAGAAAACATCGATAAAATTTGTGATCTCGTACTGGGTAACCGACCATTGGTAAGATAGCTGAGATAACAAACATTAGTTATGGCCGGGTGGAACACATAATAACGGTAGAGTTGGGGTTCCATAAGGTTTCTGCTCGCTGGGTCCCGAGGTTGCTTTCAGCTGAACAAAAACGAGTTCGATACACAATTTCGCGAGACTGTTTGGAACTTTTTGAGACATCCCGAGGAATTTTTGTCTGGATTTGTTACCATGGATGAAAGCTGGGGTCACCACCAATTTCCTAAACCAAAGCAACAATCCAAACAGTGGAAAAGATCAGACTCTCCTACACCGAAAAAGGCAAAGGTCGTTTTTTCGACTAACAAAGTCATGGCTTCTGTTTTTTGGGATGCGAAGGGCATTATTTTTGTAGATTATTTACCGAAAGGTCAAACTATAAATTCTAGTTATTATTGTAACCTTTTACGAAGACTCCGGGAAGAAATAAAAGAAAAAAGGCCGGGAATGTTGCGTAAGAAAGTTTTGTTTCATCAAGACAATGTACGTGTTCACAGTTCGGTTGAAACAATGTCTGTAATCCATGATTGTGGCTACGAATTGCTGCCCCACCCACCTTATTTGCCGGGTTTAGCCCCCTCGGATTATCATTTATTTCCAATTGAAAAAAAAAACATTTGGGTGGCTCGAAATTTTCGACCAAAGATGAGGTGATAGTCGCAGTAAACGATTATTTCGCTGACCTTCCGGAATCTTTTTTTTTCGAGGCGATAAACAAGTTGCAGGTCAGGTGGAAGGAGTGTGTTGAACTAGATGGAGACTATGTCGAAAAATAAAAATAAATTTAGATCCACTTTTCTTTCATTTTCTTGGTCGGGCTTAGAACTTTTGGATCCACCCTCATAATATTTTTTTTTAAAGATATTATAACATAGTTTCTTGCCTGAATGCATTTCTCCATTAGAATGTTTTCTTCAAACAAGTGAGCAAATTCGTAAGCTCTACATGCATTCCTTGGATAGAGATCTGACCACAGATAACGTGTACATTCTTTGACTAGATGTGGCAACATATATTTCTTAGCGCCATAACAAAGTTCACATGCCTTATCAAATGATGTAATATTTATGTGATCTGTATAAATGTACCTGTAATTTTTTAATGTACTTAGCTTTTTGTTATATGATACACAAGGATAAATTATATTTCCTCTAATAAATTCCATAATGTTAATAATAATGCGGTTTGTGAGTAGCTGGTGAACCCATGGGGGGACGAAGGAGGGCAACGCATAACGGCATAGTCATTATGTGGATGTTCATGAGTGTCACTAGTCATAAAAAGGCTCCAATGGCTCGTCTGTCTCCCTATTCTATAAAAAACAATATTTATTTTAGGCCTGATACAGTTTTTTTAGTTTATCAGTTGACATACATTCGTGAATATATTTTTGCACTTATTATTCAATAATATTGAAGAAGTTTATATTACTTACTCTAAAAGAGCTCTAAATGCATCAATCTGAACATCTAAGATAGGTATTGGTTCATTTCCTTCAGCCATCCCGCCAAAAAACATTGCTTCGAATACTGGCGATGCCATAGCCAGAAGGAGTTTGTGGCCCTCTATCACAACCTGGTTGGGCTCCGTGCCCACTAGGAAGGTGCAATCCGTCCATTGGCCTGATTTCAAGAGATATGCACCTCGCTGTTTCAGCTTCGTACATTCTAATTGCCAGTCATTGGGTGCCGATGCCATTGTTGACTATTTAAAATATTTCCTCTACAATATTGATTTAAATCTCCAAAAGTCGTTTCTTTTTACTCTTGTAATGACGCGAGGTTAGTGGTTTCGTTTAGATAAGTCTGTATTGAACGATGGTATGAATATATGCTATTTTTAACTTTCTTCGCTATTAATAATGCTACCGTAAAAACTATGTAAATGAACAAAGAGAATGTTGAGGCGTATTAGAAACGTCGCTAAAAAACAAGTAGTTACATACTTTAAATACACATTTTTGATATTCAAGCAAATACACAATTCACAATTGAAAATTTAAATCTAAACAAAACTATGAACACTAATTGCAATAGAACAAAAAGCGAAGAATATGGATATTATACCGAAATATGATTTAATATCTTTCTACATTTCAGTCCAAACAATTTGTAATCTCGTGGTGATATTTTTCGATATTGCTTAATACAAAATATGTTTTCAAATCAATAATATTTATTTTCATAATATATGACAGTTCGCAGAATTGTCACTTATCACTTGTCAGTCAATGTTGGTTGTAAGATTCGTCCTTACGGGCAGGCTAAGATCATATGACCATACCGTCTTTACTAGTTCATTTTTCTTTAGTCGTCTCATAACTTTAGTTACTAATCTTTAGTTCGCCATTTTTTTTCTGGACCAAATCACTAATGCATGCAAAACATTTAGTGTTACCAAGGACTACAAGATTCTTAATAACTTCGATGATATTGATTTTCCTTCAAGTGGGTGCGTTCCACTTTATTAAGTGGTCTAAGGTTCCGCAAACGCTCACAACGATGATTACGACAAAAAGGGTCTCAAGATTTCTGAGCAAAAAGAACACATGTCTGGACCTCTCAGAATGCCCGGCGACCACGCAGCAGACCCAGTCGGCGGTACACATAGACGATGCTAGATCCTTGGCGCTGTATGCGGTTTTGATGGGCGAGAAGACCGTCATCTCTTTCGGGAAGGTCTCATGTGTCTCCTCCTCCTCCTCGTGGGAGGTGAAGTAAGAAGAGGAGGTAGTGAGGTGGAGTGTGAAGTACCAGGCATTTAGTTTCCTGTACCACGTAACCTATTTTGCGTGCAGGAGGAGGGTTCAAGGGCAGGGATTGCAAGAAAAAGAAAAACGCTATCGCGGCGATGTCATTCACGCTGTCACGCTGGGCCACGTGTGCCGACAGGAGGGAGCTGTCCTGCTTCATTCCAGAAGTTACAACGCATCTGGCATATAAATGGATGGAACCTGAATACGTTATTTCGCAGATACTAACTAACAGGGCATGGGTGTTTTAGAGGGCGGCTGCACAGGCTGGCGTTATGTGACCTGCCATGATGGCCTGCCTTGCGGTCATGAAGCTGAAACCAGAGACCATGTACTGTGGGAATATGATCTGTACATAAACGAGCGAAATATCATGTTGGACGGCATCCAACGGACGACAGTGGGCCCAGTCTATCACCAGTATTTGTTCGCAACGGAACAGAGCTTAAGGCTATTGAGGACATTTGCGCATACATGGCAAGCGAAAAGGTAGGCTAGGTAACGAAGTAACTGCATCGAGATAATCAGGACTGGCGAGACGGATGACAACTGCTGTCCTTGTGATGCCATGCCCCGGAAAGACTAGAATAAAATAACGAAAGGGCACTTAAATAATGTGTAGTCATGAATTGCACGTTGGGAACAGAGCTGGTGAGTAAACCCCTGTGCATCTCCCATGATTCGCTCCGTATACCAAGAGGTGGGCAGGAGCATAGGTGGAGGTGGGTAAGTACCGGCGGTGTCGAGATGAACTGGACTCCTTTAGAAAGGTTTAGCCCAATCTAGTTCTAAGCAGAGAGGTGTGAAAAGAAAGTAGGGAGGCTTTTGCCCAGTGGTGGGAAACAATAGGCTATTAATAAAAATAATAATTATGTATACACAGTATTTGCTTAGAATATAATAAAAAATTTGAAGGAGAACTGTAGACATTATTTATAAATACTAAAGTATTTTTTTTGAACATTATTAATTTCGAAATAAATTTCCTGGCAAAATATAACTGTAATGTCGTCGCCTGGAAAATTGTTCTAATCTGGCAACAACAAAAGTCACGACAGTACAAAAAAGTCAATAAATGTTTGTCAAAAGTCAAAACTAACAACAATATCTCTGAAAAATTATGTCAGAGTAAATTACTAAATACTACAAGGCTAATCAATGTTGTAATCAGCATGAATCATGAGGAAATAAAGTCAGTCGTTCAGGAAAAGTTTCTGACCAGCGAGAGAGTCACGGCGTTCCTATGTGACGCCAAAGTGTTTCATCCTGAATGGATTAAGAAGGACAGATTGTTAGCAATCGTAGAATATGGGGACGAAAAAGCAGTTTTTTGTTTATTTACTTCATGCTATCCACCCAAGTCCTTCACTGATTTGTCTATTGAAATAGTTTTACCAATTGATAACAGTTTTAAATGCGAAATTGATAACAAACCCTCCGATTCGGAAACAATCCTCTATTTAAATTTACAGTCACAGGATAACAAGTTTAAATTTGAAATTCAAATGACCCCGCGAGTGGACAACTTTGTTGATGAATTGTTCAGAGGAATAGAATCCGTGAATAAGGCACAAAGACAACCAGAATATTTTTGGCTGAAAAAGTATAACAATAAAAGTGATGACGATGTTATAGCGCACAGCCTTGTAATGCCGCGATCCGGCGTTTCTCAGGGCTCTGCCCCTGTTGCTATTCGAGAGAGTCTTATCAAACGTAAAATGTGTGATAAAGAATTGGATTATACATATACTAAAATCTTTACTATTTTCTGCGGCACATGGAATGTCAATGACAAGTCACCTGTTATCCCACTAAAGGATTGGTTGAGCATTAACGATGTTCCTCCAGATGTATATGCCGTTGGGTTTCAAGAATTAGACTTATCCAAAGAAACATTTCTATTTGATCAAACATTCAGAGAAGATGAGTGGTACAATGCTGTTTGTGCCAATTTAGACAAAAGGGCAAGATATATCAAGGTGGAGAAAGTTCGGCTTGTTGGCATGTTACTGATTATCCTTATAAAAAGTGAACATTTGCCATATGTTCGCAACGTAGTTTGTGACACAGTAGGCACAGGAATAATGGGAAAAATGGGTAACAAGGGTGGTGTGTCAATAAGATTTGATTTACACAACACCAGCGTATGTGTGGTTAATTCTCATTTAGCAGCACATGTGGAAGAGTATGAAAGAAGGAATCAAGATTTCAGAGATATCTGTAATAGAACAAGATTTGTGCAGCCCAACCAACTGCCAAAAGCAATTAAAGATCATGATCACATTTATTGGTTGGGTGACCTTAATTACCGTATCACAGAGCTGGAGCCACTCAGAGTAAAAAAACTGGTCAATGAGAATGTCTTTGCACCAGTGCTAGAGTTTGATCAATTAAAACAACAACACAAACTAGGTAATGCTTTTGCGGGTTATACAGAAGGCACCATCAATTTTAAACCTACATATAAGTATGATCCTGGATCAGATAACTGGGATTCCAGCGAGAAGCACCGCGCGCCTGCTTGGTGTGACCGAATATTTTTCAGAGGTAAAAACATAACACAATTGACATATAAAAGTCATCCCAAACTAAACATTAGTGATCACAAGCCAGTGTCAGCAGTGTTTAAGTCGGAAATTAAAATCATAGATGATGAGAAATATAGAAAAATATATGAGGAGGTTATAAAACAACTTGATAAACTAGAAAATGAATTGATACCTCAAGTCAAAGTGGATATTACTGAAGTTGATTTTGGTACTGTAAAATATTTAGAATTACAAGTGAGAACTATCACAATAACAAATACTGGAAAGATGCCTGTCGAGTTTGAATTTATAAAGAAACTGGATGAAGCTAATTTTTGCAAAGAATGGCTGATAGTAGAACCATACAAAAAATGCATTTGTGCGGATGAGTCCTGTGAAATTCAACTTAAAGTTCTTATAAACAAAACATCAGCTTGTAAAATGAATGCTGGAACTGACAAATTGTATGATATTTTAGTTTTACACTTATATGGAGGGAAGGACATATTTATCACAGTCAATGGGACTTACCAGAGAAGCTGCTTTGGCTGTTCCATTGAGGTGCTTGTTAACCTGAACAAGCCGATATGGGAAGTTCCAATTGGTAAACTTATTGAACTTGAGAACAAAAGGGACCAATGTGTCTCCAATCAATCTACTTATTCAATTCCAAAAGAAATATGGTTCTTAGTAGATCATATCTACTTGCATGGCTTAAAAGAACCCAATCTGTTTGAGCAACCTGGTTTACATGCTGAAGTACTGCAAATCAGAGACTGGCTGGATAGTGGATCTATAGATCCCATTCCTGGGAGCATTCACTCTGTAGCAGAAGCTTTACTGCTCCTGTTAGAGAGCACTTCAGATCCAATCATTCCATATAACTTGCAGGCTGTGTGTTTACGAGCTTCAGCAAATTATTTACAATGTAAGCAAATAATTATGGAATTGCCAGAATTCAGGAAGAATGTATTCCTTTATTTATGTGAATTTCTACAAGAGGCATTACAACATAGTGCTGAAAACGGACTTGACTCCAAAACATTGTCTACTCTCTTTGGTTCAATATTCTTGAGAGATAATCCTAACATAATCCAAGAGCCCCAGTCTAGAATAAACAAACAGGTTATAGATAAGAAGAAGGCCCAATTTGTCTACCACTTTTTAGTCAATGATCATAGCGATTTAATATTTTCAAGATAATTTTTAGAATAATTTGATTCATGTTTTGAGAACATACTCATGTTATATAATTTATTTCATTTATCATCATTTTTGTAGATAAAATATAATTAGAGCAAAATATTGACATCAGTGTTGTGGATTACTGATAGTAAAATGACTTATGAGTGACCTGTTTTTTTTTTAATATTTTTAAGTTGATTACTGCAATTCTTTTAATATTGTCTTTTTATTAAAGGGTTCTGTGTTTCAACAGAATCAACCTCTTGAAAATACCAAACTGATATTGGGCTATTGTTTTTACTTTGTTAAGTGTTATTAAAACTATTTTTTCTCATTAGACATCAATAAAAAATATTTAAATGTTCATAACAATTCTAAAATAAGTATGTGCGCTATTTATTTATTTCTTGTATTTCTTATTTTTATGTATTATATGGGTGTCATCTACATTAGGGAATTTGGTATTTTGAGATGGGGCATAGAGATTAGTGTTTGTTGTACATGTATTAAGCAGTTGCACCTGTATAGTCCCTCTGTAGTATGTTTTGTGTGGTAAAATCTCACCTAGCCTGTAATTTATTTGTGGTGTCTAGATTTTTAGGTTTTTATTGACTTAATTGAAATATTTAATTTAATAATTTTGATTTTGATAAAGTGGAAGTTGGAAAATTTAAATATGTAATGATATACTGCATCAACGAAAATTACTTGTGGCCAAGGAATAGTTTATAAATAGTTCTAATTATAATTTATATACATAGTCTTGTATATCTTGTTGTAGCTCTGCTATAATATTATCACTTGTAATAGATATATTTTTTGTGCAGGTTAGCGGTAGAATACTTATTACCATTCTATATATTGCCAAGTGATGAATTTTCAAAATAGATGTACATTTCAAAGTCTTAAGTAGGTAGGTACAGTTGAAAGATTTGTTCTATATGTTTTAAATTATATAGTATCTTTTTTTTATTCACTAATGATAGAACAATAAAAATACTGTTTTTAGTATAAGATCACTCGACGATTACAAGTGGTCCTAAAAGTCAAAGTTAAGTAAAAGCATACCAGTACACTGTGCAATAACTAAGATGAACTCGTAAGAAAGTGTTTATCTTTGCATTTGTAATGTTCAGTTCAAACATTCCTAATGTATGAAGGCAAGGTATGTCCATAGAGTAAGCATAACAGTGTTTTAGATTGGTTTCCGAAATGTATGGTCAACATCTGAGTCAGAACACTGAAAATATTCCTATTTTCTATCCCTGGCTGCTGTGCAGATGTTGTTGTTTTCCAATTTTTGTGCTGACTGTATGTGCAGCTCGGTTCATTACTTTAGGTACTGTATTTAATATTTAGCTTGTACTTACCGAACCTGTATTTATTAATGCATCTAATGTTACACAATGACATATGCACGAGTGTAACCATGTCGCGAATTGTCAGAAATTTAATTAAAGTTTTACACATAGTGAACTTGCTACAATCCTGTAAGAAACGTGAGTTACCTGGGGAGGGGCGGACACATTATTTTATTGTTATAATATCGCTTCGATCGCTACACCATATAACCACTTATGAAATTTTATAATGATATTTATTATTTATTTACTAAATAATTCTTATACTTTACTTTGTGTTTTATTTCTACTATACCTGTAACTTTCTGACACTAATGCGAGTGGCAGGCGAGAGGGTAAACCACCTTACATACATGGCGAACTGAAAAAGCCTGTATGATGGTGAAGGCAACGCTGATACAGGGCGGTATAGAACTAGATGCATGATAAAATATTCGATACTATTTTTGTAATCACATGATACCGGCGTAAACTGAGTTTTGCCGTCGCGATTTGTGCAGTTTGTGAGTATGAAACCAGGTGTCTTTACATAAGGTGTAGCCGTTAATCTATTAAAAGGGGATAATTATGCAGAAATCATAGAATGGAGTTTGGGATAAAAAATTATAAATAGTCTAATTTTTGGCTAGTTATCATGCAAAATATTTATGACAGAGCCATCTAGTTGTAGGATAAATATATAGTACGATCAACGAAAGTATAGATGGCGCTGCATATTTTAAAAGAAATGTATAGATCAAATAGTATAATTACGTATTTATAATTTGTAAATACTAAAATTACCTTTAGTTTAATTATTATATACTTATAATTAATAGTTAAGTTTTGTATAAATAGCAGAATTAATAAAACCCTTTAGATCACCGGTCGATATGCAAAAAAGCGGCAAATTCAAGTTCAACCAATAGCAAACAGGTTTTAGGCCGTTAAGTCAAACGGTGTCAGATATGTTTGCTTCGTTTTGAATAAAGCATTGTTTTCAATCTAAGTATATACCTACTTCAGGTTCTGATGTCATTTGGTTTAAATTCAATTTATAACTGCTTTAACGGTGTATTCAGTTGAACTTTAAATTAAAGAACTTTTTCAACACATCGTTATAATTCATCCGGCCTTTCTGCTTGCTGGACGCTTAACCAATATCAAAATAGTTCTCCAGCCCTTTGTTTACGAGTCAAGTCATGGAAGTTGAAACCAAATGTAAGTAAATGTGCATCTATTTGTTCTTTAACATTTCAGATGGTCAAATTCCATAATATAACATTTTGTAGCATTTTATATTTAACAAATATATTTAATGTTTAATGATTATCTATAAAAATCAGTAAAATTTATATACTACTACTATCTATATTTTAATGTTATTTTAATTGCAAAACAAATATTTAAGTATATACGTAATTAAATTAAGATTTATACTTGAATAAATTAGTTAAGTATAGTATCGTACGAATGTTTCTACTTTCCTGTGCCTACTTAGTACATACCTACCTACGTAAGTACCTACAACGCTCTTTTAAAAAACTTAGTACCTATTATTAATAGTATAGAATATTATATTAGTATTTTATTTTAGATTAAAAAAAAAACATGTTTTTGATTTTTAAAATAACGTACCCTGTCATTTTAAGGTTTAAGTAAGTACCTTGTACATGACCAAAGAAAATGTTTAGCACCTATAAAATTTTAATAAAATATAAAATTCATAATTATCTATTCTGTTGAATGTATCAATGTCCAAATAAATCTATTAAATTTTTGTGCTTTTTAAACTAGGGCTTGTAAGTATTATGTTTAACATTATACTTTACCATATTACAATTTTTATGAATGTTGATATTTTAAAGTAGGTCTCACCGCAGACAATTTTTTTTGTAATAACAATCATATCTCAAATCGCGTTGAGTAACGCGAGAAATATAGTTTCCTTAAATTGAAGATTATACGTACCTATTTATGTTAAAAATTACTGTTTGCGCCCCGCGCTCATACGTATTTTATCGAGTCCAGTAATTGTATATTACTGGACCAGCTCAACCGATCAATATCTCCATGGTTTTGTATAGTGATATGCATGTTTGACCATACAGGTAAGGTCCTGAGTTCTTTGAATCCCGCATCGGACCCTAAAGTGTTATTTGGATTCTTCAATTTCTAATAACAGTCCGGAATCGCCTTACCGCAGTACCTCACTAGTGCCTGGTAGAATAACAGAAGTCTATTTTGAGTAGCGCAAAGGCAACAAGCACGCCACACCCACCATCCTCCAAGTAATAACGTCTTATGACAATGGGTACGTAAATATATATGATGGTATACTCGTATATTTATGTACCCAATGTCATAAGAATTATATAATATATGAGAGACAATGGGTACATGATAGATAAGTCCACAGATGTTATTATTATGTTATAGCTCCAGCCTAAGATGCGTAGGAACATAAAGAGGAGAAGAGAAAAAAATCGATCCGTAGGTTCATGTGAATTTTCGCTTGAGACCCTTGTTTGAGATCTTTTACAATGATTACACAATAGAATCCTAATCTAAATTTCAATATATACGTGGTAGAGTTATACCCACTTACGTCTGGGTATCAGTCCACTGGTGGACCGGTGAAGTCTAATTACGAATAATAATTAAAATAAGAGAATAGAACCCCTTAAAAAACCATATCTTTTTATTTAGGATTCCGATGACACTAAAAATACCGGTTTTCTCGCACAGGCAGTGTCTGTGGCATTTTTTAGTTGAAACGAAGTCTCGCTGCCTGATATTTACCCTACTGCGTCAGAAGAAGGGTAATGTTTTTGGAGAGGTTGTATGTATGCAGAACTCTATTTTCTCTTCTACAGCCCAAGCGGCTCAACGGATTTTCATGTGTCCTCATAAATGTCGTTAAAAAACAAACAAAAAAAAAGAAACAGATTTTGGGCACAAATACGTTAAGTCCATTTTTTGCCTACATAACACATCATTCATCAAATTGTAGAGATTTAAATGTCGATTCCGAAAAAATATATAACTTGTAGTTTTAGTTTGACAGAAACCAAAAAAATAAAAAAAAAACATAAATTCAGGACATATTTAAAATCTTGGTACAGGTCTCGTTTTTTTCTTTTCAGTTAGCAGTAAGTTTGTTTGTTCATTTAATTAATTTTCTTATTCACGAGATGTAATAAAAATATATTTTAATTTGAAATAAAAATACCCAGGGCGCTCGGAGTACAATTTTGTCCTTCTTTAGGGCCTATAGGATTTAAAAAGACCTACCGAAGTCACCTATAATATGCTACTCATACCTCCAGACGTTAACCGATTTTTTCGTAAACTTATCTACGCCTCACATTCCGACGACTGATTGGCGCAGTCGGTATGCGTGTTACGCGATACGCCAGAGGTCGCAGCTTTGAATCCCACCCAGCTCATGGACATTGTCTATGTATTATGTGTAATTACTATTAATATAAATCTTAAATATATAAAATCAAAATACACAACCGTTGATATGCACATTTTCCACGGGATCTCGCGGAAACTGAAACCTATAGAGTATGTGGTACTTGCTGTTGGACTAGAATCATAAAATTTGGCGAGGAGTAAGAACTTACAGTACAAATATATGAATGTCTTATGTGTGCATTTTATACATATAAAATATAAGTTTGCTGTAACTTACTTCAGTGATTATTATAATTCAGCTATTTTCGTAAGAATGATAATGAAAATGGGTGACCATTTTTATTCATTTGATTGATACTAGTAAGACTCTGATATGAAGATTGTTAAAAATATAGACGGTCTTTCTTTAGAGTTTTGATTAATCTAATGAAGTCATCTTTAAAAATATGAAATTTATGTGATTATCGAGAGCTAAGTGACACTTCCTTGTTAGTGTTGAGCTTTTTCTATCTCTCTCTCTCGAGCTTATTGGGTTGCGTGTCACTGTAATTGTGAAGGACAAACCGCTTTGTAATGACTCATGGCGCATCTTTGCGCGAACGTTAACGTTCTTTATTTAAATATGATCCATAAAAGGACACTTGCTTTTAACCGTTAATTTTCATCAGAGTTCAGAATCGTATATTAATCATTTGTGTGTTCTATATCTAAACGACATATCTTAATGATTTCTCTATGTTATATCTTATAAACTGATTTTGTTTTATTGACTGGTTGGTACATATACAAGGAATGAGAGAGAGAGAGAGAAGGAGAGATTTAGATCTGCATTGATTCTGTGAGCATTAGGATCATTGTTAGACCTCCCTCGTACCACCTACTTTTAAGTGTTTTTACAGAGTAGGAGGTAAATGAGCAGTGGGGCCACATAGTGTTAATTTTAAGTGCTTTTACAGAGTAGGAGGTAAATGAGCAGTGGGGCCACATGGTGTTAGATGCTCACCAATGCTCACAGACATCCGCAACACCAGAGGTCTCGCAGATGCGTTGCCGGCCTTTTAGAGATTAGTAGGTTCTCTTCTTATAGATCTCTGTTCTGATGATTTCAACCTTATGCTCGCAAATGTTAACTATCAAACCGTTAGCCTTTGATATCTCTTAATTTTAAATAAATTTACGGTTGATAATTGATTAACTTTCCTCCATACCCAGCCCAAGTTTACCACTTCAAGCTAGCCATTCCCTTATTTATAACAGTGAGAGGTCAGATGATTCACATAGTCTGTGATGAAAAATATTAACTTAACTACTTTTAATATTTCCACGTTTGTTCTGTATCGTGGTAGATGATCTCTTTCCTCTTACAACCGATGCCGAAAGAGTTCTATTCGCTATCAGTTTTCATTGAAAGTGAAACGTCAAAGGTACAAAGAAGTTTGAAACGTGTCAAGCGGATAGGAACCGCATGTTGTAGCAAGAAAAGCAATAAGCTATTAGTATGGATTAAAGTGCTGCGACTTTAAAGAAATTGTGTGTTCAGTTTACTCCTTAAGAACGAAGATGATTTTGAAGTTCCATTACGCTTGTTGTTGATCTCTCACACGATTATACGCCACATCATCATCATCATTATCAGCCCTTATCGGTCCACTGCTGGACATATGCCTCTTTCAACGAACCTGGCCAAGATCGATCTCTTGCTACTAAATATAAGAAAAATCTGATTGTACTGCCTATACGCCTCATTCCTTGTGAATGGCCTTAGTATTGTTTCATATGGAGCCAATTCCAACAAGACACCATTAACGAGTGGCAGTAAATTTGCTGGGAGATAACAATACAGTGATTCGTTAACACAATAATTAATAAAAAAAAGTCTTCAGTCAAGTACCTATACTAAAAGCTGGCGTCTGCTATCTCTGAATGCTGAATATCTCTTGTTCGAGTTGTATTATATAGCCGATTGTATATTGAGTATTATTTAGTTCACCTCCTTTCACGTTAACTAAAACGAAGCCTTACAGCTATTGGGAGATAAGAATTAGGGTGAACTAAATATATTATTTGATATATTACTAAATATATAATAACTAAACTGCTAAGCTTGGATCATAGAATTGAAACTTATACTGCCAAGTACTGGTAAGTATCAACACAGACAATATGAATATTTATGTATTTTTTGTTTGTTTTTGTTATCTGTCTGTTATTGTCCTGGCGACCACATGTGATTTCTTGTCTGTATCCGGTCCCGTCATCGTCTTACTGGCGAGAAGAATACGCGCAAAACCATATTTGCTCTTGATAAATGTATGAAGCTGTTATGTTTCTCATTGTGTACTCTCTAGACTCGTGATCTCATTAACAGATGTCCACCTACGTATGACATGGCTTTCTCTCTTTTTTGTACCCCGATTGATTGTCAATATGTGACAGGGGCCAGTGCATTGAAAGCTTGTAAGCGTAAGGGGCAGATGTGGGCGATTGAGAATGCGACACCCACCAGTTTAACCCATTTACGAGGTACTTGAAGTGACTTACAAAAGCATTATGTCTGGGTTAGAATTGTATGAATGTCGAAAACCAAGCAACAGTATATTCTGATTTGACGGATTAATACATTTGCTACATAATGCGTGTCGTGGATATTTTGACACCCTCCTGCACTCAGGCAGCGAAAATTTTGTATCTAAGTTGAAATACGTATCTCGGATTTAATAAAATATATTTTAATTAATATAGTTGATTGAATGTAGTCAGTTCTTGATGGAGATTCGTATTAACACTTGAATAAATAAGTAAAATTTATATATATTATTTCCAGAATTATTCGATTTAAATTAACGCTGGGGGAAGGAGAAAAGAGGGCAACAACGCGTTGGCATAGGAATTATGTGGATATTAATGAGCGTCGGTAGTCGTAAAAGGTTGATTGCTAGTTTGCCCCTCCCCCATAATATAATTTTTTTTTTGTTGTTTTATTATCGTCTTGGATTGAAATCTGGTGAATTACTGGCCTATGGTCAACAATAATTTGTCGTGAGTGAGGCTTCATAAATCTCTTGATGATTACGCTATGCTATGTGGCTGTTGGATGCAGCTGAATATGTTGAATGGTTTTGCATCTGAACAAAGAGCTCCTTACTGAAGCTACTTTCCTATAAACGTGGCCATCTCTCAACTCGGCGCAATACCTGGAAGTGCTCATTCTTATTCCGAAATGCCTGCCCTGTCCTTATATAGAGAAACTTAAAGCTGATCGAGGACGTCACGGTTCAGTAAAAAGTGTTCGACCTGATGCGACTGACACAGCCGCCTGGGCGAGTCAGGCGACCTCCTAACTCCTAACGGTCTCGGCGATTTAGTCACGAGTAACAACTATGTATGATGAATTATAATGACATGATTTCAAGTATATTTATAAGAATAAATATCTGGCTGACGATTTGGTTAGTTTTTATTTGTATCTAAGATATTTTTAATCAAAAAAGTTAAATGCTCAATTTTAACTTTCAAGGTCCTTTGTTAAATAATAAACAAGTTTCAATACTTCGATATTAACGGTTACTGCAAGATCGAAAGGAAACAATTTCATAAGTATCAATCGCGACTCCCAGGTCCCAAACCTGTTTGAATTGTTCTTTTCATTATTCTATTTGAATTTTTATTGCGCGCATTGATTGTTTTATTTTTTATGATTTGTATAAATATTGCCCCAACCCTCTGTCATGGAGTTCATTGTCTTCATACAGACTTGGTGAATATATGACGATGAAAAAGCGCCAAATATATGAATTCTGACATTGAATATAATTAATCTATGATGTTCGGTCGATATAGAATTTTTTATCATAATTCCAGAGGTAGCCTAGAGACTATTTCGTTTATGTATCAAGTACGTATTTAGACGAAGCCGTGGCTAAATCTTAATCTGATTTTCAAAAGCTAAGTATTTTAGGATTAGTCATAGTAAAACCGCACGCCGTTAAAATAACTTCGCAGCTAACAGCACGACGCTTGCTAGATAATTGAGCGTCGACAAGTTTTGTGCGAACAATGGAATGGGTGCATTAAAATGATAACATTTCCAACGTGGGATTGCACAGCCGCTCGGCGCCTACCGTATGTCAAAATGAACGCGGGTCGTCAAACTTTCATTGTTCTGTGCTGTGAGCCTTGAGGTTATCTCTGGCTTCAGCCGTGCCAGCACACAGTTGTACGATAATACGTATGTGCGCCTAGATATGTACAAAGTTTTTAAAGCGTCTAGTTCTCCTTATTTAGTCTTAAAAAAGTAGTAGTAAAGGTGAAATCATGAATATACTTCGTATCGGATAAAGATGATTGAGGGAATGCTGATAGTTCCCACCTAAACTACCGACATGAGCCACTCAAAATACTACCAATTGAAGAGTCTAGTTAAATATAGATAAAGAAACATTTTAATGTAATTAAAAATCAACAACTTTTAACACATTTTTTTCCAAATTCAGTACAACGGAAATTGTAAATATATCACGCTGCCTGTCCAAGCTCAATCAAATTGGTAGGGGTTTTTTATTTCGCTGATTATATCTCGCAACTGTCTCGGTGGCTATCACATTAGGTGATATGCGTGATCTGCATGTACAGATAACTTATAAAATCACTCGACAACTAAAAGAGTTTTATCAATTCTCTCGATTGATTTATACTTCACTGCTGTGTGCATGTCGGTGGACTGAACAGTTGCTATAATTGCCCCGCAGGCCGGTGACCTTCGTATGCTCACGCTGACTCACATCGATGAGATCTCTCTTTGTCTAAAGTCTAACACAGGATATACAAATCATTGAGCGTTCTAGTATTTAATTTAGATGCTAGTATCCCTTGTGTAGACAAAGATCTACACTTGAAGGTGATTTCAAGCCAATAAAGTGGAATAATAAAAATCGCGGGCAGCAGTTTCATCTTGAATTAGTCATGTGAGTTTTCTGCTTATCTCAGTTCAGCGTGGCAATTTTAAATAAATAAAGATCTTATAGACTTTGTAAACGTCAAAAAACACCATAGTTCCAAGGAGATGCTCATCTTGCTCAAACGGGAGGCTGGGAGAGAGAGAGGGAGGAAAAGAGTAATAGAAGTGTCCACCGCTCTCACCGGAAGGAGGCGTCGGCATGTGGACGCTGTGGGAGCGAAGTGGAGTCCAATACAGGTTAAACGGATTGCTATGAGTGTTCGTTTGGCGACGAGGCTAGGTGTGGGGGTAGGTAACCCCTCTCTCCCGCACATGTGAGAGGCGCATCCCGATATGAGTGTTTGTAATAGCTAATTTAACTATTGTTATCATGTTTGGTTGGTTCATGGAAAGGCTCATGATCGGAGGGGGTGGAGGGTTAGCCTCCTTTCACCTTCGACGGTTGAAAAGATTCGAGCGCGATAGTCCCAGAATACCTTAGTATTTGAGCTAGGCAGATCGCAGATCGTATTAGAATGTGCGGCGTCGTGTTTGAGAGCGTGTTTGACAGTTGTCGTGATGCGATCGTATTCGTCTGACAGTTGTCACACAGTTTTGTGGTTATAATTTGCTTTTTTTTTAATTTCGTTGTAAGTAATGTATGTGTATCACAAATATAATTGATTATATAGTGTGACGATAGGGCTGGCTGGGGTGGCCGAACCCGGCCGAAGTACTCAGCTGAGATGACGAAATGCCCTCAGATGGAGGGTCAGTCATGTCAGTTGTGGTTGCACACGAACACGAACAGCTGACTATAATGTAATGATATTGGCGGTGTCAATCCCCGTACCTGGGAGAGCACGTTAAGATGTCGGGTCATGCGTCTGATTTCTCTCCAGTCGTGTTGGATATTCGTCCCATCGAAATGAGAGAACGAGGTGACAGGGAGTGCACTTGTGTCTGCGCAAATAGTTGTGCACTGTAATATTTCCCGCGCAGACGGTTCCTCTCGATAGAGATGGCCGCTGTAGACGATATTTGGCTTGGACGACATACTATAGGTCATCGGGTCATATATTGCAATAGAATAAAATTTTTAGTTAGACGTTAAGACTTACCACCAAAGTTAGGAAATCGTTTATTAAGGACGATACTCAATACAACAAACTGTACCCCGGCGTTATACGATCTAAATAACATAAACAGCAGTAATCTCGTTACCAGTCCCTCCCGAGACCGGTCTCCTTCATCCCGATATTTGGTGTGAAACGTGGTTGGATGCTTGCACAAATATTGTTTTAGGCTCTATTTTTTTAAGAATTTTTGAAATATTACTAAACAAAACAAGGGTACGAGAGTGGATCTAAAAGTTCTAAGCCCGACCAAGAAAATGAAAG
>JAFELO010000173.1:18562-44536 GCA_017140195.1 Eumaeus atala
TTACGCAACATTCCCGGCCTTTTTTCTTTTATTTCTTCCCGGAGTCTTTGTAAAAGGTTACAATAATAACTAGAATTTATAGTTTGACCTTTGGGGTAAATAATCTACAAAAATAATGTACTTCGCATCCCAAAAAACAGAAGCCATGACTTTGTTAGTCGACAAAACGACCTTAGCCTTCTTCGGTGTAGGAGAGTCCTATCTTTTCCACTGTTTGAATTGTTGCTTTGATTCAGGAGTATGGTGGTGAACCCAGCTTTCACCCATGGTAATAAAATCTAGACAAAAAGTCCACGGGATCAGTCTCAAAAAGTTCCAAACAGTCTCGCGAAATTGTGTATCGAACTCGTTTTTGTTCAGCTGAAAGCAACCTCGCGACCCAGCGAGCAGAAACCTTATGGAACCCCAACTCTTCGGTTATTATGTGTTGCACCCAGCCATAACTAATGTTTGTTATCTCAGCTATCTTACCAATGGTCAAACGTCGGTCATCCAGTACGAGATCACAAATTTTATCGATGTTTTCTTTCGTGTTAGAGGATGTAGGCCTTCCATTCCTAGGATCACCTTTAATGCTCTCACGACCGCGCTTAAACTGAGCTACCCACTTCTTGACACTGGCAGACTCCCCCAAAGTGCTCACCATATCTTGATTGATGTCTTTTGGTGATAGGCCTTTTTATTGAGGTACTTAATGACTGCACGGTGTTACATTTTCTCCATTATTGAAAATTGCGTCAGATTGCTTCAAACAAATAATCACAGAAAATTTATATTGTGCAGTATCGGAATGAAACTGCGCACAATAAATCAATATGACACATACTAACAAATGACGGTAGATTTAAAAAGATGTCACCCCAGTATTTATACAAAACACTCTTTTTTGGCTTTAAGTGGCGCTTGGTATTTCAAATTGATGTTAAAAATTTAAAATGGTTTATTCATATATTTAAGATTTTCTGATAAAATTGTAATAAATTTAAAGGCAGACTAAAAAAAAAATTACGTCTTTTGGTGTTATTTTTTATTTTCTTTTCGCATGATCATTGTTGTTTTATTTAATTAATGTTTATATAATTATTATATAGGTAACTGCTTTTCGAAGATCCTAACTGTAGCGGTAATGAGTTGTATAATTTAAGATATTAGTCTAAAAGGGAGGAGTTTAATACTGGATAATTTAATAGTAACAGTAATTGGATAAGTTACACAGACAAAAAACAATCGTGTTCAAAATCCGATGTTCAATAGAAAAGTAACGATCCATTCGAGTTAAGAAGTGTCAGAATTGCGAGGCTCTATTACATTATTTCCCTTGGGAAGGCTTTAATAGAATTACAAGCTAAGTAAAGGGGACAGGCTCCTCCAGCCACGAGATGATTCGCTGTAGGCCTCAATTCGCCGTCGTAATTGTAGCTATATGATTGTATAACGATAATATCGTAATATGCCATACTTGATGCGAACTATGTGACCCTTGTTGGAAGTAAGTGTCATGAATGATATTGTGTGGTACATTTAGGTTCAGCAATTATTATTAGTCTTCCAAAAGAAGCACAGCTTTAAGAACATGCTAACTTATTCAGCTAAGATCGGTCTCGTTTCTTGTTAACAATTTTTACATAGTATTTGCAACTAGTAGTATCGTATATTTGTCAATTTTAAGCTCTGGATGATATATAATTTTGCAGTATGGGATTTAATATGCAGATGGACATATAGTTCTTGACTAAAAGGCATTGGTTAATAGATAGATGGCAGTACTTAGATGCATTTTCCACATAAATGTAGAAGATTTTCCTATCTTTCAATTTTTAGATTATCGAAAGGATTTAATCGCGTTTCTCAATTTTATTACATTTATAAGATTACTTGCAGAATGAGATAACAACAAACATTAATGAACGAATATATCAACATTCTTTAGGGACTTACTACTATTCTGTTAGAAAAATAAATATAAAAGTGTAAAAATATGTTTCAGGTAAAAATGATAAATTTATAAGAATATATAATTATAATAAATTAAATGTTATAAAATTGTGGAACGCGATAAAATCCGTTAAACAATCACAATAAAAAATGTAAAACAGTTGAAAAGAACTATACTTTACATGTAGGCTAAACAAAGTGGAGAGCTCTTGGTTTGTGCACCCCACGATTAGATCGTCTAGTAGTGCGAGACAATGCATCGACGCGCCCTCGCGGACGTGTTCAATGATACGTACGACATCCTAAGGGAGATACTTCTTCTGCAAAGTTCAAGCCGAGTATATACATTCTAATAAGTATTGTCAGGGGGGAAATATTTCACAATTCTTAAGAGATTAAAATTGTATGGGTTTTGACCCCATACTTTCAGCTATGTATGTTCTCTGGCGTGAGATTTTTCTAGGTCGTCCCCTTTTCATTCAAGTCTTGTTGTTGCGGTGGGGCTCAGTAGCCTGGCGTTAAGCCTGGCCAGCCAGCCATTTTTTTGTCCCCTTATTTTATAAGAGGGGTACAAAGAGCAGCTCTTCCTCCTGCTGTTTAGTCCCCTCTTCTTATAAGAGGTGTACAAAGAGCAGCCCCCTCCTTTGGCCCATTGGGGAGAGGCGTGGGGGCAATGCATCGGCTTAGTAATTATGTGGATGTTCATGAGCACCAGTAGTCGTAATAATGTTCCGATTGCCCCCCTTTTCGATATAAAAAAAATGAGGATTGTTATGGTAAACGTAAACCACGCGTTTACGGCGCTCACGTTTCTTGTGCACCTTTCACTTCAGAACGTTCTGGTAACCTCCGGACGACTTGGAACGCACAGTTTTTTTGTTTAGTTAGGTTCACCAGTAAATAGAGCGGTATCCCAATGAAATTTAACTCTTTCTAGGAAAAGAAATAAAAACATTTTAGGGCTTGCCTTTCAAAATACACCCAAATATAACATAAGAAAAAAGGTACTGTTTTAACGAAACATTATCTAGACGCAAGTCTACAAGTGTTCCAGCTAGTACTAAGTAAATTCCACTGAAGATATACATTTCATACACGTTAAGCTCTTTCTCAGTGACAAAGTAATTCGGTACGCTGCCAAATTCCTGTTTTGATTAAATTTGTTACGTAAAACAGTACGTCGCAGTGCCGGCCGCCGGGCGGAGCTTGTGCTCAACTTTTTTATTGATTATTCGAGCGAACATCTTGAGAAGATTGCCTCGTAATAGTTGAAGAGTGTAATATTTCGAATTATGAGATATTGATGTCTTAAGTTTACGCGAATGTTAGTCATTACAATAAAACTACTTTTACGGATTTTATCACGGTTTACCATGGTCACGGGTGGACCCGATGAGATATTGACATTCATACTTGTAAACGCATATAATGGATTCGAAAATATTTTCGAAATATGACTTTGAATCATTGGCTTTACTCGACTGTTGGTAACTCCGCAAGTGACAAATACATGGGGTCCGTCTGTTCCAATATTCATAGAGAATATATACAGAGAAGCTTAACTGTTGATTCTTTGTGGACCTGAATTTAAGCCATGGAAGCGAAGAGGAGCCAACAAAGCCCAATCGGAATGTTATGAGTACTTGTCAGGCGAGCAAACTAACCTTGAGGATTAAAAGGGGCACCGACTCTCACTCTCTCGTATGTATCTCGATGGGAGAGATGCATCCCGATATGAGAATGTCCCTCATCGTCCCACTCTTATGTTGATGGCAGCTCGTGCGCGGTAGGTAATATGGAATCGGCGCTGACGTGAATGAATGGCTCTAGAGGATCACTGGATCGCTGAATCACTGATAAGGGTCAAGAGGATCAGCTCCATGCGCCCCTTTAGCCCCTGACGGATGACAACCATCAAATGTTATGTTGCACCAGTGCTCGCTGATCTCTGACCGGGGACCCTCGGCCGAGGCCCGTGGCATTAAGCACACTTCCAACTCTATTATTACGCCACTGCTTTGAATGATCATTAATCATGATCAATTATCATCTGAATGAGCGTGATTAGAAGAAAATTAGAGAAGCCTAACGTTATGCAACCTAAACTTGTATCAAGCATGCTCGCTGTAGATTGTTATTCTACTAGGCTAGTTGTGAATGCAGTGTCGGTGATATTCCAGTGCCCATGAGACCTAAAATATCTCTACTATCAGATAGATGAAAACCATAGAGAGTAGCGGGGAATAAGCAGACATTGAAAGAAGCTGATAGGCTACGTGTGGTAGTTGACAATAACTGGCCGGCCCCTTATGATTAAAATCCCCCCTCCTGCACGTCTCGTCTCTCATTCCCACACAATCACCAGATCCCACCGGAAGTCACAGGCACCAGTGATAATGCCCGGCGAGCAAAAATCATTTCGCTTATTGTTTTGTCGAAGGTACCTGATTATGTAAGGGATATACAAAAATTGGACCTTTATGATGACAGTTGACGTCCATAGACATCAGCATAATTGTTACACTGATATGCTGCCCTCTTTGTCTACTAATCTTCTAATGGTCCACCAGACTCTCGAAAAGCGACGCATAGAATTTTTGGGCGTTATCATGAGTAAGCGAGAACTACCTCCCCGGTCCTACCGGTTCAAGTCACCTGCAACCCATGCATCATGCAACTATCTCTTGCAAAATTATTAACACATTTACAATCACTGTTAACATGGCTTAATTAACAACAGACAGGTTAGCTATGAATATTTCGGTGAAGTTTCCAGTTGACTGACGTCATAAATCGCGCAGTAGATGTAATAAAATCACCCAAAGGTCCTGGGTTTACGACTGTAGTATTTCGTTTTCATCTGTACTCTATCGATCCAACAGCTATAAACTCTGCCGTGCTGCGTCGTGTTTGCACACTTCTAACGCTTATCGCATGTTTACGCCTGGTAAAAACTTTGTGTGAAGAATAACGTTTTCGATAACCAAATCTTTTTGTTTACAATATATGGGGAAAAACTTACACACGAAGCCCTTTAAGGGCTACTGACCTCGATAGACCGGTGTGGAGGCCTCCTTCCATTGTATGGGCTACGGTAAACTGACTCTCAACAAAAGCAATGCCGAATAAGTACTCTGGCTCTAAAATCGGCAGTAAGCGATGGTTTGGATCCATTTAGTGAGGTTTGTGATCACCTGGATAGCTCATTGCTTTGGATAAACAGACGGATGTTTATAAGCGTCGATAGCTACCAGAGGCTGACCCCAGCGAATCTTGTCCTCCATGCCGCTCGATATTTAAATTGTTGTAAAAAGAGGAACCAACATAGCAATTGATTATTGCACAGATTTATAACTCTCCCTTCTATGATGAAGTTTTGCGGTAAATAATCTTGGATATACGCAAGAACTGTATTTTTCTATTATTAGTCGCTAATTTTTCAGTTTATAACAATATGTTCACAATGCAGACGGTTTAGAGGTGAGTATGCCGTACACCCTAACAGTGTTTACGTGTAGTCGTGCCAGAACGGTAATTTTAAAGTAAGGGAACAAAACAATTTGTTTTGAAGATAAATTGCAAGAAGATTTGTCGAGACCTCTCGCTTTCGAATTGGCTCGGCGGCTTTCAAATTGTTCCGTTTAATGCGTTCTTTGTTTTTATTTTTTACGAAATTTGCCGTTCAATTTTATTGCAATGTAGTAAAATATTTGAAAACGATTCATTTAAAAGAGAAAAATATTTTGTGATGATGGCAGGACTGCCTCATCGGAAATGTCGATTAAAAGTGTACTTCGTTGAAAATACGTCCCTTTCTCGTCCATTACTAAACGTATACTTTTCGAGGGACACTAATCACTAATGAATCATATCCAACGGTCATAGGGCATTTCAGTCATGTTGTTTAATGCAACGATCGATAAGATACCGGAGTTCTACCAATGTAATATAATCATAACATCATTACAATGTCTTTTCCACTAGAATAAATTTTATAAAAGAACTCTACGCGGCCAACTTAAACATGGAAAAAGTTCTTATTAAAAGTGTTAATAATGAGTCAAATATTTCGTTGCCTGCTGACACTGAAGACTAACTTGGCAAGGCTTAGAATTTTGCATCGCCCGCCATCGCATTTAAATGTCTGGAGTTCGTGCAAGCCTTTTCATCCTTTGCCTTGGATATTATCTTCATCCTTATATATAGTAGGTACGAATTTTAACTAAATTTAAACTAAATAAATAGGTGTTTTCTAGTATGAGTAATGTTGCTGGTATTGATTTACCTAGGTCTGGGCGGATTTGTAGTAGCGAGGCCATTTTCTACCTAGAAGAAACAAAAATCTTCGCTGGTCCGATGAACTTTAGAGTCGGGAGCAATAGCGCCGCCAACCAGTGGTAGGTCTCTCCGAAAAAAAGAGGCCATTTTCTTTCGTCTGACGTTGTTCCAGTGATGTAGCTGTGTATGCGTAAGTGATACTAGAACTTATTTATGTTATCGCAATGTAATCGATATTATCCTATGTTTCTTACAATTAAGCTACTATTAAAATATAGAAAATTGTTGTGTCTACTTACTGACGTTGTCCCTCGCTTTCACGTGTGTAAAATATATGCCAAGGGAGTCGTCATTTTTTTTTCGGGATAAAAGATATCTTTTATGTTATTATAGATTGTAATTTAAATGTGTACCAAATTTCATCCGAATCTATTCAGTAGTTCACTTTTATACGATTGCGTCGCAAGGAGGATTATGTTTTTCGCGCGTACGTATCTACGTATAGGTGTAGACTTAAGTTGTTGACTTTATGTTTCCTTCCACAACTTAAGTCTGAACGTTTTGTCGTATTTTCACATATATCTTTAGATTCGTCTTGAAGAGACGTGTGCGCTACAAGAGACAAAAATAATTCTGTAGACAAATGGCGAAAACTTGCTTAAATGCATAAACCAGATGACAATGCAAAATTCTAATGACTTGGAGTAGAATTAAAATTCAATCAAACTGACTTCAGAACAGTACACTATAAAGAAATTGATATATTCTTGAAGTCGGTGCCTATAATTCTGTAGCGTGGTTGGTGTTGTGCGACAGGAACAAAAAAACTTGCAGAGGCAAGGTCAGATTTCAAGCATATCTAAATTCTCAAATTTTCAAAATCAAACATTGGTAACCATTACCTTGCTTCAAGTAATGGACGTTTGTGACTTGTTTACGTATGTAAAATGTTAAATATTGTAGTTCGTGTAATGGATACGAAAGTTCGCAAAGGACCGCTTACGTACGGCTTCGGGTATCAAATTGCAACCCTTGGATGATCCGACATTGCGGTTTTCGGCTTCTCAATGTCACCCCAGATCCAATTTATTCGGCGTTGTGTCTATTTAAAGGTGCCGCAGACCGATATGGTCATAGATATTGTAATTGACACTCCACAAACGACATGCCGTGCTACGGTACCAATCCAGTTATAATTATCAGCGATGACTTCACGTCTGTTGTGTGGGATTCGGAAAATCATCATAATCATTTCCCAGGTACTCTGTGCTTATATTGGAATATTTTTATTATTATCTTTCGGGGCTCTTGTGATATTCTTTTGCTGATGAAATATATAAAGTGAAACAAAACCGGAGTTAAATTACGCGCATATTTCTATTTATGAATTTAACACTTAAACTTTAATTTATCAAAGTAGCTGGCTAGTGTATGTTATAATAAGGACTGCTGCCCCACTATGACAGTGTCGTACGTATGTATTAGACCTTCCAAGAGTAGCTACCCATAACAAGGTAAGAAATGAAAAAACAAGATGTAAAGTGTATTTTTTTTTTATTAATTACATATCATACTCGTTGGTCATAAACTTAATCCTAACTTAAATCCGAGATTTTGGTAAGCTGAACAAAGGGCATGATTATTACAACACGAATAAATTCATTCATCAATATTGCTTCTTTCGAGGGAATTAGAAAATAAAAAATATAATCCAATATTCTGTTAAATTTATCCGTTGAATATAACTGGCCACAACGCGAGTTCAACCATATGTGTAATTAAAACTGTATTAAAATCGGTTGTCGTTTAGCCGCTCCGTAAACCACAAGAATCCTAAACAATAAGGCATCAGCACAGCGTAGGCACCCATCTATCTCGGCTTCTAGGGATAAATATAAAGAGCGTACCTATGTCGCGGTAGTCTTGTTCTGAGATAACGTTTCTAAGGTGTTTTAGTGTTACGTTTGTTAAATTTATGTAATAAAGGTTATTTTATTACAGTGGTACACTATCAGTGAGACACTGCGCTGTAGATGTGCAGTGACCAAAGTGTTGTAGACATAGAATATATACATGTGATATTGGTGAAACGTTCCTTGGAGACAAACTGAACAAAAATTATGTTTTTGGTACATTACATTACATTTATTGGTAATTTATATAGTACATTATATTACATTTATTCGTAATTTATTTAGTGCAGTCGGGGATTTAGGCAGAGACGTGTAACATACATATACCTATAACATATAACCTACCACCTACGACATGTACAGTGCATTCAATTCCTTGCTCTGGGAAACAATGCACGAGGGCCTGCGACACCCAGTGCCCCGGTACGTGCGCAACATTGTCGCGGACTTCTACAGGCTTCGGCACTTGGTGTGGCTCCTTTGTAATATCGGGACGACTGGGCACTCCGCTGTTGAATGCCTCGCGGAGCAGCAGAGAGTGTTTTATGTTATGCGGATGACAGTCTAGTCGTAGCTCGTGGTTAACATCATACAGATAGGCCACTATCCTCGCGACGGCAACAACCGCTCAAGTGGTACGTCTTATCGTATCTGGGTTGCAGTCTTGTGCAACAGACCACCACAAGCGCTGGGAATAGAAATCGGACAGACAAAAATCGTACGTTGACCTTCGTCTTGATACGCTCTCCTAACGCATTGCGCCTTTCCGGACATCTGGAAGGAAGCAATAGTGATAGGCATCCACAAACCGGGAAAACCCCGGACGGAGCCGACTAGCTATCGACCTATAAGTCTTATAAGCTCGCTAGCGAAAATATACGAAAGGATTATCCTCGCACGCTTAAAAACCGTGATACGAGAGAGAAACCTGTTCATGGATGAACAGTTTGCTTTTCGTAACAGCCACAGCTGCCCCCAACAGGTACACCGTCTCACGGAATATGTACTTACGGGACTACACAGAAAGAGGCCGCACGGCACGTGTGCTGTCTTCTTCGACGTAGCAAAGGCGTTCGATAAGGTCTGGCACCAGGGCCTCATCTACAAGCTGTACCAACTGGAACTGCCTGATAGACTGGTACTGATCATAAACAGCTACCTAGAGAACAGGTGGTTCAGATTCAGAGTGGAGGGCACACTGTCCTCCCCCCGCACAGTCAGAGCCGGGGTTCCGCAAGGCTCTGTACTATCCTCGACCCACACCACCAGTACACCAGCGACCTACCGCGACACCCCAGCGTACAGCTGGCGATGTTCGCGGATGACACCGCACTGTACATAAGGAACGTTCCCAGAGAGGGAGCCAGATTACTCTAAAGGGCCGTCACCGAACTCGGCGAATGGTTCCTGAAATGGAGGATAGAGGTGAACGCGGAAAAGAGTAAGTCGATACTCTTCATCCGAACCAGATCACGCGCGACAGGAGAGCGCGGAAAGAAAAAGAATAAGATGGCCCCTATCCTGCTCTACGGGAACGAAATTCCTAGAGTGGAGACGGTCAAATATCTCGGCGTCACGCTAAATAGATCGATGGACTTCCGGAACCACATCGATAGAGTTGTAAAAAAGGCGCAATACGTCCTGTTCAAACTCTATCCGCTGATAAACAAAAAGAGCAAAATGGCTAATAGACATAAGCTCACTTTGTATGTCACATGCATTCGACCGATTTTGTCGTATTGCAGTGCTGCATTCGCGCACGTATCTTCCCAGCAGATACATCGTTTGCAGAAACTGCAAAACAGGTTCCTGCGTACGGCCACTGGTTGCCCCTGGTACGTACGCAATATCGATCTACATTGTGACTTCAAATTGACCTCGATTAAGGACCACTTCAAAGAACTCTCTCAAAAGTTATCACCCGAATAGTCTTATAAGAAAGACGTCGGTTTACGATCCGACGCTAATAACCGACTCCCGATATCGTCGGTCGAAGCACGTATTGCACGACGCCGACGACGTGATAGCCGTAGCAGTTGCTAAGTCCACCCTTGCACACAAGCAAAAACACACCCAGACACGCATCCGCAGTAAAATGTCAATAGGGCAAACCCACGGATAGCAGGTTTTAGTCGGTAGTAGGTAGTAGTTATAGCTGCACGACCTGACTCGACAAACTCTTCAGTAGTCTTAAGACGTGAGCTTAGATGAATGTAGAAATAAAATAACGCGATCTTAGAGAGCTCTTATAATAAAAACAAAACATGATCACGGCTTCTAGCCGATTTGAAGCGCAAATCGACCCCATCCGTCAGAGGGTGGGGGAGGAGGCCGGCCTCCTCTGACAAGCCAAACCGAAAGACGAGCTTTCCTTATACACGTCCCGTAAAATTAAATGGCACGGTGCGCGCGCCGTACCACTAGCGTGGGGAGGGGACCGTTTCCCCCTTTTCGGTCCCAAAAATAAATCACGATAGGGTAATGCCAACAAAAATTCCGGTTTGCTTCTTCCCATCTGCGGGAAAAGAGGGGGGTCTGTCCCCCTTTTGTCTACCTAAAACCTGACGACAAAAAAGTCTTCCGTAGACCCGACGAACTGTAGGGGCGAGGGAACAGAGCCACCATCAGTAATAGGTAATAAAAAAATTCTTCTTCATAGTCGGTGGACTATTAAAAATCATTTTGTCCTATTATCATAACGGGTGTCAAAATCTGCAGCCGGTCTGGCCTGGCTTCTGCCTAATTTAGGCGTGCCAAGCCACGGTTGCCCTAGGTTATTTTTAGGCGTGATCCGGCCTACGGCGATGTACGGTGCGCCAGTGCGGATATAAGTAACATCCAGCCACAACCGGATAATATCAGCAAAACTTCAGTGAAATGTGTACATTCGGGCGGTCCGAGATTTCCGAGGAGGACAATCGTTACCCTCGCTTTGCTCTTGCAGCCGACTCGCAAGGGCACTGTTAAAAGCTTAAGCTAGACGTTGGTTGCGTTGCACTCCATAATAATCCATTTGTTCGTCTGTGAAAGCTTTGACAAATCACCCTTGAGAGTGAGTTCCCGTTAGATTTATCTCACACAGGGATACTCTGACTCGATAAAAGGTACACCTCTCTTGGACGTGTGATCTCACATTTGAGTTGATGCTTGATGATCGCCTTAAGATGCTAACACGCTACCATCACCTTTCAGATTGATGAAATCGTAGTCACAGATTTTTTTATTCTATTCAAGCTCTCTCATATGAGAATTAAGTATATTAATGTTTACGAACTGACAAAGTTCAATGGGGTTGCCATTGGGCAAAGGTCTAAGGCTTTTGGAACACTTCCTACTTCGTGCCAATAAATTGTTTCACATATCTTTTTTAAGAGTTCCTACGTTTTTACTATGATTCCGCTGTCCGTCCGTCTATCTGTCAATCTGTCACCATGTTGTATCTCATGCACCGTGATAGCTAGAGAGTTAACAGACAATATATATCTTTTTTTCCGCTATAACAACAAACATAAAGAATACAATAAAATATTTTTTTAAATCTTCGAATTCTTTTTTTATTGTAGATACGTGATTTTTACACATTGTACGGATCCCGTCATGCGCGAGTCCGACCCGCACTTGGCCGACCGGTTTTTCAAATTGATTTTCCGATGACTAGGCGGTATTTCATCAGGCCATTGAACTGTTTTGTGCACTAACAAAGGATGATGAATCGTAACTTATATTCGTGTAAAGGACTCGCGTTTATTACCCGCTTATTATCAGTTTGTTCGACCTCTATGATTCTAACAGCTTCGTAACTTCCTACTTCGCACAGCGTCTTGAGCAGCAAGCATCAGCTGCTACAACGAGGTCGTAAATCCTTGATATTTTTTACGTTTGCTTTTAAGCCACATCGGCACACTCTGGGTAGAATTCCGATCCGTGTGAGAATTCTATACTCCCTTAGCTTAGTGAGAACAACTTACATCAGTAAACCCTCACGGAAGGCTTGGGTCCCGTAATAAAGGACCTACATGTTACCGAGGGGACAGTGTTGCCACTTGTCAACGGTTCCAAGCTCACCTTATCTGCAAAGGGTCAAGAAAACTTCCGTAAGAATGAAATGAAAAAGAACCCTGAAGAAAACAGAAACAGCATTATTGCCTTAATCATTTGCATCCACAACTTTTTTTTTATAGTATCTTCACTATGCATGTCATGAAGGAGTCAATATGAAAGAATTAAAAATGACATTTTTTTTCTATAGACGACATATTGCTCAAGACGACCCTTGCACTAGACTCCTTCTATCATTTAAATAAATCAATTATGGTCAGATCAGACAGGTTTCCCATTTGTCTGTAAAATTATTTGCAAATAAATGTTTGAAAGATTTGAAAGAACTATTGACTTGTATATAAATTACAAAACTTCAATTTGTATACAGATTACGGACGCATATTGCCAGTGATGGCAAGTAATGTAAAACGTGTTGTACAAGGGCAGGCAAGTGCGTTTTTTGCGTTAAGAGAGGGGCTCGGGAATTGTCAAGAGTGACATACGCACAGACGGATCGATCAAGGCCAGACGCCACGTTTGCGCAAATGTCTGCGGAATCCACATGTACACTTTCAGATGTTACTTTTTAGCATAAAAAAGGACATTCTTACATGGATGATATTAGCCTTCATTTCGATCGTTGTCATGTGTATGTGAAAGGCTCTCACTAATTCAACATTCTTACACTTCTTGTGATATCCTTAGTGCACTTGTAGGAAGTGATAATATAGGCGGCAGGAGGATTTTGTAGTCTGACCGGGCCAAATGCTAGTTGTGGATTAGGCGTTTAGACGTTCGTTGATATAGGCCTGACGCCAGCTGTGGTCGAAGACGATGATTCATGTAGAGGTAAATATAGTGAAGGGGTAAGGAAGCAATTTGTTAATAACTTTTTGGAGATTTATTGCCGAAGAGCGAAGCAGTACCTAACCGGCTGAAAGTAACGCTTTATCGCGCCCACGTCGCTTACCTCTCTTGTGCACCTGTCACTTCAGATAAAACAGCATTGTCCTGAGCGATCAATGATCTGTCTCTTCGTACACCATAAAACAGAAACTAGTAAAAGCTAGATACGAAATTTTACAGTTGTCTCGCTGGTGAGCTTAGCTTTATATTAAATAATAAAAAAAACTTATTGTGCTTTTCATCTTTATGTGCCGCTTAGAACCTGAGATTTCACACACACAACAAAGGCTAGTGTTTTGTCTAATATTTTAAAAGTAAAACTTTACGCAGTTTACCTTTGTGAATGAGCTGATGAATGCATTACGAAATCATAGCCAACAGAAGTTGAGAGGGGAAATGTAAGTCGGTGAAGATAGAAAAAGGTATTACCTGGAAGTTGAGAGAAGAATGTAAGTTAATTAAGTCAGAAAGTTTCGTATATTACTGTAGGGGTACGAGTACATATTTTCTTTCTCTCTTCCTCTGAGAGCCAGTGCATGAAATAAATTTAAGTAGGAAGTTTTACTTGGGTCATGTGGTCTAATTTTGAACATTTACCATGATTGTGTGGTGTTGGCGCCAAAACAATCGTGTTAATTGGTTTGTTGACCGGTTCCAAAGAGATGAGCTTTCGCATTTGAATTTTGACCTCGTTCGTTTGTAAATTGCTTGTGCGCGTGTAATGCTCTCTGTGCTGCTATGGAATTGGGGAATCCTTTGACTTAAAAGAAACACTGAATGTAGAAATTTTAAATTAAATTTCATCGTATTTTTTAACGTAAAATTTAGCTATTTGATGGTTGTTACATGATCAACATTTCTATTTCTATGTGGATATATATTATATAAATGTTCATTCGTGTCTACTCTAAATTGCGCAAAATGTATTAATATTAATTCTCCATAAATGAAAACAATTGAGGAATAAATTATGGTTATAGGAAAACCTGCAACAAAATATATGCTGAAAAGTTGCCATGAACTATGACATTCGCTTGCTTCAAGAGAGCAAACAAATTTACCTCTTAGTACAAGCGTTACTGTGCTGAAAATGGCTCACGGGTGTCCAGATAACATAAAGTTTTATTTTGGAGGGAGTTTACGAGCAATTAAGCTGCTTCAACTATTAACAGACCAGGGGAATGTTTCGAAATCCCGGTACGTCTAGCGGGGTGGTAACTTTACGTACTATATAAATACTTAAGTATATTTTATATAATCTACACTAAGCAATCTATCATGTTCGAGAGATGGGCTGACTCGTTCATAATCGATCAGCTGTAGAACAACGCCTTATTTCCTCTTGTAGACGTGGGGGAGATGTATTGTAGTCCGCGCGGATGAAGGCGCGGATAACAGTTAATATCATTACCAACATGTTTCTTAGTTCAGAATTTTTAAATGTACATATTATTCCAAGCACAGATCCAACATACGTCATCATTGGGTTCACGTTACAGCTTGGGCACATAAAAGTAGCGTTGAAAATATTGCAATAGATCTTATACAGCTTCAATATAATATAGTATGAAATAAGAATAACTGGAAATAGCCTAAAACGACAAAATCGATACGGTTGCCGTTGCGAGCGACCGCGCGCCGCTGCCTCTTAACATTCTCCGACGGATTCAGATAGCACGTGACACAACTTGTTGCCCACCGCGCCAGGAATTATCTGGAGGTACATACATACATGAACCTTTCATCTCGCGACATCATCCGATACGAGAGAAATATTTCTAACGGAGCACGATTTGTTCTGGTGTGCAGTACGCATCAAATGTGAACCTCTTAATTTGCGAAGTATGTTAAATATATCAAATCAGTTGGCAAAGGAAATAGAATCTGCATGTACGATTTCGTGTAGTTGATGTCAGTCCGTTTCTGCCTAACTAAAAAAAAGAATCAGAAATCCCAATTGCTTATATGTATTGCTGATGTGTACGTACGAGTATGTAACTTTTAATTAAGGTTACAAACAAATATTATTATGTAATCCGGTAATTGTAAATCTCTCACTAAATAATGCGTTCGTAAAAAAGATTTCAGTTTTAGTTCCAAATTTAAATAGCAAAACTCGTTATCTTATTTTGTCTTCAATTGGATAATGGACGCTACAGCTGGTGTTCCCCTAAAGTTAAGTCATGAGTGTATCCATTGGTCGAGTTCTGCTTACTCCTGGAATTCCCAGAGATAGGGGGGACGCATTTCGAGGTTGTTGCCCTGGATCGATCGCTACGCCGCTGTTACCGGTGCACGAGGTTACAGTCTCGTCATCTATGCAGTATTATATCCTGTTCAATGTCTCTTCTTTTGTGAAGTAGGCGTACCTCTACTTTGGTAAGCTGAACTTTATGATGGGACCCAATAGTTGTTAAAGATTTTTCTCAAGCATTTATTTCAATGGTATTGGCACTGGTTACACCTATAATTATAAACCTTGCGGTTTATAATTATAGGATTTGGAGAGATTTGAAATACGGGAAATCAATCGGAAGCAATTCTAGGAGCGAAACAAATTCAACGCGGTGTTGCCGGCTGTTAATTGGCTGCGGGTGGCGGCGCCGAGACGGCGGCGGAACCGCCGCATGGCTCCCTCACTCGCACTCCTGTGCCTCCCAACCCCCACAACTGCGAGTTTTTATGAGAAGCCCATCGAGACCCGCGTGAGTCTGGGTGGCTCTTAAATTAGTTTGTCCTTTGCCAGTCCAAACCTAAAAATTATTTACGATTGTGACTATCATAAACACAGTTTGGAAGTTATAATTAAAAATATCTTACAATTATACATTTATTTTATATGCGTTTCAGTATCAGTTTTTACTCTTGACGCCAACGTCGAATTCTTAAATCAATGGTATCCAATTTTCATATATTATCTCTCTCTATCTCTCGGATCCCTTTTTTAAAGTTATAGTACAACAATGCTGTGTCTCCATATGTGACATTATTCCATTTTAGTAGGCTTATTTTCTTGTGTGGGGTTATCAAGTTAAGGACGGTACAGCGTTGGGGTTTGTCGCGGGGTGAGTCCGCAGGGAGGGTAGGTGGGGTACGGGGTGCAACTATCGACCGAGTACCCTCCCCCCAGTGAAGCTCAGTTTCCGGACGAGAGTCGCGCAATACGCTCGCGCCGCGACGCGACTCCGTCTCTCCTTACGCTAGATAGTACATTTAAAACTACCACCATGCTGATAGGACTCGTTCGGGATTCGGTGATGCAGTGCTTCTGTCACTCATGCCGCGCGCCCGTATTACCCACAGGTTGGAAAATTGACAAACATGGATTTTTGTTTGAATCTAACGTATCAATCGTCGAATTGATAAATCATCGATACGGCAAAGTACCACTGACTTTTCGTTATTTCTAATTTTTGTATTGAGTAAGAAGGCTCGGCAGGTAATATGCATACTTAATGTTATTAATTTTTCAAGATAAAACCCTACACTTACAGCACAGTGAAAAACCTCGGAACACTTGTAAGTCAGGACCGACTATAGATTAAAACATTAGTGCCACACGACTTGGACACTTACACGTAGTCATTAGATTATAATGTCAAATCAGGGACCTTATTACAAGCTTAACGTCGATTAAGAGAAGCCGGCCGGCTTTGTGCAGGAGTCCGGCCTAGAGGGTAAAATTACATTCCGTAGGTAGTCCTAAACTTTATTTCCAATGTTTTCTCTGATTTGAAATACAAAAGTATTTAAATTTGTACTTAGATGTAAGTAAATTAAAAATGATTCTTAAGCTCTCTTTTTACTGTTACGATTAATTTTTATGACAAGAGAATTGAAACCACAGAAAATATAATAATATTGTTTTGACCTTTCAGATACCACTCCACCTGTCTGTACTGCTAGACATATTGATTAAACATTACCGCATACTGTCAACCATTTTGTACCAAACAATGTTGCCACGCGCTCCACGAATTTTGAGCGAAGAATTTTACAGATTTTCATAGACTGAGTACTTGAATTACTTGGCAATATTTGAACAGTGTCAGAGTATACTCTCTGGCAAATACTCGTATAAAATTGAAATACTCTACCCTCGAATCTGGCGTGTGGCGCCGCTTACGTGATACCCATCGTTACGTCGTCATTTTGTGTAAACGACGTTATTCTCACATACAATGAACCTTACTAATTCTAAACACGCAAATGTCACATAATCATTGCTCTTCAAAAGCCCTCCCCGTACTTTATGTCCGAGGGTTTCAATTAGGGTTTATTGTGATACTCCTAATTCACATTCCAACATAATGATTTAAATTTGCATGAAAGGATTGTATTTACACAAGTTGTTAATTGGCCCTTCTGTGAAGTGTGACTTGATATTAGATACTGGGTAATTATTTCGGGTGCGTATTAGAGTTAATTGCTTTAAGAACACCTCGTTTGGTTATGTAACACAATGTATGTATACTGATTACATGAAATTGATGTCTAACCACTGTTAGTGCGGATGTTATAGTTTTCATTTTTAGACGAAGTGTCAATCAGTGCTAGGAAGATCCAGAATATAAAATACGAGAATACTCGTAATGAAAAATAGGTCCAGTCAAGTATCGCAACTCTTGCATATTTGGAGCCTTAATTTATTTCCAGTGCTGGTGAATAGAAACTTGTTATGAGCATTCCTACGGTTGCTATAAGAATCTTACTAGCCGTATAGTCGCCTAAAACCAAAACTAATGTGCTTTGGGTAATAGAAATATTGTATCTTGCATGAGTTCAAAGCTATGCTTAGCAGGACACAAGTTCTGTGTCTTTGTCTAGCTATGACAAAGACACACAACTTGTGTCAAATACTTGCGTATTGAGGTTTTTTAACGACATAAAATTTCTGCTTAATGACGAAAGGGTAAGAGCGTTCATGTCTACATTTCCGCGCAGGGGGCCATTTTATAAGTATACATAGACAATAGCACAATCAGTATAGAAGATAGAAAAAAATGATTGGAATATAAATCAATTATTCAACAACCGGGGGATTAGGAGATGTGACGCCGTCCAATTCTTGACACCGGATTGTAACTTAGGTTACAAGCTCCGAGAAGTAGCCCCGGATCTTGTGTCTTTTGCCACTAGATAATTGATCTAGCTATCACAACAGAATGTTAAGCATAATTGTAGATTATTGGGTCACAAGATAAAAAAAAGAAGCAAGTCAAATATTGCAACACACATCTTTTGATAACCGATTAATATTTTCTAATAGCACAGATTCTAGCTGGGTGTTATATTGTTGGATCACAATTCATTTTTGATGTGCGATGATTATAATAACCATAACCCTTTAAGATATTATAATTTTCTTGATATTATGTGAAATTAACAAAGTCGTATAAGGAAAAACAATGGGTTTTAGAGTTTCTGGAAATATACCGATCCATGTTTCGGGAAGCCGGTGCAAAACTACCTTACTATATAAAATCTACTAGGTATTTTTTGAAAGACCCAAGGAGATTATATGAAAGACATAGAAAACCTGACCCTAAATATAGATGGAATGAAAAATAAAAGATATGAAGTAATTCTAGCCTTGCCCTCATACTGTTCAGAAGACATTATACTCAATACGTCACATGCCGTTGGGCTTTTTCTTCGTCGCTTTCTTGTGTACGGGGTGCTATATAAATCGTAGATGACGTTACTGTAGTGGTGTCACGAAATGATGCATTGCGGTCTTCGATCGCGTGTTTGCTGTTCTTCTGTCAATACCAATTGCACATGGGTTTGGAAATAAGATTTTTGATACATTCTGTAATTTCATATCGATAGTAGTTGCATTATTCAATTAAAAATAATGGTATTGAATAATTTTAATGTACACCTAGATACATGTTAAAAATAGGTACCATTCCTGGTTTGTAATTTCGCTCTAGCCTTCGGGCGTGGCAAAACTTTGAATAAAACTTTAATTAAAATGTGAGGCATCCCGTTAATGAGCAACGTTATTACGAACCGTCATTTACCAGACTCTGGATAAGGCTTTAAGTTGGATGGCGTAGGTGTAATGTACTTATATACATAGCATAAACTGTTAATATAATTTTTGTATGTATGCGGTGTGTTCATCATATTCGTGTTTATGTCCCCAAAGGTATTTGTCTCCCCTTTTAGATTTAAAAGCTGGTTTAAATATATTATCAGTTTTCATTCGGTATCGTGTGGCGCCAGAGGGGCTCGCCGTTACATTTACGGCTGTATTAAATATTTACGTTCGATTCACGCAAGCTTACCTCCCTATGATTACATTACTCCAACTAGAGCGCCCATTAGTGTAGGATTGTTGATTTTTCTACACCTACAATTTTTTAAATATTTATGACATTATTACAATATTTTCAGTGAACTGCCATTCTACCCGTATCCAAGTAAGTCTAATTCTCAATTGTTTAAACTTTTGTAAGTAACTAGAAAATTACTATTTATTAGTTACGGTTATATGGCTTGGGCTTACATGTGAGTTGAACATAACCTTTGTTTTCTCTAAGTTCATACCCAGTCCAATCCGTTGTGAGGCGTCATTTAAGCTGGTCAACACTTCCTGCAGTTCTTGCAGTGATTCAGACATGATGATGATATCATCGGCGAAGCGCAAATACGAAATGCTGTCACCATCTATGTTGATGCTGCGTCCTTTCCAGTTAAGTATTTTAAAGACGTCCTCCAATGCACTTGGGGGACATTTTGTCCCCGAAACTGTTCTCCACTTGGGAATAGTTTCGGGCCGTGTCGCACGCCTCGGTGCAATCGGATAGGTCTTGTCCATACGTTCTGGATTTGTCCGGTCTTTGTGGCAGAGTTGTACAGTCATCTCAGCACTTCAATGTATAGCCAGTCGACCTGGCATCGCTGCAAGGATTCCAGAACAGCCCTAGATTCGATAGTCAAAGGCCTTCTCGTAGTCCACAAAGGCTAAGAACAGGGCTGATTATGTCCTTCATTCTTCTGAATAATCTGCCTCACTGTGTGAATGTGGTCTACACTGTCAAAGCCTCTTCGAAATCCGGCCTGTTCCAGCGGCTGGAATTCGTCAAGTCTTCTTATGGGTCGATTCGTAACTACCTTCGGAAAAAACCTACAGACGTGGCTAAGAAGTGGGATGGTACGAATCTACATCGACGTCAATCTATTCTCTAATAATTAGCGACCCCCAGTACGGTTTGCGCCGCAGGCAATCAGTTGGTGATGATTTAATTTACTGAAAGCACCGATGGATGGAGGCAGTTGAAACCAAGGGGGAGGCATTGGCGATTAGTCTGGATGTAGCGCAGCCCTTTGATCGGGTTTGGCACAAGCTTTCTTCATGTGGACTTCACGAGTCTTTTTATGCGATTGGATCACTAGTTTCTTGACAAATTGCAGCATCAAGGTCGTGGTTGACGGTTCATGCTCCGCCCTTAAATTTATCAATGCTGGTGTTCCCCAAGGATGTGTTCTGTCTCCTACGCTGTTTCTTTTGAATACCAACGACATACTGTAAGCTAGTGGCCTTATTGTTACGCAGATGATATCAATGGGGACTTTATTCATTGGCCGCCTCGATATTTCCCAGGAACACGTCAACGAATATCGTAACAAGCTTGTGGCTGAAGCCGAGGGTTTGTTCTTCAAAGTCTCGGAATAGGGCCGACTTAATTTATCCTATTTTAACCCCCATTTCCCCGTTTTCAAAAACCTACTTATCGTACTTATCGACCTCAGCTAATATTGGAATGCTCGGTGTCGACATATCGAGTAACAATCAGTCATTCGGAAACGAAAGCTAAATTGGCCTCAAAGAAGATGGGTGTGATCAGTGGGGCGGCCTCAAAGAAGATAGGTGTGCTCAGTAGGGCAAAGCAGCATTTCAATCCTGCCCATCGGCTGCTTACAAGACGGAGGTCCGTATACAACGTACAGCGACTCGAATCGTAGACGACCAAGTTATTTCTCGACAGCTCGATTCTTTGGTCCTACGAAGAGATGTCGATTCACTGTGCGTCTTTTACGGCATACTTTTTGGGGAGTGATACATGGAATTGCTCGGCCTAATACTAGCAGCAGAATTCCACTCTCGGACATCGCGACACAACTCGTGAGTTCCACGCCCGTCTTGATGTCCGTAAATCCACAATAGTGCGGTTTAAACGTCACATTGCCGTGTACAACTGTACTGTGGAACCACCTGCCATTCTCGGTAATTCTGATTCGATTCGACTTAAGGGTCTTCTTGAAAAGAGCATACCTATTCCTTTAAGTTCGGCAATTTTATTTTAAGTCAATAAGACGCCTAGTTTTGGAAATGTCTATGGGCGGCGGCAGTCACTTCTTATCTGCTCGTCTGCCCTCTATCTCGTAATAAAATATTCTGTAATATCAACAAAATACAAACCAACATACATACCACACTCTAATATTTTATCCTATTAATAGTATGGTAGGGTTGGTATTCTACCTCAATATAAATGAAGTATTCTCTTATATTGACGAAGTAACACTAATTCTTTTCTTTTTCTGAATCTGATTTTTACTTGATATCGATCAGATAATTATCTTATTCACTTGGCAGTCTGTCCTGAATGCTATTCATAGAATTTTGTGACATGAAGGTATTTTACTCCCGTTATCTCCTTGCCTTCAGTTTCATTATTTTAATATTTCGCATTATATTGTTGGGATAGGATTTATATTTTCATTATAATCACAAAGAACATAAAAAAATTTTCTACCCCTTGAAATTTCCAATCCCCAAATTAATAGATTCTGCGTGAATGAAACCGCGGAGAACTCCTAGCGAGAGGGCTTGAAGAATGTAGGCCACTAGTAGCTTGATAAAAATGACTGCCAAAATTTACTAAAATTATAAATGGACAGATGAAACATCATAGATTTCTATATAGAAAATCTATATCTAATATAAAACAAAATGGACAAAAGCTGTTTGTATGTGATCGACCTACTCATTGATTTTCATGCTATTTTGCACATGGATAGCGCGAGTATAATTTTTTATAGGCAATGCCGGGCGGAACAATATAAATATAATCGCCCAGCTTAGGAACTTCATTATGATGTATCTTTATTACGAGGTCAAAGTTTAGACTTCAGACGGTAGTTTCGGTGCTGAAAAAAGGGTTACCTCGCTGGACTGGACGAGGATCGGTGAATTCTTTTGCGGATACCCGCATTATGGCAACATCTCCGCATTAGTGGGGTCAAGAGCGTGACGTAAGTTTCACCTGCACCGTCTATGAACTAGATTTGTGTTCAATCTTTGTTTAGCTTATAGTATTATGTGCAACTTTATAAATTTTTATTTTCTTGGTTGAACGCCGATCAGCAATATATCTTTTAATCTACCCTTCATATTTAATGTTAGGTTGAAAATTTGATTTGTAGGATATGGATGTGGTGGTAAATGTTACGGAAACATTTATTAATATCATCGCCACCTTCACGCCACATATCAAGATCCTTACATACCTGTCTTACCTCTTCCACATTCTATCTATTCATTAATCTTATCTTCCAACCAACCTTATTAACAAATTTCATATAAAAAAATATATTCATGCGGTAGCAAAGCTCAATCTGGTTGACGTCATGCTGATGTTAATCGTATTTGCTTCACCTACTTGAATTTGATTAGAATTATAAAGTAATAATTGTATCTAGTATATAGGCTATATTTCACCACACTACTCGTGTTGTGAGAAAGTGGTCTAGTTTTTTTTGTTAGTGTTCTCTAAATTATTTATTCAACGGCTCCTAACTCTTTACGAGAACGTCGACATCTGCCTCCATTGTTTTGTTTTCAAGTAACTAAATAAAATCTTAAGCTGCCCTGAATTTTTGCATATCTGTCAAGATATTTACATAGTTTGTATTGTGATGACAGCTGATGCCCGTGTTAGACTCTACAACATCCAGTAAAGCCCGAAGTTCATTGAGGGGCACCTTGTGTGTGTATCTCAGAGATATGTTATAGCTTGCCATCGTACACGTAATAATCCTTACCTAGAGTCCATCTCTTGGGATGGTCACACAGCCCTCCACATGTCATCCTGATGTAACGCATCAACACAAGTATATAACAGTCTCTCATCTGCCCTGAATAGAGCCCAAGAGAAGTTATTTTATATTTCTGATAATTTAGTTGGATATTGATGCAATATAATTTTTTACAAATTACTACAATTTTTGCCTAGAGCTTTACAGTCCATCGGGACTACATTTTATGACAATGTAAAATGTCGTTCTCGATAGATTAGGTAGGTAATTTTCTTTTGATATAATACGAGTATATCAGTTCCAGTGCGCACAAATTCGAATCTTGTTAGTCTTCTCACGTATTTGTCTCTAAACTTTTACGTCGAATTATTGTTACTTTGGACATGTTATTTCAGGTTTTCTAGAATTATAATTTTTGTCTACAAAATAAATTTCTATTTCAAGAAACACATCATAAGATTTCAAATTATTGCACTTTGCAGCTTACTTTCCTATGACCTTATCTTGATCGCTAACAGAAAGTTAATTTGGTAAACTGTTCAGAAATTCCTATCAGATAGTCTCTCTGATCTCTGCTTCTGTATACAATTCCATTATTTATTATAGTAGTTAATTTCCAAGCGGGAGCCGGCAGTCACCAGATACTTCGGGACATCACTAGGTTTAATTTCTCATAAACTATAACTCTTTACTGTCGATCTCGTATATTTACAAATATGAATGGAATGTTTACAAGTTAAGTTTGATTAGTAGTAACGTTATAAATTCGGGATATTACCTCAACTGCCAGTTTTTCCTACTGTTATAAAACCGTAGTTGTCAGAAAAAGAAAATGAATTCAAAGTTGGGTTAGCCGACGACTTCGAAAGAATGACAAGGTAAAAGCCGCAAACCGATCACGTCAACCTTGGACTTGTGGGGGAATCTCTCTCCACCCCCACATTGTAAACATGTCATGCGTTTCCGAAGGTTATTTTCCAAGTAAATAAATGCGACATTGTTCGCCGTCACAAGGATATCGATTAATGCTCCTCCATAAGTCTGCGGTCTGTCGCTTTCGGAATAACATTAGTGAGCTGTGTTCTCAATAATGAGTTTGAGATCGAACTCCCCAAATATAATTTATTGTGCGAGGGGGGTTTACTTTTGTCATGTTCTTATAATGTTGCACTTCGGATTATTTGGTGTTCCTTTTTCCTGATCACATTTACGTCGGAGGGTTGCAAGTTTAAGACACGTGCCAAAATCTCTATATTATCTTGTCAAATATAACATTCGTTTTCCAGTGAATTATATATTGCAGAAATATTTATTTCACACATTTAATTATAGTGGTATTATTAAAAATCGATGTTCTTGTTCATACTACTGGTTATAGAACTTTGACACAAATTCCATTTTATAATGTGTTAAAATTCTATCTCCTGAAGAAAATACATCGATAGATAGAATATTGAAAATGCTTATAAGATAGATTATACCCTAGAGGGACATTTCAGCCGCAGATCGAGAGGTACTGGCTTTAATACAATCTCATCAGTAATTCACAGTTGGATGATCCGAATTAATTCAGACTTAAAGAGTTACACTCCCATTTGATTCCTAGGCTCAATTTTGATTTAAAAAAAAAGAAAATTCTTAACGCTCCCTTCGGAATGGGACAACTCTTTGCACGCGTACGCACACATCGCATTTGAATGTCACACCGCATAGAGGCTGCTGAAGTTTGTTGAGAACACAAAATATACAATTGAATGTTGTAAAAGTTATGTTAGGATGCAATTATCGATGTTACTCAATGACACCTAACCTACTGAACGGATTTTGACAAAGCTGTGCAATGTTAGAGCTGATGAATGATGGAGCCATAAAAATGCTAACTTTTGCTCGTGGTTTGGTCTGTAGACTGTAATCCACGCGGACGTCTGCAATATCATAAAAGTAGCATATGCCAAGGTTGTCTGTCTTGCAGCCCTATTTTCGTATCTTTTGTTCGTCAAGTCCCTTGGCTCTTTTGTTTTGGGAACGTATAGGACCACGTTGTACTCTATGAACCGTATATCACGTGAACTTCTTTTTATTTTTTTACGGAAGGCCTAGAATAACAAATGTTAGCTAAATACTCGTATGTAGGTAGGTTTAAAAAGGAATTATAATTACGTATAGTTGAAACAAATGTCAGTGGGATTTTGCTTATGACCATAGATATTGTTCTCAATGGCTCTGTTTTATCAGCGCATCGGCGGTCGGCACCAGTCAAGAAGCCAGTCGGAAAACCGAGGACTAAGCAGCCTAAGAAAGTTAAATTTATCAGTGAGTGAAAAGTAGTGAAAGCCAGTTTGAAGTGTTCTGTCGCACAGCTTGCTTTTGTTTTCACCCTTATATTTTTTTTAAAATAATTTTGGCTTTCTTTGCGAAGCCTAATGCTGTGTTTTTTTTATTCCTACTTTTTCATTGTGACTCATCTATTGATTAGCTCGTAGCCACGTAGACAAGGGTGGTCTATTTTCCTGAAAAAACAATGAAGGTGGAAACGTTTTATTCCACAAATATTTTGTGTGCAACGGTGACTCATTCGGTGCGGGAAAACTCCTTCTAACCCTAAGGCACACAATTGTTAATTTGTTTCAAGCCAATTCATAGTAACCTCGGGATTACATTGTTTTTGAAAGAATACTTTAAATTTCTGTATTAAAATTCTAATGAAATGCATCTCTCCTACGAGTCCAACTATTTGTCATTCTCTAGATTTTGCCAACATTTTGTTTTCTTTCCACTGTTTCTAAAATAATACTGTTAAAATGCATAAAATATTCTTTCGTGTCTATGAACACTATTAATATTTTCTTTT
>JAFELO010000173.1:44542-92475 GCA_017140195.1 Eumaeus atala
TAACATGTATTTTCTGTCATCCACAGCTACTGAAATCCGCTGCCAAGAGATGTCTAAGGGAGGCCTAGCCTACGAGGTCATCCTCGCTGAACCAGTTGGTGTTCCGGTTCCCAGGCGCGCTGAGTCTCCAGAAAAGACCCCTTCGGTAGAAGAAATTCAAGAGAAGCTTAAAGCTGCTGAAGAGAGAAGACGTGTAAGTTGTACTATGACTAACTTTACTATTGTTTTACTTCCCGTAAGAGTGAACACTTTTCAAAATGACCACATATTCTTGTTTTGAGGTGTAAGGGACCTATTCTGAAAATTTCCACAGTGAGAGCATGAATCTCTATGTGTGTAATAACTTAAAATGACTAACAAATGGACTAAATAGATTCCGGAAACTTCTATTTCATAAGGGGAGAAAATTTCCTTTGACAAGTTAGAAATAAAAAACTAATTTTGCAATTCCAGAGTTTGGAAGCGAGCAAGATGGCCGCCATTGCTCAAAAGATGGCCAAAATTGAAGACGCATCGCGTGTACGAAGCGAACAGACAAATAACTTTATTGTTGCAACTAAGGAGGCACTGGACGCCAAGATGGAAACGCATGAGGAGAAGCGTGAGGCTTATATCAACGAACTCCGAGCTAGGCTCAAGGACCATCTCGAGGGCGTCGAGAAAACTAGGTAAAATGTCTTCTCGACTTATCCTCGAAGTAAAACTTCTTTACGCGCACTAGACGGTGAATGCGTGACGAGGGCGTTACTAAAATGTGGTCAACCGACGTTGAGTATATAACGAAATGAGAGAGGGATAAGTTTGCGAAGATGGAAACAGAGGGAGTTACTTTTCGTATATTACTGAAGGGGTAAGAAAGAGAGGTGTGAGCACGCACTTTCTTTCTTTCTCTCGCAGATTCGTTTTGTATAGCTAAAGAAAAATACTCCGGTCGTGTGGTCTAAAGGACGTATTTCTTGTTGATTGCCTTCTTCTAACTAAAATATTGCTTGCAAATTAATTGATGAATTTTGAACGTCTAAGTTTTCTTAAAAACTACTTAGCCTACTACTAGTACAAAAAATGATATTTCAAATTTATCTAACGCTTGAGAGAAAACATCTTAATTTAGACATGACAAGGTTATACCAAAAATCAAGGGAATTATTTATTTGTTATGGATTTTATAATGGATAAATAGACCTCATACAATTTTACTTGTCTCAATTGTGGACCAGGTTGACTCTGGAGCAGCAGACTGCCGAGGTGTATAAGGCGATCGAGGAGAAGATGAACACGGCGGCGGACAAACGCGACGAAAACATCAAGAAGATGCTTGAGCGCCTGCGCGAACATGTACGTACCCGCTGTGTGCTTATTGACTCTTACCCAGGTTTAGTTCACAAGTCCGTAGTCTGGCCGCACTGCCTTCAAAATATTCGTATGCGAATAGAACTAGTCAGCGCAGACTTGGATTTGGCGTCAGTTTACAGACTGTAAATCGGCCCCAATGCATGATCACGCCAAAAATCTCCCTGGGTCAGAAGGCTTCCGTCGCTATAGAATTATATTGTGATCTTAAAGTAGGTGAAATGAAATCGAGTCACTGCGATCTGATATCATTTGATTTTCTCGTGTTAACTTTTTCTTTCTTTTCTACCACATGTGAATGGCATACACAATCTCTAAACTATGACGTGGTTAACGGTTTCAGGAAGAGCAGGTCCGTAAAGTTCGTGCCGGTAACCAGGAGCGCTTCACGCAGTTGGAGAGCGCCATCCAGGACAAACTGCAGCAGGCCGCCGACCGCCGCCTGCAGCTCGAGGCCGAACAGAAGGAAAAACTGCGTAACTATGTGAGTATCAAAACGTGCGCACACGCACACATACACAATAGATGTTATTAAGTGAGTACGACACACGCACATATGCACGCAAGCACTCACAGGTGCTGCAGCAGGCCGTGAGTTTGTAGGTGACTGTCGTGCACATCTGGGTAACAACATCTCTCGCTCGCACGCCTCGCTTGCCATGCTATATTCAGAAGAATGCTATAAGTATGAGAGCACCGATACCACTTAATCTACGCCGTGTGCAAAAATATTGTCACCAGTGATCTCACTGCAGACGGAGTGGAGTGGACCTGGATGCTACTCGTTGTGATGGTTGTAGGTATGTAAGTAGCTAGAGTTACCTTATTACAGTTGGAATCGTTGGTCAATAGATCATAATCTGCTCACTTATACACAGCTACTGAGTAATTTTGTTTATTCATATGGTAAATCTTCCAACTTTATTTCAGATCTTTTTGTTTATTCATAAAAAAATATTTGTTACATTTTAAAAATTTTTTACTCATTTATACTATGGTCTTAATTTATTTTACACATTGAATTGCAGTATTTGATATAACTTTTGAGCTTAGTCTGTCCTGGATTCATTGAAGCTTCGGGATTGACAGTTTACATCCACTCTATTAATCCATATTCATTCAATAATATTGAGTGAAATGAACTTCTATTAAATTGTAAAGTTTACAGTACCTTTACTAGTGTTCTGATTATCTATTGCGACTGGCGATCCGCCCGGACTTCGCCACTTATAAAAGGGGCCAGATTGCTACATTAACAAATTATTCACTTAAAGCTCCCTCGAGAATCGCTCTATCCTTTGGTGAGTCGAATGAAACGTAGATTTTGGAAATTTATTACATACAGACTGACCGATTTTGGGAACTTTGTTTCCTATATACATAATATGCATAATATACCTAGATAAGTAAATAATCACTCGCCTGATCTCAAATTTTGTTGCAAAAGTTAGAGTGAAGAAAGTCTGAAACATCGTGTAATTTAATTATAAAGTAATGTTGAGACTGTTTGGGTTCTGAAATGGGTGATCAACTAATTCATTTCCCAGTAGTGGTATGGCACCCAGGGGTTCTATTATGCTCTGATTACGTAGAGGTCACGAATATGCGATCGGAATTTTTAGCTTCGCAAAGAATACGATCCACAAATCAATGAAACTGGTCTATATAACTGTCTATATTATCAAAACACTGCACTCTCAAACGTATCCCGTAGCTGAAGCTCGTCTGGAAATTATCTACTCATTGTATTATATTCACTTTTATTTTATTTTTTATTTATTCATCATTCATTTTGTCTATCATCGCGTACAGAAAGTTAAGATAGCTGAGGCTCGGTCCGTAGTCGCCGCTAAGACTGAAGAGATCACCAAAGACATCGAGACTAAGCTCTCCACCGCAGAGCAGAACAGGGAGAAGGAGATACAGAAGAAATTAGATTTTGTTAAGAAAGAGGTTTGTTTGTGTTTTATATGTCCTGATGTGTTCTGCAGTTTTACCTGAGTATATATCACATGATCCACGAGAACCGTTCTTTTTTATGGGATAAAAATATTTTTATGTATTCCACATTCTAATCGATGACAAATTTCAAATAAATCCGATCAATAGTGTTTATGTGAAAGAATAATTGAATAAAAACTTTCGTGTCAATCACGTTATGGCTATCAAACGTTGGTGGGAAAGTAAGTAATGAGTCGAGAAATAGAAAGATTCATGAGTGACTCATTGACGCTTAAAGTACAAGCTAATACTTAATTTGAATAAGGGTTTTCTGGTGTGGTTAAATGTTAACTGGTGCACGTAAAATATTAAAGTTATACAATTTTTATACTTATGATGATATGGGTGACAGTTTTTAACATTTACAGTTAGCATTGATTAATGTAATGATACGAGTAGCAGGAGATCGGTCGTCTTGGCGTTCATTGAGAGAGGCCTATCTATGTCCAGCAGTGGACCGATAAGGGCTGATGATGAGGACTAGTAAATGTAAGTGTTGAATCAGTTTGCAAAGGAAATGGAGTCTTCAGCAGTGACTGTATGTATCTTATTATTTATTTTATTTGTCGTCAACAATAATAATAATTTACGTTGTCATTTGCACATAGTATTTTGTAAGTGAAGTTTAATTCTACCTATTTTTAGTTATTTAAACAGAGAACTGTGCCGCATCACCTGTAGCTAATACAGTATTGTAACTGAGTTAGTGGACCCATTGTCAATGTCGTGTGTTGTTTCAGGAGCGACGCGCGGAGCTCGTGCGACAGAACAAGAACGCGCGTGCTGAGAGCGAAGCTGCGCCCACTCAGGGCTAGGCCGCGCCCGCTCCGCCCGGACACACCCCCACACTCAATATCAACTTAACAGCATAGCTTTAGCGTTTTTGGCATTACATTATAATTTACCGTCGTCTCCGTCTCGCCCCGCGGCGGTAGGAGTCGTCGACGATGCTATAATTTTTTTTAATGGTCATACCTTAGTATGATGTAAGTCGAGTGGGCACGTAGTACGTGGCCGCGTAGGATCGTATGGGACCGCGTAGTTTCGGGTGGATTCGTGTGGTATCGTGGGTCCGCGGAGAATCACGTGATTCGTCAGGTCACGTTGTTCTGTGCGGGTCCGAGTCAGTGTGGCGACACAAAAAATGGGCCAATTTTGAGCACAATATCGGGATTACCTGCGAGCGACTATCGGAACACTCTTGAGTATTCGATGTCATGATAAGCTTGAATTTGATCTGTGTCCCGTTGTTTTTTATTTGGTAGTAAACGGCATCGCTGTCACCGTGGCCTACTCGTGCAGAATGACGTGTCCGACGTTTGGTAATTTGAATCCGTATTCCATTTTCTCCAGTTTAAAACATTTTTTCCTACTCATTACTAAACGGTGGATGGGGGAAGAGAGGATTCTGGGGTTCCTTGACTTAAGTATTGTGTGTTGAACACGGAGGCGCAGAGAATCCTGAATGCAATATTTGTTCGTCGTTCGATCGTGGCTCTGAAGAACGGGAGAGTTAGTTATAGACATATATCATTATTTTTAACGTTTACTAACGCAACAGTATTTTAGGAGTGTATAATCTAAATTTAAGTTGTTTTCATAATCATCAATCATCACGCTATAGGCTGTAATGTATTTTTAACTATTAATTTGTATCATATATTATCTCTATAGGATTCGTAGCTCAGGTCGGGTTGGGAATGATTGTCGATGGAAGCTTTGCTTTATTTCTTCGTCTATGTTCAGAGCTGGTGACACTAGCGACACCTAGTCTCGTGACGGGAGCCAGACATAAAGGAACCGTTCGCTAATTAATATTGTATTTTCGTGTTGTCAGTTATGGTGTATTTTCACGGAGGCTTTAATGAGGTGGTGTATAGCCCATCTCATCTTAAATGGGAACCTGAAAGTGTAACTCGGATATTCGGATCATCGTTCAGTGAAAACGAACCTTTTTTTTACCTAGTCTTTTTTATATTACTTTTTAAAGTCATGATCTCAAAATGAGCACAAGATGAACGTAGAAGTTGTTAGTAAGTTAACATCGGAAGTGCCTACATGTTAAAATAGTCGCAGATATCATATAACGTAAAACTGCCTTTTACATAGCGTTTTATATATTTTTAAAAGTCGATGCGCTGGGCCGCGTTGTGTTGGACACAAGCTTCTGTGATGTTTTCACTATAGTGATATATTAGGCACAATTACGAACAATAGTTAATTTAAATCGATTTTGGCCTCTTCACGCCTTTTATAATCGAATAAAAATTTTCAAGCGAGAGCGATCGGAGTTGTTGGTACAGAGTGGATTTAGAATCGGTTAGATTTTATATATGTCGCCTATAGTTCGTTTTACGTGGGATATTTAATGTATATATATATAGGAGACGGTGTAACTGCTTGGGCGTGGCGCTTGCCAGCTTTGTCTATGTTACGAGATGGCGCTAATTGTAAGTTGCTTGATTCTCGGTGGACAAGTGTGACCAACTCGGGTATATGTAACATTTATAGCCTGTAGACGGGGAAGGATCGTGCATGGCGTCGCCAATAAAGCTTTTATGATATTTTAAACAATTGATTTTATGTTCATTATGTTTTAATTTTACCCTAACCTATGATGTTATAATTATGTGTTAATTTTAAACAATGTTTTTCGTGCTTCAGTTCGTGAGGTATAAGAAATTGCTGTTTGAAGTGCAGGCAACTTTTTGTAGTTTCATTGTCGTATTAAATAAAGTCAAATACTTGTAATGTGTGTTATCATTTGTGCCACCTTGATTAAAAATGACGCAAATTAATGTGTGACATTTGATTATTGAACCACACTTATACCATTCAACATATGCATATATAGAGTGAGGGACCAAATAAATGTATACGACACAAAGGACGGAAATTATTTAGTGTCTAGGTTGCTTTGAACAATAAGAAAGGGTTACGAAGTTGATCCCCTTTTTTCCTGCAATCAGCGCGACCCCAGCGTAAGGTTTATATGGGGTGGATTTAATAAGTACATGCGACCATAACACTAATTATGATACCTGTACGGCCTGCCTGATTCTTGAATAGGGTGAAGGTACTCAAAAACAACTTGACAACTAACACTTTCATAAGTGTTACTAATCAAATCTGTTACATAATTATTCCTGTGACACGTATAACGTTTCTTTTCATACGCTTTTAAAACTGTGTCATACATATGACTCCGTCGAATCATTTCATTCGATTTTGTAGTTTGTCTAACGGTAAGTCGCGCACTGGTACGGTCATGCGCTAAAAACAGATTCAAAGTGTTACGCTTCATTTCAGTTTCAGTATAAAAACGGAAATGAAAAACTGTGCTATTTTTGGGTTATCATAAAAGTCCCTGCACGCGAGTATCTATTACATGTTTGTTAATTGGTAAAAAACATATATAGATCACACAAGTATTTGATATTTGTAGTCCTACAAATAAGATTTCAATTTTACCATAATTATTTTCTTTGGCTGTTAGGTTAGCCAAACAAGACTGGCAAACAAATTACCAGAGATATGATGTACGTAATTATATAAAATAACATAAGCTATATAACAAAAACATTGTTGTTCCTTTTAGGCATGTATACATTAACGTACAGTTATACTATTACTGAAAGTCAAAGTTTGATAACAAATATTGGCTAAATAACAATTAAAATCAAAAATAATTTAAGTTGATTAAATAAAAAAAACATATGAGATCATTGAAAGTACAACTAAATTTCTAAGAAATATGTAAGTGGTGCCTGGTGTTCTTGTGAAAAATATTGTGTATTAAGGTGCGTCCACATTAGGCTGAACTGCACTGCCGCAGAGTGACGCGACGGTATGCAAATTTTTAAGTAAACCACATTAGAACTACACTTGCGAGACAATGCGGGGAAAAAATTATACCACACTATCATCATGAAGTGAGGTGATCAATCGACGTGTGGCGTACGTTTATAGCAGCAGCTGATTTGAACTAGAGCGCTCTGTATTTTCATGCAATAATTTTCAAACTTCAATTAGTTTCACTCGTAATTTCCTTTCAGAAAACCGAGTTATTTTCATAGTCCATGTTATTTGATATTGTTTTCGTTCACTTTTCACGAGTGAGTAGAGTACTGGTGTCGTTTTCCAATCAGGAATTTTTAATATGTTGACGTGTCTTGGAAGATCCGACTGTAATTATGCACGCGCGCGTAGGCTTTACGAGGACCTGTATGCTGATCCAAGGAATGTGGCGTTGCCGTCAGTAATGGAATTCCAATGTCTCCACATACGCATGTACAACACGGGCGATTTGCACAGCCGCGACTTAGATTTAGCTTATGCGAGAATGCTAAGACTTCACGACAACGGCATTGAAGAGAAAGTTTTGGCGATGTTTTGTGGTGACCCTACACGAAGTATGCGCCCGGTTGCAAGTGAACTCGGTTTTAAACACATGCGCGTTAAGAGTGTTAAAAGAGGATGATCAGCATCCCTATCACTATCGCCGAGTGTAATAGCTTCTGTCATATGACATATGACTTCGGGTGTCTAATGGAGTTTACCAGATGGGTTTTAGACAAGGTCCGAGCAGACAGTGATTTTCTGAGCAGCGTAAATTTCACAGACGTAAGAACGGGCGCTTTAATGGCCACACTGAACACATGGTTGGCTGCTAATCCCATTGTTATAAATCCAATATATCGATGCTAGACCGCGTACGATAAAATGTTATTCGTCATTGTGAAGTGTGTAGGATTGGGAGGCGGGAATATTTAACAGCATGTATTGCCGTGACCCGTACCGTTTTCAAGTTTTCAATGGCTTAAACCAATGTCACCGCACGATATCGTGGGAATAAAACATCCTTTTCATTAGTAATACGATTGTTAAATGATTTAATAGTTATTTAAAATTTTCAAATCGAACAGTAGTACTTAATGAGATGGACCATTGCATTTGATTACTAATTCTGATCATGCCCTTACTTGGATTTGGTTACATATTGTATATGGGTGACTGATACCTATGGAAGAATATCAACCATATGGGGTAAGACTCGAAGACACCGAATCTGTACTTTAGGCTGACTTCTCTATTTAGAAATGATGACATCATACTAAATAATCCATAGCCATGTGGACAATGAATTCATTGCTCACATGGATAGCCATGGCTCTTTATACATTAAAAAATGCGTATGGATTTTTTAATGTATAAAGAGCCAATGAATAACTGTTATAGTTTCGTCACGATGTATCAAAAACAAACTAGGATTTATGACACATGCAAACATCGTCAGATCTTAGATTTCGTCAACTATGCTTGTGATTAAAGCGCAAATCGTTTGAATTATAAGACACAAAACCGGTATTGCTATAGTTATACAGGTACGAATGTTTCTCTCCTTGGGTTTAATAATATTTTATTAAATTACATATTTATTTTGTTTTTTTACATTATCATTAAAAGTATCCTTGTAATGCCAATTATTAAAAAAAACAGCCATGCCATGAAGTGACAAAACTCAATTGTCAAAGTCAAAAGTAAAATGGCTGCTGCAGCAAACATCAATCGTAATTATAGTATTGTTTTCTGATTTCACGTGTAAAATTTGATTACTTTATTGAATGCACACTATTTGTTAAATTTTGATTTAAGGTAGTAATATCAAATTATTTAAGTTTAGGAATTTCAGTAAACATTTTTAATACAACAATGGAGTCTAAAGACGGAAAACGTAGAAAGGATAAATATAACGATAATGATAATTCTGACGAATATTCAAAAGGTAGCAGATCCAAAAGACGACGCTCTAGGTCTAAAACACCTAAAGTAAATCGCAATGAGAATTCTCGTTATAAACGTAAACATTCTAAATCACCGACGCCAAGAGACTCTAAGCATGAAAAACATACAAGTGAACAACCAAAAGAAGCTGAAACTAAGAAAGATGCTCCTGTTAGGCGAGCTAAAGAGACTGATATGCTTAACACTAGAACCGGAGGTGCCTATATTCCTCCGGCTCGTTTGCGGATGATGCAAGCGCAAATTACTGATAAATCATCAGTCGCGTATCAGAGACTAGCCTGGGAGGCTTTGAAAAAGTCAATTCATGGACATATTAACAAGATAAACGTTGGCAACATCGGTATAATAATTAAAGAGCTTCTAAAAGAGAATATAGTAAGAGGACGAGGTTTGCTATGCCGTTCTGTTATCCAAGCTCAGGCAGCCTCGCCTACGTTTACCAATGTGTATGCTGCCTTGGTGTCTGCTGTTAATTCTCGCTTTCCAAATATTGGTGAACTATTATTAAAAAGATTAGTAATGCAGTTCAAAAGAGGTTTCAAACGTAATGACAAACATATCTGTATTTCTTCAGCGTCATTTATTGCTCATCTTGTAAATCAAAAAGTGGCACACGAAATTCTTGCTTTAGAATTGTTGACCCTACTTGTGGAGACACCAACTGATGACTCTGTAGAGGTAGCTATTGCATTTTTAAAAGAGTGTGGACAGAAACTTACTGAAGTGTCTTCTAAGGGGGTAAATGCAATATTTGAAATGTTGAGAAATATTCTACATGAAGGACAGTTGGATAAAAGAGTACAGTACATGATTGAAGTGATGTTTCAAGTGTGGAAAGATGGGTTTAAGGACCACCCTGCTGTAGTTGAGGAGTTGGAACTGGTACCAGAAGAAGAGCAGTTTACTCATCTACTAATGCTGGATGATGCAACTGATTCACAAGATATCTTGAGTAAGTAGAACTTCAAAATTCCATACCAAATAATGTGTAAAAAATGTGTTAATTGAATTGTGAATTGGGGGTGCTAGAAGGGAGTAATCTAAAATTATATCATGCAATTTTATCTGTCAGAATCTTCCAATTCAGGCAACTCAATTTAAAACCATGCCCAAATAAACTACAATTTGTACTTGTGCAAATTATAGTATAAATTTGCATTTTCACAAAGTCCTTTTGGTTCTGTTTGTAGTGGTATGTGTACTCATAAGGATGCTTGTATGAGTTTTTTTTTATAGTATTGATAAACAAATTGTTGGAGCCTGATGACTAGAGACACCCATAGACAACCACACAGTTATGCAGATAATATTGCCCTCTTCTTCTTCCCTCCAATGGAACACCAGCTTGTCATAAACTGCACAATAAACAGCATTGCTATTACTTTACGGCAGCTTTATGTGTGATGTAATTCCCATTTCTGCCTAACCAATTCTGCTATATCATGTATAGCACATAGCCACCTCTTACTGTGTGTGTTATATTTGTAATGCATTAGGCACTGTTGACACTTTGCACACTAATTTCATAAAGCCTGTTGACCATGAATGTGGTATGGTATAGACCATACTACATTCATGACCCAACCAGCTTCATATTGAATATGAGCTGAATATTTTACCAATTTCAAAATAAAATTTATACTTTTGTACAAAAATGTTACAATCTCAAATAAGTCATAAGATAAAACTCATTTAACTATTCAAAAACTATTGTAGCCTTACAGTTTCATGAATCTTAATCAATGCTCATTACAATTTCTTCAATCAATAATAATTAAATATTTAATAAAATTTTCAGATGTTTTCAAATTTGATGAAAAATATGAGGAAAACGAACAAAAATATAAAGCACTCAGCAAAGAAATCCTTGGATCAGAGGCAGAGTCTGGAGAAGATGATGGATCTGAAGGATCTGGCAGTGAAGATTCTGATGAAGATGAAGACAGTGAGAAGAAAGAAGTGACTATCATAGACAAAACTGAAACCAATCTTGTTGCATTACGTCGAACAATTTACCTCACCATTAATTCAAGTTTAGATTTTGAGGAGTGTGCACATAAGCTTATGAAAATGCAACTCAAACCAGGTCAAGAAATTGAGCTGTGTCACATGTTCTTAGATTGTTGTGCAGAACAGAGAACATATGAAAAGTTTTATGGTCTTCTAGCTCAGAGATTTTGTAATATTAATAGAATTTACATCGGACCTTTTGAAGAGATTTTTAAAGATTCCTATGCAACAGCACATAGACTAGACACAAATAGACTAAGAAATGTCAGCAAATTTTTTGCTCATCTTTTATTTACTGATTCTATCAGCTGGGAGGTGATGGAGTGTGTAAAACTGAATGAAGAAGACACAACCAGTTCAAGTAGAATATACATAAAGATTCTGTTTCAAGAGCTGGCTGAATATATGGGATTAAAAAAGCTTAATGATCGTCTTAAGGACCCGTAAGTTCTATTCAGAGTTTGTTTCACAAATATACTTCAGTTCACTTTCTATTCTTAATGTTAATCATTTGGAAAGCTTAGGATTATTCTTATATTTTTTAGGTTTACATTTATGGCTAATAACTTTGTGGTTTTCACAGAAATTGAAGTTGAAAGTACAATATACACAAACACACTCTTAAAATAAAATTTAATCTTTATTGCAGTTACATTATGTGCAGTGTTGAATTTTCTTTTCGTAATGGATGATTCCATGTGTTAAAAATTTTGGTTTAGCTATCTGTATTTCCTTAAATACTTTTTGTTTGTTTATTATGGCCTATCGCGCAAAATATTGATCGGATTTCAACAATTCTTTTATTAAGCCACACTTTTGAAGTTGTGGAACAGTGAACATTTCACCTAAATCAGTTTTGTACTATTAATTGGACAAGATTTATATTATTATGTGAAACATCTCCTTACATTAACAAAGTGCATTAATATTATTGCTCAGATTTAAAATACAGTTATTAATTATCTTCAATCTTCTTTTCCAGGACCCTTCAACAGGCTTTCTCGGGTGTATTTCCCAGAGATAATCCAAAAAATACTAGATTTTCTATTAATTTCTTTACATCAATTGGTCTTGGTGGATTGACTGACGAGTTACGTGAACATCTGAAACAAATGCCTAAGGTTTGTGTTTTAAAATATACAATATGTAACAAACACCTTGTTGTTTCTGCCAAGGGCATAATCAGAAACAATATTCAATTGTGTATCTTTCAGTAGTACTGTTTAATTTAAAAATAAAAAATTAAATTACTATGATATTATAATAATCTGTAAATTAAAATGTCCCCTAGGCCTCATAGGTTTAGTAAATCAATCACTGTATTGGAAATGTTCATAACACTGAGTGTACTGGAGTGCACATACTAAATAATTGTATAATCGTAATTAAATAAATAAATATGAAAAAAAAGTTTACTTTTTCATATTTATTTATTTAATTATTATTGCTAATTGGACAATACTTGATTTTATCTAACAGTGTCATACCTATAAGCATCTGTAAACAGGTTGAAAAGGAACGAGAGGGTTATTGTTACGAGGGTGGATCTAAAAGTTCTAAGCCCGACCAAGAAAATGAAAGGAAAGTGGATCTAAATTTATTTTTATTTTTCGACATAGTCTCCATCTGGTTCAAAACACTTCTTCCACCTGACCTACAACTTGTTTATTCCCTCGAAAAAAAAAAAGATTCCGGAAGGTCGGCGAAATAATCGTTTACTGCAACTATCACCTCATCTTTGGTCGAAAATTTCGAGCCACCTAAATGTTTTTTTTAATTTGGAAATAAATGATAATCCGAAGGGGCTAAATCCGGCGAATAAGGTGGGTGGGGCAGCAATTCGTAGCCACAATCATGGATTACAGACATTGTTTCAACCGAACTGTGAACACGTGCATTGTCTTGATGGAACACAATTTTCTTACGCAACATTCCCGGCCTTTTTTCTTTTATTTCTTCCCGGAGTCTTCGTAAAAGGTTACAATTATAACTAGAGTTTATAGTTTGACCTTCCGGTAAATAATCTACAAAAATAATGCCCTTCGCATCCCAAAAAACAGAAGCCATGACTTTGTTAGTCGACAAAACGACCTTAGCCTTCTTCGGTGTAGGAGAGTCCGATCTTCTCCGCTGTTTGAATTGTTGCTTTGATTCAGGAGTATGGTGTTGAACCCAGCGAGCAGAAACCTTATGGAATCCCAACTCTTCCGTTATTATGTGTTGTACCCGACCATAACTAATGTTTGTTATCACAGCTATCTTACCAATGGTCAAACGTCGGTCACCCAGTACGAGATCACAAATTTTATCAATGTTTTCTTTCGTGGTAGAGGATGTAATGAAAATGTAAATGATGCCTTCCACTCCTAGGATCATCTTTAATGCTCTCATGACCGCGCTTAAACTCAGCTACCCACTTCTTGACACTGAAATACGATGGAGCAGACTCCCCCAAAGTGCTCACCATATCCTGATGGATGTCTTTTGGTGATAGGCCTTTTTTATTGAGGTACTTAATGACTGCACGGTGTTCAATTTTCTCCATTGTTGAAAATTGCGTCATATTGCTTCAAACAAATAATCACAGAAAATTTATATTGTGCAGTATCGGAATGAAACTGCGCACAATAAGTCAATATGACACATACTAACAAACGACGGTAGATTTAAAAAGATGTCATAGCTCCATGTAGGCTAGGCCACGAACTCTTAGATCCTCCCTAGTACATGTTGTGTGTTTATAAGGAATGACATGATATATTATGAGATCTAAAAAAATTTTTTTATTATTCTATTCTCCTAACGTAAAGAAAGATTATTCTGAAAGTAAAGATACATGTAACATTATTTATTATCATTTTTAGAATGTTCCTCCACCAGTCACAGAAATAAATATTGACAGTGAGTCCAGTTCAGATTCAAGTTCCAGCTCAAGTAGTAGTAGCAGCTCAGATGACAGTTCATCTAGTGACGCAAGTGGTGAGTCAACTGTTTAATCTCTTAAAACTATCCTGAATTATATAATATATTTTTATCACAATATTTATTATAATTCTGATCTCTTCTCACACAGGTCTGTATAAGAAAGATGTAAATGTATTCCTTTAAGGATGTATTTGTGTATAGACTGTATGTTGAGTTACACATAAAATGTATGTAACTCTTTAATTAAGATAGTGGAACAAGCTAATATCATTATTAGTATATATTAGTATGATGTTAGCTTACTTCAGTCTGAAATGAACTTTTAAAGAATTTTTAAAAATCTAATTTAAATTTTATACTTTTATGTGACAAACTATTCACTTATTAAAAAAAGAATGGTTCATCCTCATAGTGAATTTAAAATTTTCAGGTGATGGCGAAAAAAGTAAAAAAAAAACGAAAAGCAAAAAAAGCAAAAGAGACAGATCAAAGAAACCACAGACACCAGAGATAGAAGAAGGAAATCAAACAAATTTAAGCCCAAAGAGATGGGGGCACGATGGTTTTTACGATACATATGGTCAAGGTGCGAGGCGAGCAGATTATAATAGTTCTGAAGGTCGCCCATCCTATGATAGACGACAGAAGTACCAAAATATGAATGGAGATTACCGTCAAAATTGTGCTAAAATAAATGAGGGACAGAGAGAAGAATTCAGAAAAAGATATAATGATGACTCTTATAGACATGAAAATAGTTCAAGGCGAGAAAGGGATAGTGAATATGAAATGAGACAAAGAAAATTAGATGGAAATGGAAAAGGATGGGAAAGAGATGAAAATGAAATAAGGCGTAGGGGAGATAATGTTGATAAAAAGAGACGTAGACGAGATAGTGATAACGAACCGGGGCGTAGAAGAGATAATGATGATGAAAGGTTACGCAGAAGAGATGAAGATGAAGCAAGACGAAGGAAAGATGATAACAGAGAAATGAGAAAAAGAGTTGAAGACGAGTATGAAAATAGGCGAGGTAAAAAACCTGAGAATGAAATGCGAGAAAGAAGAGACTATGAAAATGATGAAATACGTAGAGGTGATGACAATGATAACCGGCGCCGAAAGGACGATGACATAAGACGTAGAAACGATAATGAAGAAGACTCTCTACAAAGAAAATTTGATAAAGAAGTGACAAAGGGAAGAGGAGATTATGAAAAGGAAGAAAGACGAAGGCGTGATGAGAATGAAACACAACGACAGAAAGACTATGAAAATGAAATAAGGAAAAGAAAAGATAATTTAAGAGAATCGGAACACAAAAGAGACGATAAAACAGGAAAAAGACGCGATAATGATGCTGGTGACAGGCAAGGAAATGGCGAAAATATAGAGAAAGGCAGTAAGGACTATGAGTATGTAAGAAGATATAGAAAGAATAGCAGAGAAGGAAGGGAAGACACTAGACGAAGGAGAAGCGGGGAAGAAGACGTAAGAGAAAAAAAGGAAGAAACTAGACGAAAGAGAAACCAGGAAGAAGATGTGATAGGTAAAAGAGTTGAATTCTCTGAAAAGAATCAAAAAAATAGGTATGATGTAGACAAGTCGCGAAAAAGAGACAAGAAACAAAGAAATGATGAATGTGAAAAGGCTGAAAAAAGAAGGGACAAAGTTAAAACAGGAAGCGATGGTGAAATTAAAAAGGATGCAAAAAGACAAAATAAGAAAAAGAGCGAGGATAAATTAAATTCTAAGAACGATAAGGATAAAAAAGAAAAACTCAGCAGTAAAAAGAAAGAAATGAGAAAAAGTGAAACCAATTCCGATGGTAGCACAAGTTCTGACAGTGACTCAGATTCCGATAGCAGCACAGATTCCCCCGATTCTGAAAGTGACACGGGGATTAGCAAACCAAGTAGACATAAGAAAATACCACGCAAAAAGTCGAGTAAAAGAAATAACAGCGACAGTGATGCAGAAAGAAATAATTGCGGCGGGCGTTACTGGGACCATTTTGATACAGATACCAATGACCGTAAAACCAACAAATGTTAACTCGAAAAAGTAATTCTAGACATTCTTCTGAAAGAGATTGTGAATCTTGAAGTCTATTAACATCCAAAAACTTTGTGTAAATAGTTTTCTAATTATAAGTTACATATTTGTAAAAGTTTCAATTAAAAAATTGTACATTTTCAAATATTTTAAATAAGTAAAAATACAATATTCTGAAGAGATTTTGTTACTTAATTTTTTAATATTAGCCTCAGTTTGATTATAAGTATAATCCATTTTAACTTTATGAACATACATAGGTAATTACTATTATTTTAAAAACAGTTTGTATGTGGGAATAAAATACTTTTATTGCCACATACAAACAAAACAACACGTCAGTTCCCTAATGATGTAGGAAGAGCACATTCATCATCATCATCAAATAGCCTTTATCAGTCGATTGCTGGCGGCCTCTTTTACTAAAATTCAAGATGGGAGGATCTAAACTGGAAGTGATCAATATTAGACCATACATATATTACAATAATTCACGTTTTTTTCTTTCCATGAGAAATAATGCTAAGAAAATGCTGTAACTAATGTAAGTGAATCTGACTACATATTGATATGAAATAACCATTCATTTTTGTAGTCGAATATTAGCTTTGTGTCTATAAAGGTTATAGAACCTTTATAGACACAAAGCAACAGCAGACTTGTCAATTTTGATCTTTTGTATTTGTAAACGTTTGCCATCAGTATACTCATAATAATAATGAAATATAACATACTGGGACACGCAGCACGTATTATCTAATTATACATTTTGCTAGCGAATTATTTGCTACAATAGAAACTGGAAACATGGCTTCGGCGAATGATAAAATTGAGAACATCCCAACGAAGAAATTTATGTCCTTACAAAATATTCTGGTGACGCCAGCTGATAACCTAGGGCCCCATTTATCCGCACCTTTCTATTTGCATTGCTTCAAAGAAAATGCGACTCCGCCGTTTAAAAAGCCCATCAAATTTTTCAAACCTCGATTATTGATTGATGCTATTGTAAATGAAAATGATGCTGTCGACATCATAAACGCCATGGGAATAGAGTCTAATGCAACACTGTTTATTGGTAAGTTTTTTATTCGTGGCCAACAATAAACGCATTCGCTTATTGATAACCTGATGAATTATTTAGATGGGAGTGATTCACATCGATACCGACAATATTCCCTAGCTGATTGTCCCATTTGCATTCTGAAAAGTGCTACATAATAACGATAATTTAAGATTGATATTATATAAAGTAAGTTAACCTGTTGTGTCTGCCCGATTCGGTTGCAAACTGCAACGCACGAAAGCGCAAGATTATAACAAGAACCTACCAATGCGGAATATGACTTCGGACCTTCGGAGATAGGTTGAACTATACAAAAACACAGACAGCTTCGGCACAATGGATTGGGATATTACTACCTAAGACACAGAAGGATCACGATTACATACAGACCAGCTACCTATTATTTACAATGTTATTGTGTGAAATGTGTTCCAGGCATCTAAATTTAACTGATTAAAAGTTTCGTTTCAGGAGATTTTCTGGTGAAAAAGAAAATCGTTGATAATGTTAATTTGATGGAAAAGAAATTTTTAATTTCGCTTTACATTGAGGTGATCGATTATGCGGCACAGAAAGATTTCTCCGCCCACAAATTGGCAAGCCTACTCACCGTCTATACTTCTGCACATGATTACTTTAGAAATTTCTATTGGACTAAACCAGCGGAGATTTGGAATTACTTTAAAGAAATAATGATGAGACACACTCTGGAGGTATAATCTAATTTCAAGTATGTTGTGCCAATGAGCATTCTCGAATCACTTGGTCCTCATCGTCGCCCATAAAATATAAACCTCCGCAACCATAACACCATTCATCGCAATGGGTCAGTTTTAAAAAACGCTCGGATAACGATATTGTAGCTATTTCTAGTAGTGTCTGGTGTTAGTGCCATGATGCATTCCAGTCGAATTGGGCCTGCACGACCGAGGAGATCTTTCGCTGACAGGACACCGCCGTAAAATGTGTTTTTTGTAAATAGCCGGTGGCCCATATTTTTTTTATAGAATAGGGAGGCAAACGAGGAGTCGGAGCGCTTTTAAGACTACAGTCGCCCATGAACATCCACATAATTACTATGACGATGCATTGCCCTCCTCCCCCGCCCCCCCATTGGACCACTGGCTACTCACAAATCGCAACTTCCCGGCCCAATTCCGTTGCATAGGAGGATGTTGTATCATGCATTATGCATGGCACTACCTCTTCCTAAAATGCGGATGTCTATGGGCGTCGTTAGCTATGAAAATGCTCGTTTGGGGGGGGGGGCTTCTGATGCTCTAAAATTTTTCATCTGATATTATGTATGTAATTGAGGGACAAGTGCCTACTTCCCGATAGCACCAACATAACCTCAGCAATGATGATACAAGTTTACTGTGCTCTCCACTTATTACAACCTGTTTAACAGGATACCCCAGATGGACAAGAAGTGTACACACCAGAAGAATGTTACGATATTTTGACACATTTCCATACAATTTATCTTAGTAACCTATCCCTGGTGCACATGATAACATTTGGGTCACATAGACTTAAATATGTCTGGCCTTACAGTCCTAAGTAAAGGAAAATAATACAAAACAAATTATTAAGTACTAATTAAACTGTCTTTCCAAACATTTGTTTCTTTTGTAATTACATAATAATTACCACTAATCTCTCCACTGCTGGGAATAGGCCTCTTTTGATGTCCAAAAGGTTAATATTCTACCTGTCACTTGCATGCAGCTACTTATGAGCTTAGGTAGTGCCATTTTTGCACTGCATTCAAGTCAAACTGGCACAATTGAGAACACAATAGTGGCACACCTGTATTTCATGTGCTTATTGTTTTAGAAGACATACTGCATTTATTAAGAAAATAACAAATGAACCTGTTGTCTTTTTAATTTTTATTTGCTACTATTGCTTGTTTACTTTTGCTTCTTTTCTTTACTCCACTATCTTGAACCATATTATTCTTAGATCTTACACCATTATTTTTCTTTTTCTTCTTTTTGCATGATAGAGGATTGGGATTCTTTTGTTTCTTCTTTTTAATTATTATTTTCTGTTCTTCAACTTTCTCCTCTACTCCTAAAGCTTTTTTAAAACTTTTGAGAGCCTCACTTTGCGTTTCACTTATAAATATAAATTTGTTTGATTCTAATGACATGCCTGCCTTGTCATAACTGGCTCTTGATGGCTTTTCAAGTGTTGGAGATTTGTTGTGTAAATAAAGAAGAGGTATGCCAGGTTTAAGTCTAAGTTTGTCTTGCAGGCTTCTATCTTGAGTGGCTAGAATGTAGTGATTTTCATTTTTACTTCCAATCATAGACAATATGCATTTAGATCCAGACACTGGTTCCTTGTGGTTGCATTCATGTATACCAAATTGTTTTAAAATTGTCAGAGCACCGTGGGTTTTCTTTGCAATCTTTTCTGTTTCTATGATAATGCATCTTGTAGTTAATAATTTTGCTTTGCCATTTAAATATTTAACAATTTGTTCTCTTACATTAATATGTTCCTGAAATAAAAAAAAAATGTAAAAACTAATTACAACTAAACTTAAACAAGATTGTACACTCATACAGGGCAAGTGTATTTTAATGACAATGTGTATGTAGTAGTATGGACCATATCTAAATGTTCCATACTACTACACTTTGGCAATTTCAAAACTCTGCAGTCAAAGCAGGAGTTCCACAAGGCAGCATACTTAGGCTGCTGCTTTACTACATCTACATCTCTGACCTCTCCTAATACTGTATAACCACTGCAACATTTGCTGATGATACTGCCATAATGGCTTGCCACGAAGATCTAACAGAAGCATTCAAATCTTTGATGAGGTGGTGGGGGTCCTGCCAACCCATGTACCTGAACAACCTTGAAATACCACAAAACAACTACGTGAAGCACCTCGATATGCACCTCAAAAAATACTTACATGGCAAAAACACATCTTTACTAAGCATAAACAACTAGAAATATGAATACTTTATTGGCTAACATGTCGCTGGTCACAATTGTCTATGAACAGTAAACTTCTCCTATGTTTAATAAAATATGGCATCCAATTATGGGGTACAGCCTCCCATTCCCTCATTGAAATAATAGAAAGATTCCAGAACTAAATGCTAAAGATGATAACAAATGCGCTATGGTATGTCACAAATAAACACCTACACCCATGACCTGGACGAAGTTAGACAAGAATTCCTAAATTACACAAAGACCTACAAAGAAAGGATATGCACGATCCTGACCTCCTAGCAAAAGGTCTTATTGAGGATGCCCTAACAACCAGGAGACTAAAACGTAAATGGCCCAAGACCTGCTATTTTTATATATATTTATTAGTAAGCAAATACCTAGTTTTGATTATTGCTTGCTGGTTCTGGGAAGTTCTCCTGCCACCTCATGCTCTGCTCTTTCAATGTAAGGTGAGAGTCAGCACTATCTGCTTCAGGGTCCGGTAACTCTTCTAGTGGAACCTGAATATCTTCGTAAGGCAACTGCTCCGCCCTCCATTCTTCGTCAACAACATCAATAAGTCTGCCATTTCGTCGATATTTACTATCCATAGTTATTTAAACGTTTGGTGTTCAAGCAGTAACCAAAACTAGATATTAGCTGTAACAAATTCAGGAACTTACTTTAAATGCTGAGAAACAAAACGTGCCATCGATTAATACTTGATATGGTTCATGGAAACCATAATTGTTATAATAAAACTTTAAATATTTTTGTACTTTCTTATATCGTGTAATTTTCATTATACGTGTAGTATAAGCTCGGGTTTACAGGGACTTCTTTACCTTAGAATCGTATTTAATACAAATCATCAAAAACCATGCAACCACTTTGAAAGAAAAATAATAATTTTGTTGTCACTTGTTAGGTGTCACATCTGCTTGTCAATTTTGTCTTCCGGTCGTTAACAATTGACATAGATTCTATATTTTTACTTAAGCATACAAATAAATACAAACAAAAACATTTGGAACTGTCTTGACTCTCATTTTATAAATATTATCGGTTTCATGGTAATGTACAAATATTTCGTTCTACCTATTATTTTTTTAAACTACAGTGTAAACAACGATGACGAGGTGAGTTTCAAGGACGTGTAAAGTGTCAAAAGTACATTTACCTTCCAAACGCATGTTTTAGTTAAAATGAAATGTGTTTCTATTTGATAATAAGCTACTGTACTCAGCTTATGGGTGTTGATTAACTAACTCTTAGGTTCAGATGTCACTCTTTCAATGTCGGCTTCAAGTACAATCCTTTGGAGTAAATAATTACATTGTTTATCGGCTAATCAACATCCATGAAAACTAAAATATTAATCAGTAAATAAACTCGATTACCTACGGGAAAAACAAAGTTATCATTACAATTTTGATTTATTAAAAAAAAAATGTCACGTCCATAAACAAGTATGTAGGCCATAGATAATCGTTAATTTTTATTTCATGCTCGCTCGCTCTCTCGCTTCCATGTTTGTTCGTAGTCATTTTGCATTTCTGTGTTACATTTTTCAGTAGTCTTTCAATTAGTGATTTTTCATTTGTTAAGTGTGTGATTAATGAAATTATCGGATTCACGGCGACCTTGTGAGGATTTGTCGCCTTATATTAGTGCATAACGGCAATAAAATAACAGGGAGGGTACGTCTTTCATATCCTTTTAATCTAGTAAATGCGTCATTTTATCGAATACTGTTGAGTAGTGAATCGCTTCGGCAGAATTAAATATCACTATTAAGTTGGTGTATGTTTTGTAGTATAATAAAACTTAAAAACTGGGTAGGTGACTATAGGGGCCTACAGCTGATTCTGTCTACGAATTCTAAGTAATCCGACAAGGAGGGTGATACGAGTTGACACGGTTAGTCATCAGTGGACAATTTTTGAGACAATCGTTAGTATGATGGTAAATTGTTATTCCAAGATCAGTAGTAAAGACACATTATCTCCGATTAGGCTTCATTGTTCCGTTTTCCTTTGTGATTTAGCGGTCATACGCACGCAAAGATAACACTTTTTGTCCTGATTTCTTTTTTATTGCGTTTTTGACAAAGCTACGATACAGCAGTTTTGCATTTTGGAGTCCGATTTTTTAATATTTTTTCTAAATGGTGTTCTAAATTGTATTTAAATATTCTGTATATTTGGAAGATTTTGTGAATCTGGCCAAGTACTAAACACAATACATTGATAAGGTACAATAATTGAATTGATATAATATTGTAAGTGCACAAGTAAGATTATAATAAAGACAATGGATATTGGAGTACTATTTACAAGTAATAGATAAAACTTGATATTTTTGCCTTCATCATTATTAACTATATCCGCCCACTAAATCAGCATAAAAGGTACGTAAGTATTGAAATAAAAATGTATGATAAAAATCATAGTATGAAAAGCGATTAATAATTTATTTTAAATAGTAACTTATTTAACATAACTTTCTTCACTGCAAGAAATGAGTAAGATCAAATATCTTTGGCCTTTATTACTTTTAATGACAACCAATACTTATATTGTATTACTGATACTGATCTGATCTGACTCTGAAATTGTATTAATAAGACGAAATTAATACATAAAATGTATTACACTCTTTTTTGATGGTAATATCAAAGCATTGATAATACAACAAAAAATAACAGGTTTTTCTGTTACATTTTACATATAAGTGTTTGACTTCATAGTACTGTTATGTGTGCAGGTCCTTAAAATTATGGTTTATGGAGTTTTAATTTTTTAATTTCTGTATCATTTTATTGTATTTGACTTATTATTATTGATTGGAAATAAAGTACAAATTAGTGTTATTATGTTTTAGATTAAATTTGGTGTTACTATTATCATGGATAATGTTGCACCCAGAGTGCAGGTTTTTGTTTCATGTGATGTTCATGGGATGGATGAATATTGATTTAAAAAATTGAGAGAAAATGTGTGTGCTTGTAATCATGATGTTATAAATATGATAACTCATACAACTTTACTGAAAATGTATGAGAATAATGTGAACTTGATTCTCCTTGTGAGTTGACTCGTCACACAAGCACACTTCAACTTCACATCTGTATAACCAGGAGTTTAAAAATATGTATATTAGATTTTTATGTGACTAGTTACAAAAAGTAGTCTTAAAAGAGAAAAATATTTTTACCCAACCCAACACACAAATTTCTATGACACTGTTGTCCATAAAGGGGGGTGAACTGATCAAATTGAAATATTTATTTTAATTTGAAGCATCTGTTAAGATAACTATTTCGTCACCCAAATCAACGACTATCATTTCATTAATTTGTTTTTCATTCAATTTGTATCACAAAATTTGAATATATGCAAAGAAAACAAATTTATAATTTTAAAGAGAAACATTATTTAAGGCTCATTTATACATGTATGATATATAATGAAAATAGTTGTTGTGTGTTTCTTAGCCTGGTAAACCTGAAATGTCCTGATATGTCTACTGTGCAGTGTTTCGAGATGCACATAGGGTTTAATTATGTTGCACAGATAGTGGGACATATCCTTAGGACAAGGTCAATGCCAACATTATCACACAAGATACATATAATTGGGATAAGCATTTTTTGCATTGATATACTAAGATAACTAATAGTGTATGACAATATATAAGAAATAGAACTAATCTAACAAGGACTAAAACCATTATGCATTAAGCATGAGATATATTTTATATTTTGGATTGAGTATACTTCTATACAACACAAAATATTTGTGAATTTCAAATTTAACAATTCATGTTTATTTTTCACTGTTTCTGGTTTTAAACTGTTTTTGGCGATAATCTTGGATATAGTTTTGGTGTATGTTAATGTATATTAAACTTGGTCAGTTCGTTGTCAAGTAACCCAACCGTTCAATGTTAGCCTATTAGGAACCAAAAAAACCACTAACAGGGCCAACTGACTGACGGTGCACCATTCTTAAATCAAATATAGTATAAATCTGTATACTAGCTATTCATGTATATTTTTTCCCAATGTACATATTATTTCATTATTTCAGATTGTTATACTTATATGTATATTATCCTTAAATACACAGTGTGTTCATTTCATATCAATTCCTTTAAGTAATAATAATAAATAAAACTTTATTGCACGCACCAAAAAAAAAAAAAAACATGAAACACAAAATAAATAAAAGCATGTACAATTTGGTGGCCTTATCTCTTTAGAGTGATATCTTTCAGACAACCATCTATATTGTAGAAGTATTGCATGGAGAAAAAGAGGATGCACAAGAAAATAAACAGAAACTATAATTAAGCCTTAAAATAGTACAAAACGAGAAAAGCATTTTCCTTTAGTAGTTATTGCATCATGAATAACAAGTGTACATAAAAACTTTCGCATTTGTAACATTAAGGAGGATTTCGTTATAGGCAAATGAACTGCTAGTGGTGGTGTCAGATAATGTCCAGCACACAGCCCTAGTGAGGACTACTGCCAAGGACAAACTATTGGACTCCATTCTTAACATGAATAAAGTGTAGTTTATGCACTGTTCTAAGAGCATAATTTGAATTTTCCGCTAGCAGCACTACTAGACTGACCAGGAAGATATTCCTCTATGGAATAAATAGTACATATCTATAGCAGGTTTTTTAATATTATGATGATGTTTTGTCAGGCGATGTCGACAAACAGAAGCGGAGGGGCGCAGCGGCCCAACGGTGCACCTCAGACCAAGGTGTGTCAATTCAAGCTGGTTCTGTTGGGAGAGTCGGCCGTGGGCAAATCGTCGCTCGTGCTGCGCTTCGTCAAGGGGCAGTTCCACGAGTACCAGGAGAGCACCATAGGCGCCGCCTTCCTCACGCAGACGATCTGCTTCGACGACACCACTGTAAAGTTCGAGATCTGGGATACGGCGGGGCAGGAGAGGTCAGTGAACTTTGTTACCTTTGCTGCTATCGTTCGGTTTAGCTACACACTTCTCAGCCAATCAAATTTTTTTTTTTTAATATACAACAAGGTAGGCAAACGAGAACTCTTTAAACATAACATAGGTCTCAGATCCCACAAATCGCAACAACATAGCTGTCAGTTCAAGGCGGTTTCATGAGAGCGCGATCTTCACCGGTGATACCAGCCTAATTCTGCTGCAATGCAGAATGGCACGTCTATAATGACATGAGGATCAGAGGTAACATGAACAATTCTATTGGGCATGGCTTAGGCGACTATAAACGGACATCACTACAATGTGAAGGCGAACATAGTGGTGTCATCACAGTTTTAACTAAAGTTTCGTAAGGGGTACCATTACGCAGCTGAATGAGGCCGACTGGACTGGACACTTCACGCTCGTATTTGGCTCGATTGGTGACATTTTGAAAGGCTCAATGTAGGATAATATAAGAGATGATAATTCTTGGCTTTAGGTGCCTACTGATGTTTAGGGGCGTCGATATCCAGCAGGCTCCGTGTGCTCGTTCCGCCCTGGTCCGACGTGCTCGTCACAGCCCGCGCCGTATTGTGCTCACTCATATCACTCTAAAAGTGCGCTATGTTGTGTGTTTATGACTTCTCTTGTGTCTAGCTGACGATAGCGGCCTATGAAGTAGTGCGGGCTCGTTAGGGCCTTAGTGCAAAGGGCGTTATACATGCACTTCGTTAAAAATCCCCCGAATTTGCTAACTTACTACCGCGCAGCGAATCCCCTTGGTGTATAAAAATGCTGGAGTTGGCCCCAGCCATTAGATTCGATTTGACAAAGCGCAAATCCTCACACCGATAACTTCCAAGGATGATCCGTGGGACTATTGAAATTTAAAAGCATCCAAATTTCAACGGAGAAGATGGCTGGGTTCTTCCCACTGTTTGGAACCAAGTGATAAACATAATCAAATCAAAAAGTAAACACAACACTTCAAGACAGCAAGATATAATAAGTACTGTTTTCTTAGTCAACTGAATAATTATAATTCTTCGAGTACTTTTAGTAACTAGTGACATCTGGACATCCGTCATTTCAGTCCACCCGTGACCATGGTTGCTGTAAAGCTTCTGAAACGTCGGGCTAGTCAAATAATTAAATAAACCGCGATAAAATCCATAAAAGTAGTTTCACAGTAATAAATAGCACTCTTAATGTATGTAGCTGAAAAGGAGCTCGATTTTTGCCGGAAATTTAAAACGGTATTCAGGAGACGGCAAATTAAGTAAAATCCATTGGAATATCCAATGTCACTAGAACAATATTTCCCGTACAGACGTTCCGTAACATTGAATTTATTCGCCGCGAGTTTTGGTACCATTTCCGTAGTACTGTAAAAACAAGTATACAATATTGACTGATAAAATAACCTGCTGGCTTGTTGCTAGTGATAAGTAAATACACTAAATTATTTCAGTGAATGTAAACGTTGTGTGGGATTAGTACAATGTGATGGGTGACTACCGTCGCAAATAGACATCCGCACTATCGTCATGCAGACGCGTTGTTCCGTTCCTAATCTTCTCCAATGGGCCACCGGCTGATCACAAATTGAACTAAACTCGACAGCATATCTATCACTTTCCGAGAGTGTCATGTTAGCGAAAGGTACCCACCCCGGTCGTGCTGGCCCAGTTCGATGCATCATGTCTCCTCTTAATTATAGTATGGATGTATAAAAATATAAAGTTGAATTGTTGTCTAGTACCTGTAACACAAGTCTTTATGATGTGGGGGATGAGAAACGCCAGGCTGACGGTGTGATCAGTGCACATATATTATTGTTGTGTGTTTGCTTGCAGGTATCACAGCTTAGCGCCGATGTACTATAGAGGAGCGCAGGCGGCCATCGTGGTCTACGATATCACCAACCAGGTAAATAGCGCGCGTGTGCTATACACGTACCTGGGGATTATTTCGTTACCAGCAGAGGAAGATCGGCAGGCGCAGTGGTAACGCAGATCGGGTAATCGTGCATGTTGCAGGGTCGCGGGTTGGTATCCCGGGCATGGTATTTGTCTCCGGACGTTTATCTATGTATTACAGTTATTTCTATAATGACACAAGTCCTTGCAGTACTTAGCACAGGGCTAGGCTAACGTGGTGTGATAAGTCGACAAATACAATTTGTTAAGGCGACAATTTCTCTATGTCCTACGTACCGCGAGGACTTGTGTTACAGACACTAAACAACTATTTTCTATTATAGAAATACATATAATATGACCTTGAATTCCAATCCGTGACCTCTGGGATGACGTTCTTACGTTGCCACTGCACCACTGCGCCACTGCCCACTAGGTCGTTTATTATTAACTATATCTTTCGTTCTTTTCCTTTTTTTACTAGGTCCATCGACAATTGGTGTTACACATAAAAACATAAAACTTATTTAAAGAGATGCTTGTTATATAAAAGTGATTAAATGTATAACAATTACTTATACATGAACTCCACATGCAAGTGACAATAATATTAAACTTAAAATTAGTAGGTACACAATTTTAGATTATTTGAATAGTGTCGACATGTTCAATGTTACAACATATCCACTGAGCCCTATTACAACTTTAAAACACAGGTACTAGAACAATTACATAGAACGTGCTAAGAGTTACATATCTAATCCTAATGTGATACCACATGATATGATACCACCTAAAATGTGATTAAGTGTTCACTAACAAATTTCATAAAGAAAAAAGGTATGACAAAGTCGTTGGCCGCGGAAGGTGACTGAATACGACATACACGACATTAGTTTTATCAAACACGTATGAAGCGTTATCAGACTTGTATAAGTAGTATTCTTAATGATCAGATTTTCAAAGGGTTATATAAGATTGTTTTATAGTACACTAGCGATGCTCCCCAGCTTTGTGCGTGAATAAACCGTTTCCTAAAAAAAAATATTCACGAAAACCATCCGTGGGATTCTCGCTCCAGTGATGGGAAACGCATGAAAATGTAGATTTTGAGAAAATCTATCACTACACATAATTTCACGTGACAGCGGTTTTCTAGTTGATCGCCCGATTGAGTGAAAGAGACCACTATTTACGCTCTCTCGCTCGCAGGCTCCGCCCATTAGATTTCGGAACGTTATTAAGATGTCATTATATTTAGTGCATGCAGCTAGCTGTAAATCGATCATGATTTACAAGACATCATCACGTCAAAAAGCACATGTACGAGTTCCTTACTCCTTTTGTTCCGGTGCTCCGTAGCCTAGATGCCGCCAGTACGCATATTTACCTTAATGTGAGGCGACACGCGCCGACATCGTCGTGTGACGTCACGCTATGCTAATATACACGAGCATATGGAATATACTCATTGTACATATGATCTCGGGCGAGTAATGTTACACCTGTATAAAGCGATTATTGATGTTGTTTATCAGACTTATTCGTGGTGCCGCGGTATGAAAAAATTAGGGTTATACAGCACAACGCATAAATTCCGCTTTGGTTGCGTTCGTCGCTCGCGCCTTTCACTTCAGAAACACGTTCGTTTTTAAAGAGTAAACTTCTGTCCTGTATCGACTTGACACTGGTTTTTTAAATTATTTTGATCACACCGACAAGACAAACATCATGTCTGCAATTACAAATAGCTGGCTGTATTGTCCCTGATTGGTATCCTTCAGGTTTCTAATGTGTTGAGGTGAGAAATCCCAGAGTGTTTGTAATTGTTATAAGTTTCTATGCAGACGAAGTCACTGGCCAATTATATAGTTGCCACATAAGGCTTGGCTGCGCACACAGCCGCAAGGTCAACTTTATTTAAGTAAACGTTCACTACGCGAGGCACGTGTGCCGCTAATCATAGTTATATAAATACTATCTGCTCTAGAACCTACGGGGCTGTACGTCAGATAAGATTGACGAAGCCCAAACCGTCGGGCTTGGGTATCGATGAATTCTTGAGGATGACCCTATAAAATATTTACTGGTTTACGTCAATTTAAAGGGTCTTTCTTCTTTACAAGAAACAAACTATATAAAGAGGCAATATCGTACAGTCAGAAACTAAAATAATTTTTCATTGAGAAAGTGTACGTAATTTTTACGTTTAATTGTCTTGTAAAATTCTACTTAAACTGATGCATTATTTGATCATGAGACGCCGCTTAGATATATTTATATTGTATACTTGATACTACCCCCGTACGAAGTCGCAGTGACGATATTGTTAAAATATAGCTCGAAAAGTATACGGAACAATTAAAGCCTGTCCGGTGAGAGTTTAAACTTTAAAACACCGCATAACTGATAAGCCCTTAAGTCTGTAAACCGTTATATCGACGTTAGCCTTTGTTCTCAAGGTACCGACGGAAAAACCCGAACAGCTGTTTAACACGTAACGTTACTAACGCGTATACTACGCCATGTATAATGGTATAATTATTGCATAAAAAAATTACTTAGGTACAGGCGCGGAACGCGTTTGTCCATGAGATTAACTAAATGACTAGTTTAACATGCAATTTTATGTATTGCATGTAAAACTAGACGAAACTCTTCATCGGCTATGGCGTCCACAGTTACGTAAGGCGCTAGACAAGTGATACCTAGTGAAACTAATTTCTCGGATACGCAGAGGTGACTGTAAACTTTACACCCACGTTCCGTTCAGGGTAACGATTCTAGCTAGCTCCTAGACAGTAGACAGCATTTTAGTTGCCTTCGTTGATGAACAAAGCGGCTGGGGGCTACCTGATTAAAATGTAACTAACCGACACTAATAGTGATCAGTGCAACACAGCTTGTACTCGTAGATGCGATACGCTACTTCACTTAACCATTGAAGTAAAAAACAAGCTACGCAAGAGCAAAGCCTTCACTTTGTGTCGGGCTTCGACATGTACTTTCCCGGTCTTGTGCGCCTAATTAGTATGTATGTATGATTAATATGTACTTCATAGAACGATTTCTTGTCGTGCCTTACAAACTTGGGTCAGTTATTGTTTTATATAACTATGTCTATGACCTTTACCCGTTCAGACTAGTTGGCGACTTCCACTGAGTGTAAAGTATTTGGTGGCGTATTAGGTTCAGGTACTTCAAAAACCAGTGTTCACTGATTAGTAGGCGAGAAGCCTACTAATCAGTGAACACTGTTCCTCTCGCTGTTTGGTAATTGTGTAATGTTTTGTTCTAACATATGAAATTTACATTTTGTTATGTGAACGCTACTTGTGTGTGTCTTAGTGACGTTTTAACAAGGCCCTTGTAAACTACTGCATCTGAATATTTTTTCAGATTTCCTCGACCATGGCCGTTGTTTCATTTACATTATAATAAAGGAAATCCTTGCGACGTAGTATTCATTTAAAAACGTGGAATTTGCAACTCATTATCCATTAAGGACATAAATAAAATAAGAGTTGATTTAGAAACCTAGTCTAGTCCCGTTCATGAGACAACATAAAATTTTCTGAAGCATTTTTGTGTTCGAATTGGTTGAAAGCAAACTTAAATTTTAAAATTGTTTAAGATTATATATATATATTTTAGGATATATTAGCTATTAAAAAATGTTGGACAAGTGCTTCCGAATAACCAAAGTCTATACATTCATTTGTCATCTCATTTATGAACATTTGAATAAAGTGCCGGCGGCGGATACGCCCCTCGTCCCAGGACCGCCTTATCAGAGAGATTGTGTCTCTGTTCACCACACTCACCCATTTCACTGCGTTCTATCGACGGCTTCTTTTATTTACGGAATTAAAGTTATGCAAACTTACTCTCATTGATTTAATTTAGTCAAATCATATTTTGCCACAAAATTCTTACAAATAATCTTTGGTTACTTAACCAAACGATTCATTCATATAGAATATTCACAAGCGTATGTCTGCCTTGGCAATCATAAGCTTGATTATAATTCGCTGCACTTTATCTACTTCTGATTTAATTCGTCTGGAGACAGTTTTAGCAATTCCATCAGGCTTTGTCTGGTGGTTCACTCAATGACCTTCAGTAGCTGATTACGGAGGAGAGCATGAACTAGAACATGATGTTCGTGTACGTGGATGACGTTACGTACACAATCTTATTACACCTGAGAATACTTACAAGTATACGCTGTCGTCACACGCAACCACTGTTATCACCCGTGCCTTATTTATACAAGCCATCATCAATTCGCGGCCCGCCACTAATCCCGCTGCCTATTTTTTCCCCTAAATTGTCCATCAGTTTTAATCTAACCATATACTTAACTTATACTTATCGGCGTCGGGAGTCAGTAAGAAGTTCCGTCTACATATTTGCCCTCTTATCCAATAAAATGAGCTATTCCTATGCCAGAAAAAAATCAAGACGAGTATTATTAGAGCTCGCCCCAACACTCGTGTAGTTGCGGCGAGCGCTGGTGTTGTCACTTAATCTATACAAGATTTTTGATCAATTTACACTACATTTAAACTAATGAGTAAGCTATTTAAAAACACTACTTCGCCTACCGATCTGTTTAGCGTTATCGTTCTTTTACGTAGCAGCATGGCCACTATATGTTGGTGCTGTGTAAGCTGAAGTTACTCTACCTGTCGTGCCCAGCCGTTCAACATGACCACAAAATAGGAGAGATGTCTCCGAGTGTCTAGTGTTGGTCTGTCGGCGTTGCGACGCACGGCCGTCAGTCGCCCCTCGTCACTGTCAAGTGGCGCTCACTTCTGCGCCCGTGACCCGCCATCACAGCGCACCTACCCAAACTACCATCTGACATGCACACCGATGCTAAAACGTGCATTTTTCGTAATACGAGTAAGCCAACAATTAGGTAACCCTTAATTATTTGTCATTGGCATTCTTTTAGAGTGGTTATTGTTTTAATCTAACTATTGTTAGTTATAGTGCTGCCTCTCTGTTTCGTGTGCGGTCCCTATGAATGATGTTGCTGAAATTCACTATTGGCAGTATTGGATACGATATTCATATTGACGTGTCTACATGTTTCCAATGTATACAGGGCATAATTTGTCGATAGGCGACGCCTTCCGCTACACTTGATTTCCTGCCGGCGCGTCCACGACGGATGTTAATTACACACAGACTAAATAACAGCTCTATTACACGCGTACGCGTCCTTCGCACAGTCCCTGTCGGGAGGCTGAATATGGGCCCTTTAATAAGTTATACTGGCCAGCCACTGGTTTGTGTATGACTTCTGTTCACTTTTACTTGTGGAATCCCTCGTTGAATAATCCCATGTTCCTACTTTTGTGTGTGGACACATGCGACTAGCAGGACCAAATTTTAATTTATATCTTTCATTGCTGTTATTATTCATTGATGTGGTTAATTGAGTTTGTCCCTCTGTGTCGAGCCGCCATTTAACACGCATAAGTCTTCAAGTTCAAGGGCGACGTGGAGATATTACGCTGGCATCGATCCACTGCTGTATAATCAGTCGTCGGCACTTAAAACGCTATTTGTTTTATGTAATAAAATGTTGAGGGTACCATGTACGTTGGTGGACCTCTAATTGGGAGTCTAAAACACTCGCATTTTTCTACCACCTAGATCTACGTAGCCAGTCTACGGAATCTCGCAATATCCTAGGTACCGCATGATACTACCACAATAATGTGTAACAACCTTCGTTATTGCCGATACCAGTATTCTTTAAGAAGTAAACCCATTCCTCTGGATTTACTAATCGTACAAACAATCTAGGATGCTTATCACATTATTGAAACATCTCTTAAATTAAATAAAATCAACAAAAAACATAAACAAAAATAAAACAAAATGGATTATAGTTAATAACATTTAGATATCGTTGTTGTATGTTTAGATTATGTATATAAACTATATTACGCACCAGCTCGGCTCGCAGACGGCAGATAGTGTTATCTACGATGTCTTCAATCGATAGTCTACTGTCTTCCATTCTATTGCGTCGCTGCTTAGTTCAGAGGTCGTGCCGCTCTACAATGAAGTTACAGACGTCGCGGTCTCTGGGCGTTATTATAGTAGTTAAATTAGTTACTATAAACATTAGAATATCGGAATGCATATCTCTCGATCGATTCTCCCTTCATCCTCAAATTTAGTTTCGTCGCCCCACGAGCACTCCTATCTATCGTAAAAACCTGCATTGAGCTTCTCTTCGCCTGCACAAGTTGTTATCGGTAATTTTACAGCCGTCATGGTACGGTAGGAATCTCTTGACTGTTATCACTCTATTCACAAATATATTGCGATAAATTCAACCGCGGTAAAGGTGTTAAAGAAGTTGTGTTCTAAGTTTATTTAAAGAGGACACCCACACGTGTGTGTAGTGATTTTCACCTTAGCGTTCACGCAAAGTTAAGATGAAGCCAGACAGTCATATATTAGGCATTATTGCAAAAGATTGACGCGTTCACAATGTTATTTTCTTACTAATCTTTCGGTGTCTCTGGAGCAACTGAATCCCAGTGTGTTCATTTCAGTAACAGGTACTGTTTAGCGTTCACTTACCAGAGGCTCCGTTCACACGAGGGCCTTTACAACACGTGTTAAAATAGCCGTACATCGTGGTCCAATCATTTATTCACTCGACGTCGATTTTTAAGCCCTCGTGGGAACAGATGTAGGGGCGCCCATATGTTCCATTTAAGAACATTTTCTTAAATACGCGATAAAAAAAACTTGCGAACGGGCTTGACGTATCGCAGACGCAGGGGTGTCGACACATAAACTTACAACAATAATATTATGTTCATTAACATTTAGCACTAAGTGTGTTATTTGTTTACCTTGTGCTAACGTTACAGAGGTTATCAAGCGCACTCGGGATTTTTTTTAATGAATAAGTAAACGTACTCTTTATCTTGATTCTCTTTGGGTCATTGTTCCGTGCACCTGAATATTGATCGCGTATATATGTTATCTACAGTCTATACTAATAATGTAGAGCTGAAGAGTTTGTTTGTTTGAACGTGCTAACCTCGGGAACTACAGGCCGAAATTGAAAAATCCTTTTTGTGTTGAAATAGTCCATTTATCGAAGAAGTCTTTCAGCTATAAACCGCGGGGTTATGTAAGTAATCAATAAAACAAGAAACTTAGCGACTTCGCGGGTTTTTAAAGCGTATCGACATCTCACACTGCACAGCAATTTGTGCGAACTTGACAAAAACGTAACGTCCAGATGCTAATACCGAGTATCACTGGGGCTTGAGAGAGTCCTCTACGGTTTTGAATACGATTGCTTTTGGATGTGTCTGCCAGGGACTGTTTATGAAGTAAAAGCTCTTTATGTTCTTGGCTTGGAGAGAAGTTGGTGAGGCGTGACGATGGCGTTACGAAAACGACGTCAACGGAAGTTGAGAGGCAGATATAGGTTGTTGAAGATAGAAACTCTCTGTTACACGGAAGTTGAGAGGGAGATAAAATAAGTAAAGATGGAAAAAGAGTTAACGTTTCGTATATAACTGTAGGGGCAAGAGAGAGAGAGATGAGTCTGCACGCATTTTCTTATCCAGTTTCCCTAGTAGCCAGTTACATTTCGCATAAATAAAGAGAACTGATTCGGTCGTGTCGTCTAAAACACTCGCATTTTCTTTTATAAGACGAGCTATTTGAATCACATAGTGCATAAATCATTTTAACAGATCACTTACCTATTCCTACCTCTGCGAGTTTTTATCTCCAGTATCGACTTTTTTTTTGAATGGACCTTTGGCGACGCTATTGCTCCCGCCTGAAAGTTCTTCGGATTAGCAAATACTGTTGTTTCTTCACTTTCCAGTATCGACAGCTCGACAGCAGACACTTCTAAGTTATGTTGTGTGTTACCTGGTGATAAAATAATCTCAGGGGCAGTTAATTTGTAACTTGAAAGTACGAAGTCTACTACTACTGTCCACGAGGTCTACGTTGTTTAATTGCTAGAGCTATTTTAATGAGAATCGTAGTGAGAGGCCGGTGTCTCATTAGGGGGTAAAGTGGCAGTACTACTGTGTAGTGCGTAACTGTAGCAGGGGAGGGTCCTTGTGGTAGGCCAAGTTCAATAAAAATACCTACGCGGGACGTTTATAGACGTCGGCATAGCGTTTTTTTCCCTTTTTTTTGGAGGAACCTACAACTGTTGGCGAAGCTATTGCATTTGCCATAACAGTTCATCGGACAAGCGAAGACTTTGGGTCTTTAGTTTAGGGCGACGAAAGTGCGACAGACTCCCTTTTTCCCTTAGATGGGAAGAGATATACCGATTTGAAGATCGTGAAGTGTTCAGCACCCAAATACTCACAAAAATATCAAATGCAATGTTTTCCATACAATTTCAGGACACATTCGGTCGCGCCAAGAACTGGGTGAAGGAGCTCCAGCGACAGGCGTCTCCCTCCATAGTGATAGCGCTGGCGGGCAACAAGAGCGACTTGGCCGCCAAGCGCATGGTGGAGTTCGAGGAGGCGCAGGCGTACGCGGACGAGAACGGGCTTCTGTTCATGGAGACCAGCGCCAAGACGGCCATGAACGTCAACGATATATTCTTAGCTATCGGTGAGACCCATTACACAGTGCCTAATGTGTCAGACTACCGCAACGCCGCCGGACTTGTGGTCTATGGGCTGTCCTCAAACGGACTTGGATCTATGATGGGTTTAGTTATATTTATAGCCCAAAAAACCCCGTGTTTTCGAGCTCCAGCTTGAGAAACACTGGATTGGGGATGTCTGTCCTAATACGAAGTTTATCAGAAAACCGCAAATAAAGTTCGATAACCCCTAGGGTTTCCCGAGCGCCAGTCTGAGACCTTGGTTTGAGGTTACATCCATTACAGTTATCCAGCTGCAAAGACGATTCAGTAGCCTGTCCGGAATGCATGCAGCAGCAGCATATGATCTCATTTTCCTTCGCGTTCTTTGTAAGAGGCATCTCATGTGCAGCAGACTACTGACTGAGATATTAAAATAAGTACCTAGTAGTAAGAAGAGAAATTCTGGCGGAATCCAGGATTTTGGTTTGAGTAAGAAATAATACTGAATTAAAAAATATAATAGATAAGAAAATATAATAGATAAAAATATAATAGATAAGAAAATATAATAGATAAAGAACATAAAAGATGAAAAAATATAAGTAGTTGCTCGAGGTCTATCTGGCAGTGCCAGGTATTCCTAATTTCATCATAGCAACACTCTCAAAGCTTTCTGTTAATACGACGCTTTTTGACTAGTCTTAAGTTATTATTGTCAGCCAGGGCTGCCGGAATACCTGTCCTCCTAAATTACCTCTGAAAAATTTTGAAATGTTAATTTTTAACGCGCCAGGAGTAATTCTAGTAGGCAATGACATTAATTCTCGTCATCATTATGTCCTTCAGCGAATAAGTTACCAAAGAGCGAGAGCGGCGGCGGCGGGGTGGCGGGGGGTGCGCGGCGGCTCGCGGACGCCGACGCGCCGCGCACCTCGTCCTGCTGCAAGTGATACGAGACGGTACGTACACTGCTACACGTTACCTGGAGACCTGTTGGAATGTGAAGCCCTTCTAATTTCATCTCCCCGCGCTTGCTCCGTTGCGTCAGAATGTCGGCGTAGTGTACTAGGTTTCCACGTGACGTCCTCGACGTCATGTGTACTGACATTGTAACCGAGATATACATATAAGAATTATAGCGAGGGGAAATATAGAGAGGGGCGCGTCTTGTAGACTGTAGTAGTATTGCGGGTTGTATATACAACATATACAAATGGTGGTTTCCTGTTACAGACACAATCGCAACCACAAGGAGTGGGCGTGCGCGGCGGCTGAGGTATGTCCACAACCTGTATTCCTATTATTGTTGTAACACCTTCTGAATGCTTTTTACAACAACAAAACTACAACACATCTTCACTCCAGCTCCCGAATGGGGTAGGTTCCTATCATATCCTCCTTTATTTACTTGGCCAAGAATTACACTAACCACTACCAGTGCAACTCCTAGGTACGAATCTACTGCGCCGATGGCGATAGTAACGCGTGTGTTTTGTCGGCAGATGGCGCTGCGCCGAGCTGGGCTTGTAACTCACGGAACTGTACACACTATGCCTACTTTGTTTCAGTGTATCTTACCACCATTGGTTTGTCCCCCGAGCGAACAGCTCGACTTAAACGTTCGTCAACATGTAGATTATTTATGTACGCTTGTCTGTACGTCTTCAACTGTACGTTCGCCGACCCCGCCCCTCCTCCGGATCGCATAGACATTTTAGTTCAAAACTACTTAGACGGAGATAGATAGACGGCTCACTTGCCGAGTTATTTTTACGCTAATCATTGTACGGGAGAAGTTTTACATTAATTATATAAATATAATGTATATTATCTATATAATTGTATGATATAATGGAGTGTATGAGTTGAGACATAGCAGTTATATATTTACAGTTGTGAACGCATTCCAAGAGAGCGGGCGCGTCGTTCGCGTTGCGTGTCGTACGCATGTGGCGTGCTCATTTATTCGTCGGGGCAATAAAATATAAGGTTCTCTTTTAAAATTTAAAATTAAATATAATTTTAAAATTATCATATATTATTGTTTAAATCGTCTCGGTGAGCGAATGGTGCATCAAATTCAAAATAAAATTGTAAGCTCCATGCCGACTCTCGTACGAGGAACATTTAAAAAGTTGTCGGTTTGTAAATAAAGACTGGATATAGATAGAATTACCTCAAGTTTTATTTCCATAATAACCCAATATATAACTAAAAAATCCTTAGTAAAAATATGAAAGTTATTAAATGGTGCGACCCAAGTCTAATTTACCCTAGTTGTGTATTCAATCTAAACACGTACAGTAATTCAATGTTATATTTAGAAAAAGATGAGCCTTGGACTACTGTAGCATTTGTACTTTGGCTATAGTTCACTCAATATTATAGGAGTAGTCCATTGATATACTAGAATAGATTAGAATACATGTGTATCTAGAATGAGTCCAATCCGCTTGAGCTCACTCTTCACGACAATTGTTTGGTATTTACAGCTCTATCGCTGTTGTTGAGGCGGTTTCTGATGAAGCCGGGTTCGTTGTTCGATGTTATTGTAATTAATTAAAATTTATTTGAATCGTTAGGGTCCTGCAAGCGCTTACAAGGCCGTATTTCTCGTAAATATAGTATTCCAAGTCGTTTTTTTTTTTACTTTTTAAATGTTCCACGTGATGTTTGGCCACAAGAAAATGTTTGCCACGTCGTTGAGTAATTTTTACAAAATTTAAAAATTTACTTCACATCGTTTATATTTCTCATCCTATATACAAATATATTCAAATGTTGATGAAATTTCCACTATTTCTTGGATAATTAATTGACTTTTACGCTATGTGTACTTTAAATTAAAATTCATGATTAATATTTTGATGAAAACAGTAATAAAGGCACTTCAATAAGTCATAGACAATGATGACGTAATCTGAATGACGTTATATGCCTTAGGTAAGAGTAAAGTAATGATTTTTCTAATGATTTACTGATGTATTGTAAAAGTTTCACTGTAATTAACGGATAATAGAATTTTGGTGCCCGAATCTTATCGAGTTGTGTGGTGGACGAACACACTGATTGTGACGAGATTTTACGTTTGTTAAATAATAATTAAGACGTGGGCTTAGACTTGCGTTAGCAGCAATAAGGTGAAGTTGTGCCCTTCCAGCTCTCGCTGTGAGGCGTGTGTCCACGACGTCATCTGACTGAACGCGCAGTTGGCGCACGAGTTGAATGTTTGCGTCGATAGCGAACAATAACCAGCTTTATAGCAATAATTGCACGCCACCGCAGGCGAGCGCGGAGAGGAGCGCCAACGGTGCGGTGCTGTGAGTATTTACCTTAGGCCCCTATTGCATTCAACGCGTGCGATCTGTAGGAAGTCGAAATGAACGTATATGTTCATTGTTCATCATTAAACAGCGCATAACATCTACTTTCCTCTTCGTGGCCCAACATTTTATCGCGCTTGCATTATTTTCTCACATAAGAACAACCCAGTTTTTGTTTATTTAACGTAGGCCAGAGGCCCGGTATCTAGGACAAGTTGATAAATTATAATCGAAAGATGTCTAAATAAAATATTGTAATATATTACATTAAACTTGGAAATGGTAGTTTTAATATATACAATGCAATCTGCAAGAGGTATTACTTGTACCACTTTAGACTAAGGACGTAGTCGGTGGTCGCTCCTGTCACATTTTTATTCAATGGGTTCAAACTAAAAAACTGTGTTGACATGTGTGACGTCATTAGTTTATGATGGCAGATCGGCACGCTAAATCGGTCGTGTCGTATTATTGCACTTTGCAAGTTAATAGACTTATAAACGTAATTACAGGCAAAAATATTTTTTTTTTATTATATAAAAATAATCATTTATTTTCATCATACTCATTTCAAATCACTCTTATTCAACCATTATTAAACCACCTTCGCAAGATCCGCCAACTTTTACTTACCCTAACGACGTGGTTCGTAAAATATGTTAATGATATGTCCTAGCGCTTGTTAAAGCTTTTACATAAGTAATTAGTTATAGTTGATATATGTTTTATGCATTTTAATTAAAAATAAAAATAACCGTACGGTTTAGAACAGTCGTCGAGTGATTTGCTATTGAGTGTAAAAACATTTTATGGTATGCGATGCTATCGCTGATTTGATGTGGTCATTCGGGTACAGAACATCGTCTGGAAACAATAAATAAAAACATATTTAGATATTTTAAACAGTTTGTGAAGGCGCTGATGTCGCCTCTTTATAAAACTGTTGAAGACTTATGTCCATAACTCCTATTTGAATACTACTTATGTGAGCTTTTGTATCCGTTTGATCGCCTCAAATCCGATACAGTGGGATATACCTACTGTTTATTAGGTTTAAAATTAAATTAGTTTCATATATTTTAAGTACTGAATCAACGGCGTCATACCACAAAATGTGCAATACACGTGTCGCAGCTTCCATAGATAATATTGAATATAAAAGAGTACTTTCTTCTTGAAATGAATCACCACGGGTCAGAGGAAGCAGAGACTCGCGTTTTCTATAAGAGTAGTGTAGAATCTAACACTGGATTTTTGTTCTTGTAATCATGAAAAACATGCGAGAGGACGTCGATCAAAATCATATAGTATGTTTTTGTATTGTGTAAATATTTTGGATTTATTAAGATTATTATATTGAATAAAAAAATATTGTAAATGAATGAGGTGTTTTATTTATTAGCAGTACACTCGTCCTTTATATGCGGGCTCTGTGCTACTATTTTAATCTGTACCGAGAAAATATGAAATAAATCTTTGTGTCTCTACATTTCTCTAATCTCCTGCTTAATATGAATTTTGTATAGACTTTCTACAAATTAGGAGTGGTCTTGTCTTCATAATCTCCTAGTGTCTAGACGACAACAATCATACCAATATTGAGAGAGAACATTTAACTTCACAGGGCACTTGCAAGTTCGCTTCGTAACAACCAGTAAAATGAATCTCTTACATTTTTTCTTATTGTATAAAGGGACCAACAAGCAGCCAGGCCTTTTTAGTGACCACTGACGCCCATAAATACGAGCAAACAAGGAAGTAACAAGTGATGAAAGGAAGGAAGGAACAAAAATGGTGAAAGGAAAGAAGTGACGAAAGACGGACAAATTATAAAAGAAAGAAACAAAGGAATAAATGACTGGAAGTGTCAACATCTGATCACATCAACGACGGTTATAACGTCGATGGAGTACATATGTCTTTCAAATTAGAAAGATTTATTATGGGTTTTCTAGTGAGTTAAAAAAACAACATGTTATTTTTCATAATAATTTATTAGACACAATAAAAATATATTAAAGAGTAGTTAAGTAAGTATGGGTATTTATAATAACGGAAACCCACCGCCGCGAATGCTATGTACGCTAGTCTCATCACCCGCTGCGCACGGAGTGTGTAATGTGTAGACATTGTACATGAAATGACGTACAACTCTGTTTACAACGTGTGCAGCGTTGTGCTACGTGGCTAGCCACGCTAGCCAAGCGCAAGCGTGCATCAATGACGTCATGTGCGTAGCGTGCCAGTAGATGGCTGTAGAACATATGCTGATACAATCTATTGAAAAGCGAAGCTTGATCCATGTGCGCCGCGGTGGGTTTCCACCTGTAGAGACACCCCAATTTAGTTACGTGAGGGGCCGTATATTGTTTACGTAAAATATGTCACACGAGTAAACATACAAGTAAACCACGATTATTCTATAGTAATAACCTATATAATATCCTAAATTAATATATAATTTATTGGACTGCAAATAATTATAGCTAACATGGCATGTTACTTATTCTTATTCGATTAGTCTCAGATGCGGCTGCAGCGATTAGCCAACAAATATTGTCTATTAACAATAAAATATCAAAAATAAACTAAACAACTTGCACATTTCACTGACTAGGAAAACAGATTACTATTCAAGATGCATTATCGGCAGTGGATATGAAATTACGTTTTTAGTAGATTATATATAGTTAGCGTATGCGTCTTGACCAGATAAGAGATGAACAAAAACGTAAAGAAAATAAATAAGTAGTCAAAGTGTTAAAAAGTATGTCAGTCATACATTTTTCTATAGGTACAGTTTAAGCGTGTCATAGACAATGTTAGAAGATATTAAATATACCACTAGAGCATTTAATCTGTAGCTGAAGTGGAATTGGGTCGTGCCTATAAGAAATTTTACTGGAACAATGTCAAGTATCACAGCGGAAGTGCTGGGTGTATGTGCTATGTTTGACAGCTAAATAACGTTCTAACATTATCTTGGTAATAAAAAATATACTTCTTTGTTATAAACTTGGTATTTAGATCGAATTATATATATGAAACCAAGAGTAGAGTAAGACCCATAGTATCGTCTACAAAAAATACCCTTAAGTGTGTGTAAAAACGTAGGTAAATAATAATTTATAGTCATCACGATTAAATATTAGTGACAATAAAATATAACTTAAGTACTTGCTAAATAGGTAAAATTCTAAACAAACTGCTGACTCACTGTTTGGCATGAAATACTTTTATTTGAATGTATAACTTAAGTTCCTGGGATATCAGATAGTATACGTATATTACAAGGTTTAAGAACTTTATTATAAATTATAATCTGTAAAGAAATACTGATTTATGTCTACGGATCTATAATAGATATAATGACAAAACAATTTACATGGTCTTGTTTAAAATTACTTTGGTCACAAGTGTGAAGTTAGTCATATGTACCTGCCCGAAGGTTTGTATTTGCGACTAGTCTCGTAGCTATATTCGGACATGCCTATACTGCTTCATACATGTTATAATTTGTGTGTGCGCTATTGCCTTGAATAAACTGCTTATCGAGGGTGTTACATCTCCTTTATGAGCGTAGCGGGAGCGTTGTCATGCGCTAGTGTATAGATGAGCAAACACTCTTTCCACCGAGCCACACGCTCTAGGGTAATTGCGAGACCTAAATAACAAAATAATACAAGTACCCTCATAGTATTCAGATAAATTTGAGTTCCGTACATTATTTACACAAACCTGTTATAGAGTCGGCTGGCAGGTCGCAGGTCGTACGCACGCCGCGTGTGTGCGGCGCGCGCGCTCACAGCTCGTCGTACGCCTGGCGGTGGTCGAGCTCGGAGCCGACGAACACGTCGTGGTGCCCGAGCATCTCGCCGAACGACAGCAGGTCGTCGTGGTCGTCGTCAGCCGACGCGAACAAGTGGTCCACCTCCTCGTCTGCGATCTCCCTGGAGGATGAAAAGATTCACTAAGAGGCGCTGTCGCGTTTTGTGCAGTTTGTAAGTTTCCCGTCGAAGGGGAGCTGGAATGGAAGGCAACACATCTTTACAGAATTATGCAATGTCTATGGACGTTCATAGTCATCGTAAAGTTATTAAAATATAGAGGCAATAGAGCTCTGACTGCTATAAAGCCGCATGAACAAACTGTAGTCCCGAGGCAGCGCCTACTGTTATCTGGTTACGAGCTGTTGCCATAAATATTGTTACGTTTAACTGAAGTAAAGTAGTTTTCGAGTTCCGTAACTAAAGGGCTAAAATTTTAAGGGATTATTTTGACGCAGCTGTAATTATGTCTGTCACCAGGCTGTGTCACTAGAACTGTTGGTAGACAGATGCGAGTTTCTGTTGCCGATATAAAGACATACTAAAAAGTACAATAAATTACTTAAGGGTATTGATGTCTTAAGTTTACGCGCATGTTGTTTATTACAATAAAACTACTTTTACGGATGATATCCCAGTTTTTTTATTATCTATTTTATTTAACTACAACACTCCACCCGTGACCACGGCTGCTGTAAAGCTTTCGTAAAGTCAGGCTAGTTAAATAATAATTAAGTAAACCGCGATGAAATCCGTAAAAGTGGCTTTATTTTTAATTATATTCGGTCAGAAGTACAACTGTTTTTTTTTTGTTTTTATAGATAATGGAGAGGCATCCATTGTGTGCGTGTCCAGATTGTACTTGGCCAGATTTCTTTGCCACGTAACACTAGTGGTGATGGTTTCTCAAACTTAATCATAATAAACAACAAAAAATAACATTTTACAACAACGAAGGTGTAATCAAAAACTCCTTGGATTTCAAACGCACAGCCTGCGCCAGCTACGAAGTTCAATTACATTAGGAAAGGCATTGGTATTACCGTTCCTATACAACATGTTAAATATTAGTTTACCATTCTAACTTTAAGTAAATAAAAATATGCTCGGATTGTCATAAATACCTGATACCCGTATTAGGTTCGGATCCGAATACAGGTATTAGGTATTTATGAGCAGACCAGGATCCCATGAGTCCGTAGCAGCAGTACACGAGTCTCACCCGTTGTTCGGTACGAGCCACTGCGTGATCTCCGCGCGGTCCAGGCGCCCGTCGCGGTCCAGGTCCAGCTCGTGCTCGAACTTGTCTCGCTCCGACACCAGCCACTCCTTGTCCTCGTGACCGCCTGAGCACAGACCAACCGTTTTTGTGTACATTCAATGTTCAAAGCCTTTCTATTAGAAAATTAAATAACACTGTTAAAAAGCTTAGAGAGAGGTAGGACCATGCTGTGAGATTCCTCGCTCACACGACACCACCGTAAGGTGACAGCTATGCCGTCGTGTTTAGTACGGTTTGTGAGTAGACAGCCGCAGAACTTGAGGTTATGCATGCGCGTTGTCGGTCTTTGAGATGAGAGTGGGCTCTATTCAGTGTCTATTTCAGTTCCGCTGAGTTTCTTTCGCCGGTGCTTCTTAGGTCAGGGTTAGTGTTGAACCGGTAGCAGTATTGTAACGACGTTCAAAAAATCCTTTTATTTTGATGTTACACATAGGTGTACTACTTTTATAGAGAAATAGTCTGTTGTTGAAATCTCGTAGGAACTGTGTAGTTACGGTGACATGCTGTTGCGCCGGGCGACGCTCACGACACAGTTGATGGCGCTCGTGAGCGCACGCTTATCGTCATCAAAATTTATTGTGCAATAACTATTAATGAAATAAGTTACGCTCTACGACAATGCATACTTTTCTCGATACACCGAATTTCTATTCGATATATCGAGTACAACCATTACACAAACAGTTCATTGATGATATAACAGTCAATCGCATTTACCTGCAGGTAAATTATGCGCTTTCTTAAACTAAAAACTCTTTTCATTATTAGTTATTGCATAAATAGTCACCCATAAACGTCCTCATGGATGTTATTCAAGAAGAGGGGCAACACTCCCTCTGCCAACATGGTCCAGAAACAAACACCGTATAAGCCATTTCATTAGCGAAAATAATCTTAAATGGAGGATTTTCTGCCATCTCACTCATAAACTATTGCTGTCTTCGTCATATTCGGTCATCGCCGATACTCGAAGCAAAAAATATAATCGATACGTACACTTTTTTAAAATGAATATTAAACTTTTTTTGGTACTATTGACTTTTTACTGTTATTTAATGTTCTTCGATTTGCATAGTTCTTAAAGTGATGTCCTTTGTTGTTCGATTGTAAGGCCATCAACATTAATTTTCAATAATTAACAATTTTTTTATGTAGTGTAAGAGTCAAATGAGAAGTCGGATTCTTATGCGACTATCATTGATATCCATTGTCTCCATTTAAGAGGTTATATTTAGATTATAGAAACACAAATTATAACTAGAAAAACTGTGAACGTCGGGTTAACACGTCATGTGTTGTCTTCCTACACCTATCATGATGAAAGCATGAGTAATAAATAAAAAGTTACTAAATAATAATGTATTTTTTTTGTTGACGCTACCGTCCGCTTGTGTCATCGAGAGTACGTCTGCCATTTACAATTTGTTTTCATTATTGATAAACTACATATAAAATATGCGACACCATTCATTTATACCTGCTATAAATTAAACGGCATGACGGATTCTAACGCACGCGGAGTCGATAGATGCGTCTTAATGCCGCGAGTGACATTTCGTTACTTAAAAGTACATTTCAAATATTAATCTTCTTTTAATTTAACATTAGGTTCATTATTATGATTTAACGGATTTTATCGCGTTTCTTAAGATTTACTTGTGGAATGAGACAGAATTACCGCAATGAGCGAATGTATCGAAATCCTTTTGCTGTTCTGTAATAAAAATAAATCTAAAAATATATTTCATATATATGAATAATAAATATGTAATAAAATGTAATAATAAACATATAGGATAAATTTATTTATATTTATACCTGAAATATATTATTAGATTTATGACATGACAGCAAAAGGATATCGATACATTCGGTCATTACGGTAATTGTGTCACATTCCACAAATAAATCTTAACAAACACATTACAATAAAATTACTTTTACGGATTTTATCGCGGTTTATTTAATTATTTAACTAGCCCAACGTTTCAGAAGCTTTACAGCAACTATGGTTACGGGTGGACTAAGAAACGCGATAAAATCCGTTAATAGTCATAAGAATGAATAACATTCCCGTAAATGTACGAAAACAATATGTTAACGTTAGGCTATTAGAATTACAGAAGTAGCAGACTTGGTAATCTACGTTCGTGATTTCACACATCAAATTTAATTCAATGGTTTTTGCTGTTTCCACGAGTAAAAGTTTCTAAACGATCACCGCCAATGTTTCACCCATTAGCGTTCTGAACGATTCTACTCCAGAACTTGAGTGTTTATGCCAGAAAATTGCTGCATTGCAGCAAATTTTCGAACTTTCGAGCAGGAAGTAACTTTCTTTTGTGAAAATCTATACATATACAAGCAATACGTAGACTGATGTCTCAAGTTTACGCGAATGTTACTCACTACAATAAAATTAGTTTTATCGTAATCAATACGTAGATTTTGAACATTTTTTTTAAATTGCATTTTAAACTGTGCTCGATTAGTTATTCTTACTTAGTTTACAAACAAGTAGTTATTCTAGCCTAGTTTCTAACGTCTTCCAGGTCAAGTACTTGCTGAGCTAGAAGCCATAAACTCTGCAGCGGCTTCACAATATATTTTTTACTACATTCGAGCACTAATGTGCGAGGTGTTATAAATGTTTTATTGCCAGTTGAAACTGCCATACACTTTTTTGAGAGTTGGGGCACGTCTCCCGGGGTTGTCGCTGGCAGGGCCGGGCGACTGGGTACGCCTCCAGCTCAGATAATGCTTCCAAAAAGTTACAGTTGCGCTGTCGAGTTTCATGTGGTTTATGAGAAGCCGGGGACCGAATGGAAGGATAAGAAGAGCACCGCATGTGCATAATGATTATGCGTGCGTCTATGGGCGTCGGTAGTCATCAAAAGGTTCCGACTATTGTGTCCTCTTACACTACAAGAAGCTATCTTATCGTAATAGCGAAGCGCTTGAGACGTTACCCCGGTCGGCCACGTACTCGCTGAAGTCGAGCTGTCCGTCGCCGTCGAGGTCCTTCTCGCGGAGCGTCTGCTCCACCAGGTGCGGGTGCATGGACTCGTGCTCCTCGGGGTTCGTGAACATCTACACACACACAAACAGGCCACTAACAGAAGGACAATGTTAATGCAGTTACATTGTCGTTCTGTTTTTATCTGGATACTGGATTTATCAATCTATTACCATAAGCTAGTTCCCAACGAGCTCAACTAAAACTGCCGTACACGCAGCACGCTAAAGCAGGAGACAAGAAAGTTGAGAGATCCTCAACCCCGTGACATTCACTAATCACTCTTATAGCCAGGACGCGAGCACCCGCTGCCCATAAAACCACGCTTCACACAGATGAGGCCCCACAGTAGTAACTTCACTCTGATGGGGGGCTCAATAAAGCAACGACATTAAGAATAGGCATGTCAATTTTTTTACTTCCTCGCTGTTATCTCAATATCGCCAAGAAAACTAAAAGCCCACTAAGAACATAATATCGTTGTTTAAACTTATAGTTAAGCAGTGTCTATAAAAGGTATACCGGTTGGAACTTTAAAAGCCGCCTAGACGGAATTTACTCTACACATTGCAAATACTAAATTTTACATAGTGAAAACATTTCTTTATCTGTAAAAAGAAACAAAACAGCTTCTCCACGCTACTGAGGGGGATGCTGTCACCATCGAAATGGCAACTGTGCATGCCATCTCTCTTAAGCGTTACGCGGGATACCGACAGGAACTTGCTCATGGTAAACTTCTTGATTAAGTAAATTGAGCGCGAGCTATAAGTTAGTGAAGATAGAAAGAGACTGCAGGGGGGGGGGGG
>JAFELO010000173.1:92495-154907 GCA_017140195.1 Eumaeus atala
GGTGGTGGAGGACAGATTTTCTCTCTTACTACCTATTATAGCCAGTGCATTGGAAAAAAGTAAATTTCGTACTAAGTTTTACTCCAGTCATGTGGTCTAAAGCATTATTTTTTTATTGAACAAATAGCCCGTGGCAGGGATTTGCGTTACACAATACAGGATCCAGTGTATATACATTCTCCACAGATTGTAAAAAATATTTTAATTGCCCTATATAATGCCATGGGCGCGCTGCACACATCTAAACCTGAGAACTAAACTCACTACTATAACACCAGTCTTCTTCCGACATAATAGCAGTATTGCAGTTTCGTGCGGTTTGTACACTCCAGGTAGCTCAAAGACGGGTTTGAATAAAGGCTTCTACATATTAATCATATACATTCCACAATAGCAGTTCGTGGGCAACTGCCACGCTGAGCAGCATCAGCGGCCTCCAGTCTCTCACCTCAAACTCGGCTAAGTCAAGTTGTCCATCGCCGTTGGTGTCCGCCGCCCGCCACATCTTCTTTTCTTCTTGCACCAGCTGCAGACAACACAAATGAATGAATAAGAAAATATTCGGGAAACAACCACGCTTGCTTGTTATGTACAAGCAGTAATTCAATAATTTTCTGCGTCGCGTCTGTGGTCATGCAATAGGCGCTGCTACACAGACGCGACGAAGGAAATTATTAAATTACTCGACATGCAAAAGGCGCTGCTATATCTATATATGTTATATAGCAGCGCCTTTTGCATGGCCACAGACGCGACGAAGAAAATTAATAAATTACTGCTGATTATGTAAGCTTAAATTTTATACAGAATTTACAATCCCTGCTACTTTTTTACCTCATACAAACCATGACAGTGACAAGATAGAGTAGTGAAGCCAGTCTAAACCGCGTCTAAGTCGAAAGAAAAAGCAAATGAGTCTTTCTATCTGCATCTCTCTTTTTATTAATTCTGTGCAACGTGCACGCGACATTAGGTACCTCGCCAGGGCTAAATGAGTAGCGCGGTTGGCCCGGGCTCCTGTTGATACTCTCACTTTATTGAGAAATCTCAACCGATAGACGATTAGTTGTAATTTTCAACTTCTGCTCAATTTCTAGGTACCCACCTATCATTATTTTTCTGCTGGCTAGATAGCTAGCTTCTTTTAATTAGCGAGCAAGAGGCACCTCCCGGCCGTGTCGATACGATCCGGGCCGATGCAGCAATGACGACCTCAGTCATATCATTTCATGTCATCACCAGGAAAAATGAAACTTAAAAAGCATGTACATTAAACAGCGATACAGCGATAGATATACAACACGTACAGATTAATTTGCAGTAAAAAAGTATTACTCAAATGAAAACAGAAGAAAAACGTAAAACTTATATAGATGGCCGCGAAGAATCCATTAGGGAGTGAAATAAAATTGTAAACACTTCAGGTGAAGTTTGAGAACGGTCGTAAAATTGACGATCCGGTCCGGTTCGTAAGGGCGCATAAGCTCCAATTCTCAGCAATCACTCCCCCCTAAGTAGTAGTTGGTCAGACACTTAAATACCTGGTGGCCATCTGACGAGGGGTTGGGTTCAAAAATTAGGGGGTAGATGTAAGTGTCTGGCCAAGTGTCAAGACTATGCCAATTTTCATGCTTGTTTTATTTAAACTACGACTAGGTGTGTGTAGCGGGAAGTAACGTGCAGCCGGCCAACAAATGGCGTCTCGTCCAAAGCGCGTCACACCAGTCTAGACAAACATGAGAAACCTCATCGTATGCGAGTACCATGCCAGTGTCCCCAGTGTCCTCGGGACCAATTTCCTCCTCGGTGTCCACACCGAACGCGTCCTGCAGATATTCCCCCCACGTGACCACCCCGTCCCCATTGTTGTCCGCCTCACTCATGCGCTCCTCGGCTTCCTCCCTGGACAGGCTTCTGCAACAAACATCATATGCTATACTCGGCAGCCGTCTACCTGGACATATTAAACAATTTTTTGCGGTGTTGTCGATGCAATTTTTTTTTAATATTCTATTCAATATAATATAGTACAGTATAACAATTACATGTCAATTTAGCAATATCAGACCAATTGCTTTATGAATAGAAGCATTAATGCGTTGTTGCAATAAAGGAAGGACCAAGGTTGTGAACGGGGTAAAAAGTTTTCTCAATTCTGTATGGCATGAATGTCACCAACTTGACTTGGGCCCGTACGCTGCCTGGGTGTTGCTTATCATATACACAGGCAAACGAGCAGTCGAAGCGTTTTTGATGACTACCGAAGCCCATGAACATCCGCATAGGCGATGAGTGGATGCGTCGACTTCCTCCCCCTCTATACGTCACCGTAAAATCACACACCGTAAGAACGGCTATAGTATGCCACTATTTCTTACTAACAAGAAAACTCAATAACCTTTAATCGAGTCCTAGCAAAGTCTCGAGAAAAAAAAACGGGCGTACCATAGTACAAGGGACAAGTCTATTATATTATATGTTTAGAAGCACCTAGTAGCACCGAGTAGGACCTAGTAGCACCTGGTAGCACAAGATTTTACACTCAATTATAGTTTGATATGTTGTGGTTTATGTTCACAGTCAGCCAGACATTCTTGTTGATAGACAATTTGTTTATCTGTATTTGTTAGTGGGTCAGCTATTTCTATCACATTATGAACTAGAGTGTAAAATTTCCATAACAACATTAAAATTAATATTGTTATCATTATTAAAGGTCCAAGCATTTTTTTTTTTTGATAGTTTGTGAAGAGAAGAAAATTCACATATTTTTTCCCAAGGCGATATTGTTGACAAACAAATAGTTTCAATCTCAGGTCAGACTAAAACAAAACATAGTTCAAATGCACCACACCACAGGACGACCCCACCAACTTCAGGACAATGCAATGGGGGTGAGGTTCCCATCCATGCCTCTGGCCTCATGAGCCAAAGCATCTCCACTAAGGAGAGTAGCCTCTTAAAATATAAGGGGTACAAAGAGCGGCCCCGGGGAACTATTTGCTTCACATACTACTAAGCCCCACTGTCACAACAAGGCTTGAACAATGATTTAATACAATATCAATAAAAATATAAAACAGTTTTGAGCCTCAGAAGTTTTGGAAAATACCAAGTCTCCTTTCCTTAATAACCTTATAAAATGCCACAAGCAACAATACCAGTAATAAATATTGAGTGTAAATGTTGTGTCTATCAATATAAGGATTTTATTATAGACTAACCAAAGCTCATTTGTACATTCCATAGAACTTATAGTTATAAAGAACAACGGTAAACCACCAGTGTGATGCTATATCACGTTGCAGTTTACCGTTGGTTCTACTAGTAGTAGAATCATGCTGTCCTGTCGCCTTCCTCAATAAATGGATATATACTATGGATATGGACTATACAACACAAAATCAATTTTCCAATTGGGGACAGTATTCTTGAGATTAGCATATTCAAACTAACAAACTCTTCAGTGATATTAGTATACATTACATATAAATGTTTACAATATAACTATGCATCACCTCAGCATGTGAAGCATCTAAAGTGTTAAGGAACTAAAATATATTACATTAAACTTAAAAGATATTGAATTTATAATAATAAAGAAACACATAAAATTATACTTATACACCAAATAATTGTGACATCCGGTATGAGGTCATTATTATGTAAATATTGAAACAAGTCAGTTCCAAAGCTCAACATACAACGCACAAAAGATTCATGCAGTGAATACGTTATTGAGCTTACATGATGTGCTAACATGTGTTCTGTAATCATTTCTACTTAGTATTTTTCATGATCTCCTTGCAGTTGCCAGTCCAGGATGGATGTGAGTAGCAGGAGATTGGTCGTCTTGACGTTCATTGAGAGAGGCCAATAATGATGATTATGATTTTTCATTATGCTTTTATCTCTACCTTACTGCTTTTATTCTAATGCATTCATTTTATATACTAATATTTATCTTTTTCTTCTTTCAATTTCAATTTACAATGGTAAAAGTAGTAATATTATTACCATTTTCTATTGTATACTATGTTCAATCCCTTTTGAACATATAAGTGAAAAGTATATGAGAGGGATATGACTATAGATATTAGTCTTCATTGAAAGGAGCCTATCTCCAGGAACTACCGAAGCTGGTGACAATAAAATCAACATAAACTTACATAAATGACTTCATGATCCATTTTTTGAGCTCCATGCGATCAATAAACTTATCTCCATTGATGTCCATCTGAGGCAGGAGGGAGGACAGCCTCGTCCGCGCCTCGGATGGACTTAGATTGTCATATTCCACGGCTTCTTTGACGCTACCTATTGAGAAATAATATGTTATCACTAGCACAACAGGTATAAGGAATATGAAAGCGGTTTTAATAGACATCGCTATCGCACTCCTTATCATATACTAAACATTGTGTATTGTAAAACACGCCTGAGCAGCGTGAATGTGTAAACAGGTATGCTAGCACGTTCATGCTCCGCTCACAGTTCTAACGGACCTAGAATTGCTTCGTGATCAAACTCCACGTTGTGTCCGGCGTCATTGTAGTGCTCGTAATCTCTCGGTCGATACGCTCCGTCCGACTCTCGCTCAGCGGTATCGACACTGTGACTGTGAATACCCGCTGAAGCGCATAAAATGTTCGGAGTTAACAAAAGCAATAATAATAATAAGTACTGAGTAATCATTGTTTTACTTATTATACAAGAAATATACTTCTATTATAGATATTTATAATCTTAAACCAATTTAATCATTTATCATATAGTTTAATGTAGGCTTCGAAAATTTCTTTGAAATTTAAAAATAAACATCCACATTCCAATACAGCCGTATCGTATTCGCTGTCAAATTTGATATATCGAATCTGACACTTCAGGAACACTTTTTAAATATTTCATTCTGCCAAAAGTTTTGGAATTACGGATTAGTGATGATTACATCATTCATGTATGATATAGACCGTTCTTTAACCGTTCCTTTTATTATCTAACTGATATTTAATTATTTCTAGCTCAGTGAGACAACTATAAGATAAAAAGTCCGTAAAAGTAGAAAGAGAAAGCAAATATGGTTTGCTGTCTCTCTTTTATCAATCAATTACAACGAAAGACATCGAAAACGTATAGCACATTTTCTGCGTCAAATAAAACTATTTACTTCTAGTTGCAAGTTGTAAGATGGTTAAAATGTTGTTATTATATAAGAGTGTATGTAACTAAAATATACTCAAAAATGTCTTCTATTCTATTATAAGCTTCAGTTATAGTTTATAATAGATCGATTTGTGGGAACAGTAAGATGTATTACTTGCAAATAGTGTAGCTCTAATTCTTATATCTTTTAATACAGGATTAGCCTTGCTACCTATACTTTAAGCCTACATTTCTGTCTTTGAATTGACATATTTTTCACCAAATCTTGTCTGAGTTGTTTTGGTGATGTCGATGAAAATTTTTCCCTAGTTCAGTTTAAACAAAAATTCCTCATTCTATTAGAAATATACACATACACAAACATTCATTTGTGTATGTGTGTGTGTAATACTTCTAATTAATACATTTTTGATTTATTGATAGAGAAATGTAACATTTTTGGTGCTTACGCATATAATGAATTTTTATAGGCTATTACAGAATGGGGAAATAATATTTTAAGTCATATGTTCAGATGAAGCAACCTGATCTGTGGATCCACGTAAATCGCGAAAGAAAATAATTCTATACAGTTTGCGATATTTCGATGACATCCCATAGACATATTTGATCAATATCACGGTTAACTTTGAGGACTCAAAGATAAGAAATAAAATTGCCGAATAATTCGATTTTTGGTTTTCAATTAAATTGACTTGCTTTTTTCTACTTTCTAGTAACTTTGAAGATTTTCATAACATCTTCAAGCAAAGACGATGTTGATTAAAATTAGTAACTCGTACGCATGCGTAATTTTTTACTTTCAAGTTCGAGCACTCGGCTTATGCATTTCTTTACTATTCTGATAGTACACTCTTTTAAAGCACTTCTAAATAAATAGTAAAAATAGTTTTAATTAACGAGGTCTACATGATATGGTGCTGGTGTCCTACTGATTACGGGACTACTGCCCGCGCCTGTCATCATTGGCGTGGTTCTCAAGCGCGCACAAGCCGACGATCCCGTTTGAGGTCCGATATCATCTCTACTCTAAACTTCCTAGCTTACGGCAATAACATAACGGGCTTTGAGTAGAAAAAACAATTCCGTCCAGGTAACGAATGACGTCACCACGTTCCGCACCATAAAATCAATTCAGCCCTACTGGAGTACAGTTAATAAACAAGCGTGCATTTTCTTATTCCGTAAATGTGTGATTTATTTACATGTAGTACCAGCGCACCAAAAGTAGCAGACGATTTGTTTGCTTAACTTATCCAGTATTGAATGATCTAAGCTCCGATTGGATGATACGCACACCACTGATAATACGAAATAATTTGGAGCTAAATAAGAAACAGGGCTGACATAACTGTATTTTTTTAAAAGACTTAATTGAATTTAGGACACATCTAATACTGCTACTCAGGCGAAATGGGAAGAAACAGAGCATAATTAAATAGAGGAGTGTACGACTAACACGAAAGAGGATTCTGCTCAGTGTATATATGTCGTAGAGGTATTGTAAAATTCGCCGTATTACATTACGGGTAGCCTAGGCTAGGCTAGTGCAAATGGAAAACCCAACCACGGAGGTCTAGGCGGGAGCGTAGCTCCTATCTGCGCAGCGATTTTTTTATATCTCAGTGTTCAACAATCGACGTCGTTGTGGTGGCAATGTAAAGCACCGCCGCGAGTGTTAAAATTAGGAAATAAAATGTGCCACACGTTTTATTTCGGATAAAGATCCACTTTAATTCAATAATTTTATATAATATATAACTTTATTGAATAACGGTGAACTCTATCTGGTAGAAATTCACTGAGCCGTATGAAATCCTGCTAATCGTTGGTAAAACAAAACGTCTCTGATTTCGAAAATGGGTAGCCGTAAAGAAAAACCGTGATTTAGACAATCTGACTACATATAACATATAATCAACATCGTTCTAAAATACCCTTTGGGACGACAAAGAAATAATTTCTAATGAGTAAAAGTAAAACTTCATAAAGCAGTTTTTAGTTTTTACTAATAGATATCTATTGCTACCGTAGCAAATCACGGGAGGATGGTAAGTCCCTCCCTACCACTTGGGGGTGGGAATGAGCAAGTGCCCAAACAAAACCTTAGATGATTGCTGTGTATGCTTAAACAATCGTTTATATATTTCAATCTTTTCTTTCTCATTCAATTAGGTTACTGGTTGCCATTATAATCAACGTGATCCTGCGACTGGCCACGTGACTTGGGTATGAACGCAGAAAGCGGGTAAGATGCTTTCGAACTTCTTGAACCACTAGAGGCAAATGGGCCCGTGTTACAGGCTCACACTTGTTCATCTTTATAATTGCATCTTCTAAGTATCTGCAAATTGATTCATTCTTTATTAATCACAACTTAAAAAATTAAGTTAATATTTTTTTTGTTTGGCGGGTAAAAGCATTTACGCACAACCACCAGAGCTGGGTAGCATCCGATGGGAGGCCGGGACTTACAGACCTAACCGAATACCCTACCTACGTACTAAACTTCGAGGGTCACCTATACTGACGCGCCCGGTTCTATCTATCAGCAATAGAGCACCTCGGCAATTTTGCAAATTTATCATAAGGAACCGGACTCCTCCAAGGAGGGGTGACTGATTGCCCCCATGGGAACTCGGTCAGGTTCCTGTTCATGATTATCCCTGGAGGACAGGATGGAACGAATAGGCTGTACGCACGGCGTACATCGACTGCGACCCCTACCTAAGCTTTAGCACCTCAACTCCATACTGCATCTGTTGGAGACTGTCCAGTTATAGGTACTTTATCCTCGCCTATTCGAATTCTCCAAGGAAAATGTACACTTCCACCACGAGATCCTGGTGGTGGCCAGCAAGCGCTGTCGCTGAGGCCTAGGAGACCATGCAGTACCCGCACATAACCCTCATGGCTATGATATGATTCACATACCTACTTTATGCATACATAATAAATAATTAATTAAAATTGTATAAACCTCACTGAACAGAGGAGGGAAATAATTCTCAACAATACTTTACTCCAATCAGAGAATTACAGTATGGTGCCCTTATTGTCATGTTTACAATATTAATAAAAATCGTTATTATATATTTTGAACTTGATTTACCTGCATTTCAATTGCGTATCATGCACCATGTCGGTGACCAGCTGCTGCACAAGAGACAGCAGTACTGGCTGATGCAGCAGGCACGGTACTGCAAACACGACCGCCGGGTCTGCGGCGCGGCACGCCGCCATCACTAGCGATAGGTCACACGATGACAGCGCCAATTCGAAAGCCTCATTTATATTTCCGTTTTTAACATGTTTCTTGATTTCAGCCGATTTCATCTGAAAAATTATTCCATTTTTAATGAGTGACTTGAAGAAATTACTGGAATTATTGATGTGGCAATGGTCAGGCCACGTTGCTCGCAGAAATGAAAACCACTAGGGAAGAAATTAACGTTTTCGTGTGGCGGCCCAGGACTGGCAGGCGGAATGGGTGTGAGACCATCCCAGTGGAATTGTCAAAGTCACAGAGGGCTGCTATATGCAAGCAGCTTGTTACTTTCACTCATAGGGCTCTCCGGGAAGGGCCTATATGTGCCTAGGTGGACGTCTTCTGACTGCTGCAGCTAATGATGATGATTTAAAAGAATTTGGAAATAATTAAATAATTAAACGACAACAGCACATCATCACGCCAGTTCCCTAACGGGTAGGCAGAGAGAACGAAGCGCCACATGTCACGATCCTTACATACCTGTCTTGCCTCCTCCACTTATGAAAACTCTCTTCATACAAACACGCCGGTTGCGAAGACTCGAACACCACTTTCGGACAGTACCCGACCAGTTTGATCGTGGTATGTTAGTCTGGGTCTTCCCCGGTACCCACATGCTTCCACATTCGCATTGTACACCTGTTTCGTTAACCTTACATCCATCTTTCTTTCCATATGTCATTAATTAAGTAATTAATGGAATATAATAGTTAAGTGACAAGTTTCTTACGGTTTATAAGAGGCTGCATGGCCCATTGCGAGGATAAGAAGCGACGCTACGTGACCTCTATTTTTGCATGTTTATACACGTTGGTAGTCACCAAAACATTTCTTTGTTCATTTCACCAACATGCAATAAGGAAATAAAAAATCAAAGTAATACATCAGGTACGCGGTGAACTGACCAATTGCTGTATAATGGACCTCTGTGGGTCTGCTGGTTGTGGTGGGCTGGTCGGCATGTGAGGAGGATCTTCGTCGGTCAACTCCTCGTATACTTCAGCCCGCGATTGTATATCCGACTTCAATACATCCAATAATTTTCCCCTCCATTCCTTTAATTCATTTTGAAGGATTCTATAAATAAGTTGATTAAGGTTGATTAATGATTAAGGTTCATTGACCCTATAGCTTTTCCTATTACGACAGCATGCTGCATATAGTGATGCGACAGAAGCAGAAACCTCTCACCCGCCGCCAGACACAGGTACTCACAGGGCATGGCCGCTTCGGTGAGTACCTGTGTCGGAGGGGTTTCAGAGAGCCCAGTCTCGTCTGCCACTCTTGTAGCACTGCGGATGACACGGCCCAGAACACCCTCGAGGTGTGCCCTGCGTGGTCTCTGCAGCGCCTGGAACTGCAAATCGTGCTTCAAACGGAGGGCATATCACTAGCGAGTACTGTCCATTCGATGCCCGAGAGTGACGAATCCTGGACGGCGGTGGTCTCCTTTCGCGAGGCCGTGATGTCTTGCAAGGAGACAGTGGAACGTTACCGACAAGCGGCGGGCGAGTATCCACTCCTTAGGCTCGCAAAACGCGCTACTTACAGCGTCTTGTGCCTTCCAAATTTCATTGCCGGGGTTCCAGGATGGGCACCGGAACCCGTAAATCTACGACGATGTTGGTGGGGACTCTAATAGCCGGAGTGGCCTTTTCTGTAGTTAAGCCCGGTCCCATGTGGTGTCGGCCAGTCGCTGGGGTGTCCTGTCGCTGATACACCCGGGACACCCCAACACAGAATAAAAAAATAAATGATACAATGCGGCAGACTTATGTGTTCAGTAGACATACTCGGAACAACAGCCAAATACAAAATAAGTGAAGTACTAACATCACACACGCACATGCGCATATACACACACATTCACACACACACACACACACACACACACACACACACACACACACACACACACACACACACACACACACACCTGCACACAGAAACACGACAATTATCAAAATATACCAATCAGGAGAAAATGACGCCTTATATAAAAAAATCTACTTTGGAGGGTAGAAATGTGGATGAATCACAATAAGGTATTTGCAAGCATTGACTTAGAAATATATTGTAAATCAATGTTGACAAGTCAAACAATTTGGTTTTTGACAACACTAGCGCCGCTTATTTATCCTTTTTATCGGCTTTCTTCTTCGTACTTGTGAGTTGTGCCTAAACTGAGTACATTTTCTAATTGGGGCGCTAGCTTCTCGCCGTTCAATAATAGGCCACGCGTATCATAGGAATGCTTCACTTACTCTTCCAGAACATTCTGCAAGTTTTGAAACACATGGCCAGGCGGTCGAGTTGTCTCCAAAAGCAACTGATGCTTCTCTATTGCAGATCGTAAAGATGCAGGAGCCCTGTGAGCCGACTTGAACAGAGACACAGAGTTAGTCTCCACTGTAAAGGTGAAAAAAATGGTGTACTCATATTCAATATTTTTACCTACAAGTGTGTTAAGATACGCGTAAAATCTTTCCCTAGGGAACCATTATTTTTTGGTGTTAAAATATTTTTATGATATTCTATATTTGTACCAAAGTCATCTAAGCCCATTACAATAAAACTACTTTAACGGTTTTTATCGCGTTTTTTTTTAATTATTTAATTAGCCGGATCTTTCAGGCGCTTTACAGCAACCATGGTCACAGGTGGAAAGCTTCAGAAACGTCGGGCTAGTTAATCCAGCATAACGACACCGCATAGTCGAGTGTGGCCTTAATTTCCATATAAAACAATCCTACGCAATATTACGAGTACTCAAATGCGAAAGTGTGATTTTTATGCAAACATTTCCTAACGGGCAAATTTTTTTTTAATTATAGGTGAAAAGCGGCCTTGGCTAATGTCACAAGTCTAGATTCTAGACCAATAACATTCGCGTAAACTTAAGACATCAATCACCCTTTCGCATTCGAGTACTCATCAAAAATAGTTGTGTTTCTCCCAAACTCCATACTTGTGTTTCTTTCGCAGTAAATAAACAAATTTAGTTAGGAGTCACACTTCTTTTGAGTAACAAGAGAAAACTAAAATGTTGACTATAACTATTAAGTTAGTAGTTAGGGCGTCGGTTTTTCGTGACGGAGTGCGCGCATCGAAAAAATAATTCTTCCATAACGTGCCAGAAGAAGTATAACTTTTCAAAAATATAATACATAACAATACACTTGGGTAGGTACATACGTTCTCGAAACGCGCTGTGCAATATTTTCGTAACTATCTTCAAGAGTCTGCTGTAAGAGTTTTCGAGAATTGGATGGTAGGCCTTTGAAAATATATCCGAGAAACAATGTTTAATGACGCTCCTCAGTGAACCCACAGTTGCAGACGCCAAATGAGTTTTTAAGTCCTACAAATAATGGTTCAAATTAAATAATGTTTCTTTGTGTGACACTGCCTACTTTAAAATCTAACGTTATCATTTTGTCATCGTCATAGCCATCTTCATTGGTCTTTCAGTGTGCATTTCTATGATTAAAAATACACTGTCCTATGAAATTTATATCCTTTATTTCGTGACTTTCGTCCAACGCTCCATATTTTTTCCATCGTTTTGGGACAGAATTAAAGAAATAAAGAAAAAAAAAACTTTAATTCTATCATAGAAAACGAAAATGTTAATCAAAAAAAATAATAAAAAAAACAAATAATCCAACTGCTAACTGAAAAAAATAGCAAAGTTTTATGAAGAATATTTTTGTCAAGATTATAATTGTCTTGCTATTCTCTTCAATTATAGCTACAAGGTGAAAAGGTAACAGATTCCGTTTCGGTGAATAAATGTAAAATCTTATTTCCCTGGTTGTTCCAAAGTCAGGTCTAGTACGTTAAAATCGTTAGTGGGTTCATTGTTTTATTGAGATTCTTTATCTAAAGGGACTTACATCACTTTGTAGAAACTTGGTAATAATATCTTTAATCTGGAAGTCGATTCTTTGTAAATGCTTCATCTCGATGGCGTCCAACAGCATGTTGGCGCGGTCGATTCCGTCCGACTCGTTGGTATCCAACGCCCGTAGAACGTGCTCGAATCTGATGAAAATCACGACAGACTTACTGGTACTTCTTGATATTAGCGCGTTCAAAAAAAAAAAACGAACTCTTCGTCTTTACTACATTTGTTTATGAAATGAGAAGAGAGTTTAGACATAGCTTTTTTTTTGAAGTTCGAGAAAACACTACGAGACACACAGGCTCAGGTGTTACTCATCTTTTAGGGGTGATCCTTGTCCCTAGACGAACAGGATACTTGTTTATCAAATGAATATAAAAAAACCGACAAAGAGGGATTAAGACTCGATCCTGAAGGGTTCTGCTCATAGTAGTACCGACGGAACATTCAGTATCGGTTGAGTTTCGGCAAAAAAACAGGTTTCGGTTTAGTGCCTGTTTAGGTATCGGCGGATAACTTGCCTAAACTGTGGTATGGAAGTTCTTGAGCTGTGTTCTGTCGTTGAGTTCCATCCAAGTGTGGATGATATTTTGGATTGGCTTGTGCTTGCTGTGCGTTTAGATAACATTTGTTGTAAATTTTCACAATTGATTTATTTTGGATTCCGTGATATACGCATAACAGTAGGTGTCAACATAAAAATAAAATACCAACATGTATTAATGTAACTAAAAAACAATTTAATTTGATTTGTTTCGTTGCTTTTTATACTGCTCTATGCTGACGAAAGTGTCCACTCCAGATCTGCGCTGTTAGCTCATTAGGATGAGCGGTACCTCGATTGAATTTAGAGAGAGAGAGAGAGAGAGAGAGAGAGAGAGAGAGAGAGCTCTTAGAAATACACAAAGATTTTGAGCTCCCCACTATCTCAAATCTCAAAATCTCTATGTACATTTAATGAGCGGATGTACCAGGGACAACCTGTGGCAATTCGCAGGAATGTATCTTGCACGCGTTGCAAAAGTTGTTGCAGCTATATCGAGGGGCAAGCGTGTGCGAATACTACACTGCAATATGAGATGAGAAGTACAATGCACGTTTTGAACAATGTTAGCTTGTTTCTAAGCGACATTTTACTCCTTGCACTGATTATCGGGTAAAGCTTGTGTATGCTTTCTTTCTAACGCGCGGTTTGAACCACCCAGGTTTTGAGATCCTCACTGGTCTAGTGCTTAGCGCTTCGAACTTCCACTCGTTCGAACCTCGCCATGTATGAATGAGTATTTCTAACTTAAGTACACCTTATTAGTGCTCTTACAGTGAAGGAAAACATGGTGAGGATTCGTGTATTCGAATTCTACCTAATCTAGGTTAGGGTCTAGCTTCTCTTCTGGGTTGCAGAGGGCAGATGGCAGTCACTCTGTGTACAAACTGGCGCCATCGTCGAATCCCCTAGCTTAGGCAGTCGACCCCGATATCGCCTGATATAGAAATGGGATAAGGCTTGTAAGAAGAATGAATAACTTAATTTACAATAATCATAGTAGCTTTAAGTTTGATAATACTACGCCCAAACGAACATTAATTAGGTACTTGGTGCTAATATTAAGAATTCAGACTTTCAAAGTTTATTTTAATACCTACTTCTCGCCAGCTGACACAAACTGAATATTCAAATTCAGTTACTACCTACGTATAGGATTGTCAATTTACTTTTGTAAGATTAACACTTAAATAAATAAGTGTTATATGGTGCAAAATAAAGAGTTTTTATTTATTATTATTTAACCGTTTAGTAAAACTTACATTTCACTTTTGTTTTTAGATTTCAACCTAAATCTATTTTTCCTTAAATCTGGGGTTGTTATGTAAAATTTCGACGACGGCTTATTTATGTGATTTAAAGATAAAAAATATTATTTAAGATAAAAACGAGTGTGCTTAAGACCACACAACCGAAGTGAAACTTCTTTAGATATACGAAACGTAACTGACTATGACGATTTATCAAGCCAATCTTCGTTCGAAGTTTTTATTGAAGTCTTCGCTCGGTAGTACAAAAGTAAGAGGCGTGTGGGGGAGAGGCACTTTTATTGAAGTCTTCGCTCGGTAGTACAAAAGTAAGAGGCGTGTGGGGGAGAGGCACTTTTATTGCCACTTTAGAGACAAACAACTTATAAAGTAATAGCATAATAAAAGTAACTTTCTGAGAAACCTCAACAACATTTAGTAAGACCTGTCCACTGACACCACAAAAATAGTTGACAGAACATACTACGTGTCATCATCATCATTATCAGTCCTTATCGGTCCACTGCTGGACACAGGCCTCTTTTAATGAATGCCAAGACGACCGATCTCCTGCTCATCGCATCCATCCCGGACCGGATATTGCATGGAGATCGTCTTACCACCTGGTGAACGGTCGACCACCACTTCTTTTTCTTAAACGCGGCCTCCACTCCAGAACCTTACTAGCCCGTTTGGCATCTGTTCTTCTGAGTGTGTGACCAGCCCATTGCCACTTCAGCGAGCCTATTCATCGTGTGATATCGAATATCTTAGTGCCTTATGACTTCGTTACGAATTCTATCTTATAGAGAAACACCCAACATAGCACGTTCAATAGCCCGTATAAAACGCTCAAATAGATACAAGTATAATATAAAGGGACAAACGGACAGCCGGATCCTTTGGATGACTACTGACTCCCATAAACATTCACACAATATTTTTGTACATTCGTTGTCCGATGACTTACGTCGGGCTATAGCTTTGGTCGGACGGCTCCAGTTCTGATGCGGTTCCTTGTTTCACCACACGGCCAAGCTGTTCAGATTTATAATCTGACAAGTCCTCTCTTATGGTCAGCACCAAGTTTAATTGTTCATGCAGCATCCCTGGAAATAAACATTTCTTTTCGACGTTGTTATGCTCTGTTTGCCTATTATTTCTATTTCGCATTCATTCGTTATCTGCGACATAAAAGATAGTGTGACTCCATTCCATTCGCTAATACCCCATTTTCAGTACAATCACTTACAATAATAATATTATTGTTACTAATACCTGCTAGTGGTCGTCCAGAGATTGGGTATATCATCAGATAATAATAATGATAATAATATCTGTGGACCTATCACACCACGCTAGCCTAGCTCTGTGATAAGTACCGTAAGGACTTGTGTTACAGGTACTCGACAGCGGAAATATATTTAAGATTCTAATTATAGAAATACACATATAAACATCCATGACATAGGCGGGATGCCCCTATTATTAAAAAACAAGCTAAATGTCGTGCGTCATAACTTGTTTGAATTATTAAGTATATTTTTAAACTAAATAGGTCAATTGTATACTAAAACTCACTGTTCAACGCATCGATTTTGGTCTCCAACTTCGAAACTTCTATATCCAGGTCATCAGCATTGTTGCTGTCCAGCTTGTCTTCTGCTAGCGAAGACACATCGGATCTGCTGTCCACGATGATGCACGGCTCCAACGAACACTCACTTTGGGATCTGTGATCATTGAAATAAAAACAGTGTCCATTTCTATCCTGCCGTAGTAATTGTCGACTAAATTGTGTGTTTTCTAGAGATTTAGATCTTTTTAAATTCATTGCGAGTTTAGAAAATAACATTTGTTGATCTCCCCGGAAAGTATTGTCGTATCTATTAATAATTTCAGTAAATTTGTAACTACCCCCCTTTTAACGATTGTCATCATGTTATTTTGACTGGTCATAGCTCATGACATGTGAATGCACACACCTAATAATAGTTACTGGCACTTTAGTAGATATCGAGCGGTACATATCAGAAAGTACGTCCTGTAAGTCGCACCAGCTACCATAGTCGATATACTTTCACAGTCCTGTCTATAATATAATGTCAGTAATTTCTTTCAAGCAGACTTTGTTTATTAAAGATTTATCTGTTACGTTTTGGAGGGCGTCCATGGTGAATGCAGGGTATATTTAGGTAGAAAGCTAACGGGAGCAATAGCGCAGTTTATAGGTATATCGCCACTATGGTTCAAGCCTGGTCGTGGCGGTGGGGCTCAGTAGCCTGGGGTGAACTCAGGCGAAGCAAATTGAACCGAGCGGGATCATTGCACCCCTCTTATAAGAAGAGTGGTTGTCGGGGTGGTTCTTGTGGCTATTCGGCACTATAATGTGCCGCGAGTCCCACACACCACTGGACCCCACCCAGGTCTCGGGAAGGCGCGTAAATGCGTTTCCCCGCGTAAACAAAAGAAAAGTTATAGGTAGTAACAGATAGTGACATTGCTCCATTGCCGACGCACTATGTGACCCTAAAAGCGGACATGCTTGTGTTATTGTTAAATATGAAGGGATATACTCTTATAAGTCATTTTATAAAGTAGTCACGTAGTTACCAGATTTAATTGTGAAGGTATGATTTTTTGAGATTGGTCAAGGCCATCAATAGAAATTAAATATTCTTATATTTCTTAAAAAAGAAGTAAGCACTCTGTTCTAATTTACCAATTGATCAGTAACTTAAATATTTGTTATTTTTTTTCAGTTGTAATATTCTTATAGTTAGGGAAAGCAAGAAAAAAAATGGTTGTTATTATGTCAGAATGCTCCCTTACATCACGCTACTAGAGGTGTCAACGACCACAGTTTAACAGTAGTGTTTGAATCTCATGTAACAGGAGGCGAGCCATGAACAGGGCACATCAAAGTGACCACAAACACAGAACAGAGACAAAAATTAAATTTCTTTACTTGTCGTATTTAGTGTTAGTTCTCTTTACAGATAGTAAGTATTCTGTCTTTGAGTTTCGTTATTGCAGAGGCAATTTTCAATAGTGCGTCGTTATCATTATCATTTTCTTACAGTATACGGGAACAAACGTGCAATCGGAGCCTTTCAACGACTGTGGGTAGTCGTTGAAAGGTCCATGAACATCAGTATAATTATGCCGATGCGTTGCCGTTGCCCTCCTTTTCATCCCCCCCCCCCAAATATGCCACCGGCTACTCACAAACCGCACGGAACGCGACACCGTAGGTGTCACTTCACGACGGGATCAAGTGAGCGAGAGGTACGTTCCCGGTCGTGCCGGCACAATTCTGTTCCATAGGAGGATGATTTTAAACGTTTTATTCAATTTGCCAAAACATAAACAATTTTATTTTATTGTTAAATGAAACAACTTTAAAAAAATGAATAAATAGAATGTGCTTTTAATAACTGATATCTATAAATATTGTAAAACAAAGTCCCAAAAAAAATGTCTGTCTGTATGTGAGCGATTTTCTCAAATCTACAGAACCGATTTTGGCTATTGGATACACCTCCTGAGGAAGGTTTCAGTGTATGTGATTTTCTTTCACGGGCGAAGTAGGGATGTGATTCTAGCACAAACTGCTAGAATCACATCAATTTTTTTTTGCGTGATATTCCCGCCACGCAAGTTTGCGATTGGTTCTTCTTTCCGTGAGTCGAAAGGCCAAACTTACAGTCGGGTAGATGCAAGGCTTCAGCTATTCATGTGCGGATCCATTGACATCCTGAGTTACTTACCGAAAGGTGACTTCTACTGCTCGTTAACACATAAATATCAAATCGGGTTCATGAGATTGACCACCTTGGATTGAGAAAGGAGGAAATTAGGATTATCTTTTGTTGTGCAAGTATAAACAGGCGTGCTCGTGAATCTGCCGGTCAGCCGCCTATGGTGTACCAAAAGAGAAAACTTTACTGGTCAGTCTACTGGACCATCATACGTAATCAGGGAGTAAGTAAAATGAGAGAATTTGTAGTAAGTTTTATTTTCAACATTTACCATGTCAACATTAATTAGAAAAAATATAACAATACAAAAAGAAACAAATTTTCAATCAGAGAGGATCTGTTCAGCCACGGAGGGCTCGCGAGCGGACTGCTTGTGTACACAAAGAAGGAATAAGGACAAACGTAATTGAGACGGATCAAAAGTAAGGGACGAACAATAGTGGAAATTATGTAATCATCTACATCTGTCTGTGTGTCACAAGCAGTTGCACGACATCAAATGGCTTATCATACTATAAGGATTGTCTGTTATTACTGTGTTGTCATTTGAACATTCCAATTTCTACCACAACTGCAAATAGTTGTCAAATTGATTATGACAATGATGAAATGTATGAAAAAAAAACTGTTCCACTTACAACTTGTCACTTTCATCTTCAAAAAAAAAGTTTAGATTTAACATCTCCAGGTCCAAGTATGACTACATAAGTCAACTAAATAATAATTGATAAGGAAAGAGTAGACACATAGAGGAGGCCTCCAAAGAGAACACACATGGTGTAGAATTCATTGGTTAAGCTTCTCTATGTTGGCCTCATATACAGAGTTTGCCCCCAGCTCCCAACTGTTTTTTAACTATATTTTGTAATTTAAAAATTATAATTACTAATAATTAGAAGATTAATGCACAAATTTAAAAAAAAATTAACTCACTGCTGCAAGGCAGTTTATATATAGTTAAAGTGAATTTGTCTCCGCAGTGACGGATTTTATAAACAACTGTAAAATAAAATATAGAATACATTATATAGTCTACATACTTTACTTTTAACAATAATGCAATTATTACAATAATGGATTCACCTTAACATTCAAAACAGACCTTGATATTCTCAGTCCTATTCTGGAGATAATGTTCTTGTTATGTCTAGATTATAGCAAATTACACATTACATATAAAAAGTAATCAGTCTTAATTACTTGGTTACACTTTGCTTAAGAAATATTGTTCAGTCCTGTCGTGTAGACATAATGTTGCAACAACAATCCAATTTGTGTAATACCTGTAGTTAAGTCAAACATTTTGTGGATTTAATGTTGAAGTATGCAAACCCAGCAAATAGCAATGAATATTAATAATAACAAATTACTTATGGTTCTTAGATTCGTAATAAAATATATCTGTAATAAGCGATAATAAAATATTTCAACAACAAATATAATCATGCCAGGGCGTAGGTAGAGATATCAGAGTGCCATATGTCATTATCCTTCTAGGTTTGTCTTGCTTCTCTACATTCATTGGTTTCTTTGACAAGCACACCTGTTGCCGAGACTTGCCAGACTTGTCTGGAGGTGTTACAGCAGCTGATCAATCTGATCAAGGAATGTTGTCAGTGTTGGTGAACCCCGGCAGTCGACACATACGCATTGCATATCTATTCCCTCTAGATGTCTACAACAAGTGCCAATAAACACTTTCTAACTGTTACACTGTCAACTTTGTTTGGAATGAACCTATATGTTCCATATATCATTACATAGAAGTAAGAGATTTCGAGAATACACACACAACATATTTTAAATTAGTTAAAGTTCGTCCTTGGATCGTCTTGGCATTCATTAAAAAAGGAGTATATCCAACAGTGGATTGATAAGGGCTGCTAATGATGATGATGTTATATATACATACTCGTATATATGATGCATATTAATCTCGTTCTTAGGTACTCTATATAGACAAGTCTACACAGGGTGTGTTTCTAAATTGTATCACATCTTTCTATACCCCTAATAACTTAGAAATTAAATTTTTTATTATAAATTTTGAGTGATATTAAACTGATATTATTTTTAAAAGAAAACAGCTGTTGTACCACATTACAGATCCTTCAATATGGGCTAATGTGTATCTATATAGAATAATTATTGTACATTTTTGACATTGTTTTTGTAAATTTCGTTCTTACTAGTACTAAATGGACATAATAGCCCAACTATATTCATTTACCACAGACTGGCATACAATTTTTAAACTCTAGCCTACGAATAAACGCTAATTATAATATTGTTATAAAATATGCGAGACAAAATGTACTCAAAATGAACCAAAACAAATTAAAGCAACTTCAGAAAACACTAGTGGTGGTCCCACAAGCGAGCCCGTACACTCACTAGCAGGGCAGTCAAGGGATTCCAGAAATGGCTATTCCATTACATTATAATCTCATACCTCAGAAAAGCTCAAGGGTCAACTTGAAGTCACTTGCACTAACACATTTAACACGCACTAATCACAGCCGCATCACTTATCACTAACAGTTGCGTACGGTCCCGTAGTGCGGACAGTGGCAACAGCAGGCGCGCGGTCACACGGCCTTCACCAGCGACTCGGTGGCCATGAGCAGCATCTTGAACTGCTTCACCAGTGCGCAGCCCGGGTTCGCGTTGAGGAACGACACGATCTGCGCCTGCAGCTCCCTGATCACCACCGGGAGGTGCTCACGTGTCACGGGGTTGCTTGTATCTAAGTTTATGATCGCTTCCTCTAAATACCTAAGAACAAGGCACAATTTATTTATGTCTAAATAAGTAAGTTCTTGAAGAACATTATATTACATAACATTGTGAGAAAAAAAAAAACAAGTAGACACAGGGTTGAGTAGCATATAGAAAACACTCTACTAAATATGTTAGACTGAATCATCTAATGCACTAAACTTTCTGCTTCTGTGCATTCTGCCCTCGCAGTCCCTGTTGCATTAATTTTGGGTTAAATTAATACCCCTACTAAGTTGGTATTTTACGAATCTCTTAGCTTCACTTTATGTGTTTGATTTCGCTCACGTAGGCCACTTACAGGTTCTTGTCTATCACAGATAAGACTTCAACTTTCGAAATCCCTGACCTAACGCATGGATAGTGCTAGTGTAGGTTGTTAGTAGTTTATGCTTGTGTAGTAATGTCGGCCGCAGGCGGAAGGGAGCTCCCCGCCGTGCAACGGTGTGTGCGAGCACGGCTGTACCTGTGCTTGAGTGCCGTGTCCTTGGCCATGTCGGCGGCCAGCTGCTGCACCAGCGACAGCAGCACGGGCTGGCGCAGGCGGCAGGGTGGCCCGAACACGCGTGCCGGCTCCACCCCCCGGCACGCCGCCACCACTAACGACAGGTCGGCCGCCGACAGCGCGGTTTGGAACGCGCCGTTTACGTCGCCGCGACCGAGCATCGCATGGATTTGGTTTGCTTGCATCTGAGCAGAAATGAACTACTATTATGTCACAGTATAAAAATAATATTAATATAGGTACCTGCTTTAGTAATAATAAACTTATTCTTATATCTGCAGTATTTACTTTTATTTCTTCAATAGATATTTTTGAAACCAACGGACTCAAAGATGGTGGCGTTGAGGCAGTTCTGGATGTGTAGTAGTTCTGGGTAAAAGAAGCTAAGGGTAAAAGCGTAGTGGACGAATGTAAGCATTACAGCTGCATCGTGGCAGTCGGAGGGAGACAGTGTTAGTAGTAGTGCACGCACCTGGCGGTCGTGCGCGGGTGTGGAGGCTGATGTCGCGGGCGAGTGCGAGCGAGACAACTGCGCCGCCGCGCGCGCCTGCTCGCGCCACCACGCTACCTCCTTCTCAAGCACACTGTAAAGAAGGAACACGTTAGCGGGAGTTATATTACCTAAAACAGTTTTAACTACTAGAGGTGCACATGTGATTGAGATGTGAAGTGAAGCATAAAACTATAAATATATTACTACAGCACCACCCCGTTGTTTTCGCATTCGACCGGAAAATGTGTGCTACAAGAACGTTCCACCCCAGTAATCAGAATGTAATGTGAATATCAATCATCAATAAAATCCCTCCACCAACCACAGGCTATATCAATCACTCGTGATTCCACAGATCAAGACATGCGAAGACGCACTCTTAATCAATCTTCAGGTTACTTTTATTTGTAATCATATATGACGGTAGTCCAGCGATGTTACTGACCCGTGCGCGACCTCCTGCAGCTGGGCGGCAAAGGCATGTGGCGTGAGCGGCGCCCGCGTGGCGGCCGCCAGTGCGTCCGCGTGTGCGTCTAACGCCGCCCGCAGCGAAGCTACCGCCGCCGCCCCGCCACGTTCCACCGCCGCGCGCGCCGCTGACTCAGTGTGCGCTGCGACTACAATGTCACAACACGAGTTCAAACACAACTATTGTTCTAGTAAACAACGTATAAGATACGATCAATTAAGAACATATCTAGCAATTGACGATACGGGCAAAATGTCAAGACAAACATTTTATACAAAATAAAAAGAATCTTTGAAAAACTATGTGTCATCAACATCATAATCATATTTAAAAAAAATACACACTTTTATTTTGTTTGGTAATTATTATTGTATGAGCTATAGCTGCCACAACAACTATACATATACAGAATGGATGTTATGATACATGCAAAACATCAATAAAATATATTCAGCAGCTTAGTCACAAAATGTTATTTTTCATTTTGTCAAATCTCAACACTATGTGTTCTGTTATGAAACTGTCACCTGAAGGTAAGCGACACTTGCGCGGTCGCTATGGGTGGGTATAACACTACATACTTTATAACAAAATTTTCTAGCTTCTTCTTTTAAGTTTAGGTAGGTTACGTTTAGTTATTTCGCATATAACATAGATAGGCACATACTCTTACATGTAAAACGAAAATTAAGTATAAGGTCCAAAACTACTTCTAACACACGACTGGTACCGATTCCAAGGTCACAGGTCAATGGTATTACCCCGTGCTAATTATAGGTCAGTAGTGAGTACGTCGCCTGCGCCCGCTTGTATTTTTTTGAAGTAGCATTTCAGTAGCTACGTTACGATTACAAGAACAATTATTTTGTTGTAATATTATGTATAATAAATGATAAGACTCAAAAAGTGCGATATTGGACGCTTTCGACAATGTCTTTTTAGTGACCAAGACACGGATTTTTTTCATCATGATAGGACAATTATTTAATTATGATTATGACTTGCAAATTCTGACTTGTGTCGACGAGTGGATAACTCGCCGCGCGGGATCTACGAGAGAGGGACGAGCCGCGCGGGGCACAACGAGCAGCGCATCACGGCAGGTTAGTGACGTCACACTGACGCATGATGCAATAAATTTAAATTATTCTTCTCTGTGATATATGACGGTTTTAAAATATTTGTATATAACTAGTACTACTGATGTTTTCAATTTTCGGTGTGTAATAATCACCATTCTGTATAAGACTAAAGAATCACCAGTAGAGACTGACCTAGTACTTGGACATTGCTAGTGTACTATGTATTGGCCGCAGGCACACTCGCATTATTTTTAACATCATTTGGTGTGTGAGCGTAGTGGAAAAAGGCTTATATGAGCCGCCTTATGCCTTGGACATTCTTTTGAGCGCTCTATGCTGACGGTAGTGTCCAGTGCAGCTTCATCGGTGACTATAAGACACGTCTAGGTGAGATTGTGACCGGTAGGGGGATAGACCCCCCTCCCCCTCCTTTCCCGCAGGTGGGAAGGATGCATATAATAAATACCGGGTTATTGAAAATGTGCTAAAGTAGTGCCCCGCCCTCTAACGAGGGGTAGCTCACGCGCGGCACCAGAGTGTTGGCCTTCCATTGTCGTGGGGGCTGAGCTCTTCCAGTTCCTCGTTGGGCTATCATGACCCGGGGAACCGTCACCTTCTTCCACCATGGGCGTTTGGTACGACTCGCACGCAGTCGTGGAGGTTAAAATAAACGGTACGGCGGTTTGATTTAGGCTCCATGGCAAGACGCGTAAGGTACTGGAATTATCTCCTATGACTGCACACACGTCGTCGTTCTTACTATTCGGAGTCGAACAATTGTCGTGAATTGGTTGTCCTCGTCGATTAGAACGTGTCTGGTACATTTGTAACGCAACATCAACGCATCGATTAGAACGTGTCATTTGTAACAATATTTGTGACGCAGTTGAGATTGTAGTCCGAAGCCTTGGTGACGAGAGGAGAGACGAATGGTAGCTTGATCGATGTGTCTTTGGGATAGCTCCTTGAAATGCCCCGGAATAGTGGGGCGCTGAAAATCTTTATATAGATCGCGTTGCAAAATAGCTACATTCGTGGGGGAAGCGTGAGAGAACACTACGCCGCAATACGCATGCTTTGTGTAATGTAAGTTTATTTCTAAGCGACGTCTTACTCTTTGCATTGATTAACGGATAAAGCTTGTGCATGACGAATATTACTTTTTTTTAAGGCGCTCGATGTGCGGTCTGAATACGAAAGCAGTTCCGTCCGTGGGTCATCTTACTGGCCTGGGGAGGCTTGCGAGGATTACGGGTATCGAGGCGAAACTCATGACCCGAGTCTGTTGTCGAGGGGCGACTGTCCCCTCGGTGGTGGGGTCATCCCACTGGTGTTAGCGGGTTGTTGAGGTGCGGAGGCCGTACGGCTTGAATAGGGATGCGACCGCGGTCTACAGGTGTGGTGAGTGGTGAAATGTGGTGGTGTCCGAGTGTGATGTGGGTTATGCGTGTGAGTAAGTGATCCTCGTCCCGATCGCCGGGGCCGAGGACCCCTCTCCCCTTGGTGGATCACGGCATACGAGCTCACGCGGGTACGCCCGGCCGTCGGGTGGTCGCGCGTGTAGCGGGGCCAGGTCCCTCAGGTGGGCGTGCGGACCATTGTCTGCGGCACTGAACACGCCTCGAGACAATCGGGCCACAAACTCACCGACAGACTCGACCCGCAGGTCTCGCGCGATCTCGTCGTTCCGGACGTAGCGGCCGGCTCCCGCGATGACCCGCAGGGATATGCTCTACTGAGCTTGCAGGCGCTTCTTCTGGCTCGGGGAGGTGAGCGCGTACCATGCCGGGGCAGCGTAAGTCAGCAGCGATCGGATGTACGTCTTGTATATCCCCAGTTACGTGCGCAGTGGAAGCTCCGATGCGAGCACTGGTCGCAGTAGGGCGCGGGCTGCCCTCGCCTGGTTGATCGCTCGATCAACCTGTGAGCCCATCCGTAGCGTGCGATTAATGCTGCACCCGAGATACACGACGGGGGACCTCCAAGACAACTCCTCGCCGCCCAACTTTAACCGTCCCGGCATGCTGCGCCTCGTGCTGACGAATAGGGATGCCGTTTTCTCGACGTTGATGGATATCCTCCATTTGTCGAGCCACTCCGGCAGTGGATCCAGCAGCCGCTGCATTCGCCCGGCTGCTAGCTCCAGCTTTCGGGACGATGATATTTAAGCGCTGTCGTCGGCGAACAGCGCGAGTAAGACATCCGTTTCGCCCTCACTCATTGGGTTGTTGAGCGTCGGGATGTCGTTGGTATAGGCCGCGTCGCCCCTCCACCGCTACCCGGAAGGTTCCAAGAACGCTCCCTTCCAAGAACGATGCCACTAGTCGCACGAAAGCCGGCGGGACGTTGGCGTCCATCATCTTGACCAGGAGGCCCGGTGCCATACCAGGTCGAAGGCCTTCCCCATGTCGAGAAAGACTCCGACCAAGCGTCTTCCCTTGTTCATCTCCGTGGCCAAATGATGGAGCACCCGCGCCAAGTGCAGTGTGGTCGAGTGGCCGCTTCGTAAACCGAACTGCTCCTCCCTTATTGGGACGTACAGCTTCAGTCTCCGGAGCAATAGCCGCTCGAACAACTTGGCCACATGAGACAGCAGCGTGATCGGCCGGTAGCTTCCGGGCAGGTGGCGAGGCTGTTGAAGCAGTTGAGAGAACAGGGTAGACCCTGGGGATGACAATACCGCAAAGAAATACGGGGGACATAATTTTGTTGCGTTTTCGCATGCAATTGTTGTGTATGCCTCCAAATGATATAGATCGACTATTTTCAAATTTAACCTCGATTCTCCATCACGCGAACCACCCACCTAGACAGGTCACCGATTCTTGGAAATACTTTGTCGCGAGAGACGATCCGGGCTCGACAAAGCTGTCGTTTTTAAGACGGAATATTTTACAGATTAGGCCTTCGTGTCAAGCTCTGTCAAATGCTTCCGTTACGTCGAAAAATAGTAGAGTAGAATTCTCTCGTAGATCTTGTCTAATGATTTGTGGGTACCGATAACAGTGGCTATTTTCCATGAGTTTGGGAATGCGGAATCTACCAGCAGGGCCTTGAAAGTGCACACTAGGAGGTTTATAAGAGCTGGCGGCAGGCTCTTTAGAACCTTATTTGTTATACCGTCTACACCTGGGGCCCATCGGTATAAAAGGGCTTTGGTGAGGTCACTGACCTCATCAGAGCTCGTCGGTCGTATAGGGTCGCCTTCTGGTGGTAGACAAAGGCGGTGATCTACTTCCCTATGGACATCAACCGTGGACAAAATACTTACACTCTCTAGTGCCGGACTGGAAGGTGTGGTTGATCTGCTTAAACATCTGTGCGTGCGCCTTTTCCATGACGGGCACGACACTCTCGAACAGCGCGTCGCGGAATGACGCACGCACCATGTCCGCAAGCGACGCCGCGATGGAGTTGCTCAGCTGCTCCATTACCGTCTGCACACACATTGCTATTGTACAGACCGGGACTCAACACCAAAGTGGGGCATGTATTGTTCTATAAAGCACTACTGGTTCTGGTGCGACTCACACCGTACCATGATTGTGACCGTGAATGTGTATTGCGCATTCAAAATCAAAAGGTTCAAATCATGCGGCGCGATAAGTACCTTGCTGTTAGCCAGCTTGTGTATGTTGTCGCGCAGCAAATCGTCGGTGGCGGACAGCTTGGCGACCAGCTCGTGCTGTAGCGCCGCCGCCAGCGGCTCCAGCGCTCGTGCCGCGCCGCCACCCGCCGCCGCACCAGCCGCACGCGCCGCCGCCTCGCCCAGGCGCGCTACGCGCTCCCAACTGCGAATATACGCACGAACAATACTTAATGAACAATATAAACTATTTTTATTACTAGGGATTAACCTGATCGACACATAACTGGTTAGTTAATATTTAAGCAAGAAATATAAAACTATGAGTTAAGACGGGGGTAGCCAGCGCTTCAGAACACGTGATGAAACAAGTACATTTAATGGTAGCGCAGGTGGAAGGCACAGGAGAAGCATCTACAGTATAATTTAGTTCGTCAGTAACGAGATACGTTAATCATTTATTTATTTTTATTGATTATAGTTATTTCTATTCATCGGCCCACTCAAATTTGCTTGCCTGCTTAGCCTATTCGGGTTTCCTTGAGATTCATACGTCACAGAATAACAAACAGCGCTCGCTCACCCGCTGTGCAACGCCTGGTCGAGCTGCGCCGCGCTGCGCGTGCTGTGTTCGAGCAGCAGTTGCTCCATGCGTCGCAGCAACTCAGGCGGAGGCCGCGCCTCCCGCAGCTCGCCACGCAGCGTCCGCAGCTCGCGCGCTTGTCCGCCCATTAGCTCTGTGGAACGCATATCTATATTAGCTTCCGTATCGAAACATTGATCGTTTTATGTATAATCCTTGTGCAATCGTCGGTAATAATTATCATGTAAGGATTGGGAGTAGAAGGCACTAAGCATTTTACATTTGTTAATTCACTCATACACACTGATCGCGGCTGGTAAGATGAACCAATGGTAGGCGTAGGGCGGAGATTCGCTGCCCGGGGGTTACGGTCGCTGCGACTGTATGATTACGCGCTGACCTTCAGCCCGTGGCGCCTCATAACCGCACCACGATTGAGACCCGAGAACATGTTACTGCACATTCAAGTCCATAGTTCACTTACGAGCAGTGATACGCAGTAAATACTATTCGAAAGGTTCTAATATACGATTCGAACCATTCGGTATAGATTTTGCAGGTTCAAAAATTTAAAAGTCAGTTCTTAGTTTATGTGTAAGTCTAAAAGATATCATATAGAATGTTTATAATAGTAGATGTAGTCACATACAGAACATAACCAAACGTTTAATATCATTTTCATACTTTTAGGCACAAAGATAACTGTACCTGTCAAATTATCCAGTTTTGCTTCTAGGGCGTCCAGACGGGTCTTTGAGATGTAGTCATTGGGCGGCCGTTCAGGGGCAGGCAAAACAGGCGCGGGGGGCGGGGCGCTGGCCGGGGACGGGTTCAGCGGCGCCGCGGACAGCGACGAGTTGAGCGACGCGTTCAGAGACTGATTGCTGGATTTGTCGCTCGACGCTTTCCTCTGGTTCGCCTCCGCTATGTGAGCTATAGATATCGTCGGCCACGATGTATCGCCTTTTGTAAATGTTAGAAATACGTATGTATTTATTAAGTTTTTCGTTAATTTAAATCATTATACAGGAGTAATAAGCATTTTGTTTTAAACGACTGCATTCTAGATATAACTATTTCACAAAATATATTGGGATGTGGTGTTATAAATTTTTATTTTTTACTACATTCATTGTAAGTAACCTTAGCAGGAAGAATATTTATATTAGTTATATTGTAAACCAGATTTATCAGCGTAAGTATTTGCAGAAATATTGGCGTATTACCGGCGGACCCGGAGGACTCGGGAGGCGCAAAGGCGGGGGGAGGAAACAGCGGCTCGGGCGCCGCCCCTGAGGACTTGTCCGCCGCAGGCGACGCGCCCGTCACTGGCGCCGACGCCGCCTCCTCCTGATAATTCGCAGATATGATCAGGAGACGACAGCAAAATTAAAAGTCCACTTCAGAAAATAAAAAGAAAAAATGAAAGTATTTATAATAAATGATATAATATATATATATAAAAAAAAACAAATAAATAATGTTAGTTAACATTATAAGTATGAAGGTGATTTTGTCTAATTAACGTTCGCCTGTTAGTTCTTCATGTTTAAATAGCTGAACAGATTTAGCTTTGGGAACCTTAAATAGACATAACACCCCATAAACTGACCGCTGATTGCCATACAAATATATCGTACACATACGCCGCAGATCACGTGTTCCTGGTTTCGAGTCCCGACACCAGGAAAAAAATGTTACTTGGATTTTTTTATTTCTATTGTCATGTGCTTCGAAGAGCACGTAGAATTGTCGGTCCTGCGGCTGATTTCCTTCGAATCGTTACAGGGTATCAGCGTTTACAGGGAAAATAGGAAACGGAGAGCGCTTGTGTCCTGCGCAGTAGCACTCAACAAAAAAAACTAGGAACACTATTGTATTAATAGTGACGTGACTCACCAGCTCCGGGAAGAAAGGCTGGTCGCCGTGGCCCATGATCTGCTGCACCTCAAGACTGGGGCTGGAGCCGCCCGACACCTGCTTGGCGTCCGTCGCCGGCGACACCTCCTCAGCGACTGCGCACACCACACTAGACTGGTGAACTCACCACATAGATGACACATTTTGTATCACAATTCGTATTCCGCATTTCGATAATATATTCTATAATTATTTGAGGCTTTTACATTTGTTTACACATTACGCGATACTTAAAATACTTATTACACAAGGTACTGGCTAAGTTTTTGTAAATACCTTGCTCGACGTTTCGATCGGGTTACACTAGCCGTGGTCACGAGCCGACTGATATTCGATGTTTCATATAACAACAACACATCTTCACGCCAGCTCCCTAATGGGGTGGGCAGAGTGAACGCAGTGCCACATATCACGATCCTTACACACCTGCCTTGCCTCCTCCACATTCATTATTCTCTTCATAACAAACACGCCGGTTGCGAAGAATCATGATACCACCTTGATGTTTATTTTTATATGGTGTCCACGTTGATCACAGAAACAATAACCGCTGAAGAAGGAAGGTCTCGAGTGGTATATATCTAGTTCTATAGTAATCAGGGGTGCAGACTCACCTGCGGTGATGGACAGGCGCGACTTGGTGCCGAGGTCGGGCGTGGCCGACAGCGGCGGGTCGTCGTCTTCGTGCTTGCCCGGCGAGCTGCGGGCAGACACGGGGTACTGAATATATATTATTTTTTTAATTAGAGTTGGCCCACCAACGCTACTTCCGTTACTACTCTCCAGAATCGACAGCAGTCACCACTGCAAAAACTTTATTTATACTACATGAGAACTATGTCTAAGAAATTATACTATACTTTGCTTGAGTTAAGATATTTATATTTTTTATATGTCACTATATAAAGGATTTTATCGGCTGCAGCCTGACTGACGAGGCTAACGTCTTTTAATCGTAATGCTGGTATAATCGTACAGACTATTGAGTATAGTGGATAGAAAAATTAGTCCGCAAAGATACGTTAAGGTACTTTTATAATAGTAAGCATCATCTGTATAAAATGTTACACATTTTTGAAATTTACAATTCGAGCGTTACTTTCCGTAGATGCGAGGGGTGATTGATAAGTATCCGAAACGACACAGAAGAACTTTAATAATCTATTTAAAACAATTTTATTTTTCAACGTAGTTTCCTTCTACCTCGATGCATTTGGTCCAACGCTTCTCCAATGCAGTTTGATAAAATGTTTTCTCTAACCCCTCAAAATACTCGTCTACGGCGACGAAGACTTCATCATTTGATGAAAATCTTCGGCCACCTAACCATTTCTTGAGATTCGGGAGTAAGTGGAAGTCGCACTGGGCCAGATCTAGGGAATAGGGGGGATGCGGTAACAATTCGAACTGGAATTCATGAAGTTTGGCAACTGCAAACTTTGGAGAGTGCACTGGAGCGTTGTCATGGTAGAATAAGACTTTCTTTTTGGCTAAATGAGGCCGTTTCTTTCGGACTTCTTCACAAAATCTATTGTGTTTCCTCTTTGCAAATAATCCACTAAAATAATCTCTCGAGCGTCTCAAGAAACAGTTGCCATCACTTTGCCGGCCGACAAAAGCGTGCTTGCTTTCTTCGGCGGAGGTTTTCCGTTCTCAGTCCACTGCTTAAATTGTTCTTGAGTTGCAGGAGTATAATGATGTATCCATGTTTCATCTACTGTCACATAACGTAATAAAACCTCGTTAGTGTTACGCTTAAACAGCGCCAAACACTCCGGTGAATCGTCCTCTCGACGTTAGTTTTGGTCAACAGTGAGCAAACGCGGCACCCATCGCTTGCAAGGCTTTATCATTCGCAAATATTAACGCGTTTTTAACATTTTACTGGTGTTAAAAGGAAATGCTTACCATCTCTGCTATGTGCCGCAATTTTAAGCGGTGATCATTTAAAACGATTTTTTGAATCTTTTAGATCATGTCGTGACTTCATTTGGACGGCCAGACCTTTTGGTGTCTTCGCAGCTCTGTCTCCCACGTTTAAAATCAGTTACCCAGGTGTGATTGTACTCAATGCAGGAGCAGTGTTACATAAAACACAGTCTAGCTTCTCTTTAGTCTGGGTTGCTGATTTCCCTTTTAAAACGTAAAATTTTATCACCGCACGAATTTCGTTTCTTTCCATTGTTGAGAAAATTCACAGCAGACAAAGTTCTAGGTGCACTCACATAAATTATATCAGTTCGAATAAATTCAAATTTGGCGTTATATTTTCGAAAAGAGATAGCGTAGAATGTAATAAATTTAGTTTGCCTATCTTTTTTTACAGATCGTCGTTTCTACCAGTTATCAATCAGCCCTCGTAAATCAAAGAGACTAGTTTCAAATGTAAAGTACGTTAAATTCTTTTTAATTTTCAGTATTTTCTTCACCTGAAAGCATCGGGCGTCATGAGGTTGAGGGGCGGCAGCGGCGGTGACTCCGCCCTCTGCACCATCAGGCTGCCCGGCTGTGTCTATATAAAAAAAAGGTTCGTCGCGTGTTTTTTTACTTATATATAGATAAGTCATTATTTAACAATAATCACTGTAATATATCTTGATACAAATTTAGCCTTGTTGCCAGCCAAACAAAATGTTTGTACAGACAAATATATAAAAAAATAACAAATATGACATATCTGGTCGTGCTAGCCCAATTCGGCTGCAATGCACTACCTCTGACAGAACACAATTATTAAGTGCTAAAAAAATACACAAGGAAATAGTAAATAATAATAATCTATACTTTTAAAGTAAAATAGTAAATAATAATAATCTATACCGTTAAAGTAAAATAGTAAATAATAATAATCTATACTTTTAACGTAAAATAGTAAATAATAATAATCTATACTGTTAAAGTAAAATAGTAAATAATAATAATCTATACTTTTAAAGTAAAATAGTAAATAATAATAATCTATACTGTTAAAGTAAAATAGTAAATAATAATAATCTATACTGTTAAAGTAAAATAGTAAATAATAATAATCTATACTTTTAAAGTTTTTGAACCTTTACTAGTGTATTGTCGATACAGTGCAACAAAACAAGGATTTACTAAATACAGGTGTGGAACTGATGGCGGATATTAAGATAGTAAAATGTATGTTGACTTGAGTTTATTTGGTTGCAACCAACTTGAATGATAACTCCGTGCCGACTGATTTACGTACATTAAGCTTTTGCTGACATCAGCATTAGATAGGTACCTGTGTGTCCCCTACACAGGCTAAATTAATTCTCGTAGAATGTAAGTACCTGGATGTGATTGAACACAAAACTTACAACAAACGAAGGATTCGTACCTGAGATCTCATGAGCAAGTTCTTGAGCTGCTGGGTCTGCTGCTGTAAGATGCTGGACGGCATCGTGCTCGGCTCCACGTTGTCATCGCCGTCCTCCTGCGTAAGCTCTCCCATGTCTGTGAGAAGCTTGGATTCTATATACTAGTTTCAGTGACGCATGATCTTAGTGACGACCACACAAAAACGGGCAGAAATTACCATAAGAATGTGTAAATTCGCGCACAAAACTACGACCCATGAGACGCATGTTTCGCCGTTTGCACGCTCCAATTTGATTGATATACGCCAGCAGACATCGTTGTGTAAGCAATACGTCTTATCGTGTGTTATCGGGCATCGTGGCAAATTATTTGCATCCGTGCATGTGGGACATTGCGGTGACACGCCTCACCGTGCGAGTCAGGAGGTAGCGCGGTGCGGTTTGGTAGGTGGGGTGTACTGCAGCACGTCTTCTATAATGAGATACGTCTCACACAGTGTGTCGGCGGGTAGTTTGTTAGGTGAGGCGTACTGCAGCACGTGTTCTGTAATGAGATACGTCTCACCGTGCGTGTGGGCGGGAGAGGCGTAATGCTCCCCTCCATTATGAGATATGTCTCACCGTGCGTACCGGCTGGCAGTGTGGTGGGCGGCGTGTACAGAAGAGTGCCCTCCTGCAGCCCTTTGGGTTGCACAATGTACAGCCGCACGCGCACGCGCCGCGTCGGCTCCAGAGGCGACCCGTGCTCGCTGGCCTAAATATATACGATAATTTTATAAAAAGGTAAATTTTATTTGAAAAAAAAAAAAAAACATTTCTACTAATTCTTCTAAAAGTACAGACGATGAGATGGCAGTGTATATAGTGTTTTCTTTTAAGATGAAATTTAAATGACCTTGAAATATATTAACGGTCACGTGGCGGTGACTTACATCGTCGTGCAGAAAGTGGTCGGGAGAATCCGCTACCTCCACATCGCCGTCGCCGTTCCTGTTGTAGGGATCACCACAACTCGATTGTGGTCTCACTTGTTGTTCCTCTGTTTCCAAATACAGTCACTATATCAATTGATATAACATTATGATGTGTAGTTGTGTGGATAGACGAGTGGGCCCGTCCCTACTGCACTTGATAGCGGCATGACATTAAAAGAACTTGAAAATTATTTTTGCCTATGTGCTTTTGGCACATATTAAGTACTAACGGAGGTAAGTAGAAGCCTTACGGGCTACCTACAGGCAGTAATGAGTCAGGTTACCAGCACCATGTCGACCGCCTGGCGCAGTTGGCAACGTGGCGGTTATACCAGAACGTGTTACGCCAGAAGTCGCGGGTACGAATCCCGCATTGTTCAGATGAAAGCTCATAAATGGAAAAACATTATGGATGTTTATTTATTATTTCTATAATAAAAATCTGAAATGTATAAAACTTCTTAAATTTATGAGAATATTAAATATATTTCCGTTGTCTGGTACCTGTAACACAAGTCCTTACGGTACTTAGCACAGGGCTGAGCTAATGTGTGATAAGTCCATAGACATTATCATCATTATTATCAGAATACTTAGGAAGGGCACATGTGTAACACATACCAGTTTCATTCTTAGATAATCTAATAGCGGTTATTATTAGTTATAAGCCCCACCTGCATCAACAATACAAAAGCTAAGAACGGGATATGGTAACAGGAACTCGGATATGCTCTTGCAGTACGCCTCTGTGTCATCGGTGTCCCTCGTCATGTTCAGCACATACAGACTCCGGTTGTCAAAGTCCGACAGCAGCAGATAGGAGGCACTCGAGTCCAGCATGGCTTTCATGCCACTTGTGTTGATGGTGGGAGAGAAGGTGATGGTCTGCAGGCACGCCCAAGACTTGCACGTCCAGATCTTAAGGGATGTATTGTTCTCCGCTCCCGTTACAGCAAACTTCCAAAACTGTTCTCTGGTGATATGGAAATTTCTGGTAAGTAATAGCAGAGCAAAGCTAGTAATTATTTTATTAATACACCTTATTTTCATTATAAGCCCTAATCGGTCCACTGCTGGACACAGGCCTCTCTCAATGAACGCCAAGTCGACCGATCTCCTGCTACTCGCATCCATCCCGGACCGGCTACTGCACGGAGATCGTCTTCCCACCTGGTGAACGGTCGACCAACACTTCGTTTTCCTAAACGCGGCCTCCACTCCAGCACGTATTAGCCCATCTGCCATCTGTTCTTCTGAGTGTGTGATCAGCCTATTGCCACTTCAGCGAGCCTATTCGTCGCGTGATATCGAATACTTTAGTTCTCTGCCTTATGACTCCGTTACGAATTCTGTCGGACAGAGAAACACCCAACATAGCACGTTCAATAGCCCGTCAAGCTATCGCAAACTTGCGGACCCGCAGGTCATCACAGGGAGAACGCATTGGTTAAAGACTTTCGTCTTCAAGCTCTGTGGTGTAGGCGACGTGAGAATGTGTCGAAGCTTCCGGAATGTTGCCCAACCCAACGGAATCCTCCTATCGGCTTCCTTCTCGAAGTTATGTCTACCTAATTGCAATTGTTTGCCGAGGGAGACGTATACGTCTACGACTCCGAGAGTAGCACCATCGACGTTGACCGGCCTAAGGAGAACGTGTTTGTTTTAATACATCTACACTAACCATATTTATAAAATACTTACTATTATAAAGATGAAGTGTTTTTTTGAGAGGAGTAATCTTAGCAACTATGCGTCCGGTTTGGAAAATCTTTCAGTACTGCCACATACCATCAGATTACAGGTAATGCGGGTGAAACCGCGAGGCGCTGTTAGTGGTATATAGGTTTTTATAGTGAACAGGGGGACAAACGAGTAAATTTGAGCCTATTGACAAGTACTGACGCCCATAAACATTCACATTAATGTCATGCAGATGCGTTGCCGGCCTTTCCTCGTCCCGCCCAATGAGCCGTACGTATTTGTTATTCAATTTGGAAAGTACTACAGCATTATTACGAAAAAGTATAAATATCTAACAAATCTACAGTTACATTATTTCTGTATGCATATAATTGGATTATACGCTTATATATTCTAAAGTACGCGACAGAACTTTTCAGCAACACTTACTCCGAGTTGTAGTTCTTGTGGTTGTCGAGAAAGAAGAGGCAGCTGAGCGGCTTGCCGTCGTGCGGCTGCCACTTGTGTAGGCAGCGCGGGCTGCTCTCGTTGTTCATGTACACCTGCAACAACGTGCTATGTCGAATATGCTATTTCGACACTATCCAGTGTCGATGTCAATATATGAGATGTTATATTCAGTGTGCTTGCACTTCAACATACTCGAAATCGAGGCTGATTGATCTTGAATTTGGTGGCCTCGTGTCAATGTTATTGGCTGTGTCGTCAGAGTCACACACACTGCTTGAATTATCATCCGCGCTTCTGTTTTATAACACTCAAAAAATTAAATTGGTTGCGAAGTTTTAATGCACCCGCCGTAAATTTCAATTCAGTTATTTCTCTCTGCCTACCCCATTAGGGAGCTGGCGTGAAGATGTGTCGTCATTGTTGTTTTGACAGCATATTGTGGCGCTAAATACTCCCAGTATTTTACTTTATTTTAGAAACTATTCTATATGCAGCAGCCATCCAGCCATACAGTGCTGTCCCTTACCTGCGCGAACATAACGTATCCATCGCGTGCCGCAGTGGCGAGCGCTGTGCCGTCAGGCGAGAAGGCAGCGGCGGTGAGGGGTGCTGCGTGGGCGCCCGCCGCGCGCCCCGCTCCCGCCGCCAGGAGTGCGCCCGCGCCAGTGGCCCCGCCCGCTGCTGCGCACGCTACGCCCACACTGCGCAAGTTCCACATGCGCGCTGAAACGTAACAACAAGACATCCTTCCTTTAGTATTATTATATTATTATTTCACTATGTATGCCTATGTGTCTGTCAGTTTCTTGTAAATAAACAGGTAATTGAGCAGTTGGGGAGTCCGATGACGTCCGACGATGGAAGGACTTGAAACTAGTGAAAGTAGATTTCGTAATATTGAACTGTAATGTGATCCCCTTAGCTTCCATGTCACAGTACGCACCGACGTTGGCGTGCGTTGTGAGCAGCAAGCGGGCCACGTCATCGTCGTCGTCGTCCTCGTCGGGGATGTAGGGGCACCAGACCACGCGATGCGCGCTGCCGCCCGCGCCCGTGTCCTCGCACACTTCCGCCACGCACGTGCATCTGTAACACCAACCACCGAATGATAAATATCATTATTTGCTCATTATTGAGTTAGAGTATTAATCAAGTGCCTATATAACTGGATAGCTTATTATTGCTTTTGTCAGATGAACGCTCACAAAGTTTCCTCCCTCCATTTTTTGCGTAATTTTGTAGATATATGCATTAGAAAGTTGAATAATTTAAAAATATTGTTACATACAAAGAGGTTTTATAAGTAAGGTTATAATGCCCTTTCCTGGCTCATAAACCTGGTTAATATGATAAAGAGAAAAAGTTGTAGAAAATAAAATTTTTGTAAAGAATATGTAAATTGTGGACACAATTATACACTATAATATAGCCTGAATTATTGGCTAGTCTCTGTTGAAATAAGCAGGATTAGCCAAATTTCGTTCACAAACAAAAATATAATTGTATCCTACCTTAGCCCAGTATCAGTGGCTTCAATCTCATATACATAGAAGTTTCCCATTTCGTCTATACAGGATAGCACCACTTGGTTGTGTATGTGTGCAAAGCCTAAATCTTGAACCTGCAAATAGAACAAAAACTACTGTGCCTTTAAAGTTACTAGTGAGGAACTTATGAACCCATTACCATCATTGGCTTCGTTTGTCTGGGTTACCTTAACAGAGTCGCATATGGCTCTGTACTTCTTTCTGCATATGAAGTCATGTTATTTGACTACCATCTAGTATAACAATAATAATAATATCTGTCGACTAAATAATTAACGCAAGTCTAGTTCCATAGTAAGCGTGGAAGGACTTCTGATACATACAATATTAGTCTAGCTCCACGCCAAGTAATTGCAACCGGAACATGCTCTTAAGTTTCGGAAATTATCCTACTGGCCGTGGGTAAGTCCGCAGGGCCACTACCGCCTTCGGCCACTGCAGTGATGTGCCCCTGATGTATCAGCAACTGTCACAACTGAGCCAATCTTTAGTTACATTACAGTATTATATCTTGATATATTAATATAATCCGGCACGACAATGATTGTACAGGCTAATCAAAATAACTGTCCGACCGAATTTAATGAGATACCGCACATTGAAATCGGTAGGTCGGAGGAGGTCGGACATGTGTTTTCAGTGGAGCACAAGAGTATGGTAATGGTATGGCCTCGTGGTCTACTGGTACATTTGTTCAGATACAGACGTGAGGTCCCGGGTTGGACCATACAAAAAGTACTATTAGGAGTTTTCAAACTCTAACAACTGCCCGGAGTTAGGAAGTTCGCGGTGTTGGACCCCCCCCGTGCCTCGGAGAGCACCTTAAGCCGTCGGTCCTGCGCCTGATTGCTCTCCGGTCGTGTCGGATTGCCGTCCCATCGGGATAGGAAAATTAAGGAATAGAGAGTGCACTTTTGTCTTTGCAAACTCTTGTGTGCTATAAAATGTCCCGCGCAGGTGGTGTTTCAATAGAGATGGCTGCTGTAGCCGAAATTCGGCTAGGACTACACTATTGTTATGATAACGAAGACTATTGCTAGTAAAAGTATACATATAGTTGTTCACATATGTATATTTTTTTATAATTTAGGAAGATAAACAAGCGATCGCAATTTGACGCCGTAGATGATAACCGCCGCCCATTAACAATCGCACGTCGCACGGGGCTAGAACTGGGGAAAGTTGGGGATGCGGTGACAATCAGAGGCGCAGTTCATGGAGTTTGGCAATTGCAACCCTTGATAAGTGCACAGGTGCGTAGTCGTGGTGTAATAAAACTTTTTTTTTGGCTAAATGAGACCGTTTTTTTCGGATTTATTCATAAAATTTTTGCAGCAAGCTTCCATAACACTCTCCAATTATTTTTTTTCCTCTTGTAAATAATCCACTAAAATAATTCCTCGAGCATCCCAAAAAACAGTCGCCATCACTTAGCCGGCCGATAAAACCGTATTTGCCTTCTTCGGCACAGGTTTTCCGCTCTCGGTCCACTGCTGAGATTGTTCTTTTGTTTCGGGAGTATAATGATGTATCCATGTTTCATCTACTGTCACATAACGCAGCAAAGACTCGTTAGTTGCACGCTTAAACAGCGCCGAACACTCCGACGAATTGCCCACTCGACGTTGCTTTTCGTTAACAGTGAGCAAATGCGGCACCCATCGAGCGCAAAGCTTTTTCATTCGCAAATGATGATGTAAAATGTTAAAAACGCGTTCAAAAGAAATGTTTACCATCTCTGCTATCTGCCGCAACTTTAAGCGCCGATCATTCAAAACGACTTTTTGAATCTTTTCGTGACTTCATTTGGACGGCCAGACCTGCTGGCGTCTTCGCAGCTCCGTCCACCACGTTTTAAATCAGTTACCCAGGTGTGAATTGTACTTAATGCAGGAGCAGTATTACCTAAAACACTGTCTAGCTTCACTTTTAGTCTAGGTTGCTGTTTTCCCTTTTAAAACGTAAAACTTTATCACCGCACGAATTTCGGTTCTTTCCACTGTTGAGAAAATGGACGTTAGAGAAAGTTCTAGGTCACACAAATTGATAGAGTTTGTGTTTTACAACTTTAATTTGGCGTTTTATTTTCGAAAAGATAATATAATGTAATAAATTTTGTTTGCCTATCTTTTTCCAAGTTCGTCGTTTCGGCCAGTTATCAATCAGCCTGGTATGTAGAATGGTAGATATTTAGTCAAAAAATTACCTCTCCCTTCATTCCCTTGATTAGTGTGCGTCGATCCACACCGGGCTCGGAGTGGTACACCACACGAACCATTCCATTCCAAGTGCCAGGGTTATTGGGGTTTGGAGCTATAGTATGAAAATAATTGATTAAATTTAAGTAGGTTATATTACTATAATTGTAAGTTAACATTGGTCAGGAGAACAACTTACAGAGAACAGATTACAAAACCGATAAATACTATAACAGGAAGGACTGTAAAGTTATTAAAATTCAGATATATATTCTTAATTCCTATGCCTCCAAACTGTAGATCCAAAAATGTTCCAGCCCTCCACTAATGAACAATAATCAAGGTGACAGATTTTGGCATCCCATTTTATAATGTTATTGTGCAGTATTCCACCCATGACCATGAAAGATTTATTGTAATACGCTTTTTAAAGATTTGGGTACGGCTAAAGAAAATGGACATTTGAAAGGTACTGAGGTTGCCACATATAAAGGTATAAAGTACAATGAAAAATCAGGATGGATATTCTTCCTAGTTTGAGGTCCGATGATCAAAGAGTATTTTTTATAATTCTGCCACCTTTCAATTAAAGTAAACGTCCAAGCTTATCTTCTATAAAACAAATTCTTAGATTAAGACTATTATTTATAAACCTCTTAATACATATATAATTAATAAGACTGAGCATATTCCATGGTGAGACATTTCACTGTGATCATAATATGGTATTTTCTTTCACCCAACACCACTTGCTACATACTTGTTTACTGGACAAAAACTAGGAAAGAATAAATAAAAATGTTACCTTTAATACAGTAAGCTAAATATTTTCCACTTAAGTGCACAGCTAGGAGCTGACCAAGGTAGAACTTGGGTTCCCAGTTGTAGTCAACAAGACTTCGTAATTTAAATTTGGAACTCCCATGATTGTGGTTACCAGCATTTGTTGTCACTACAACATCCGTTGCATATACTTCAGAACTACTCACTCCATCACCTTCAGAAAATGATCTGTAAAATGACCATCTGTAACTATCCTGCATTTATCGACTGCCAAAAAAGTAAAGATGGCATTTGTTTTTAATCCCTGATGATAAATAAGGGGTGTCAAAAATGTGTACAACATAGCACCTAAAGTAACAGATTTTTATGCAACTTTAATAGCTTTTAAGTCAGATTGAATTACTACTTGTCCACTCTTAGTTAGTGGAATTTTACATTTGCCTTGCACTCAAAGTGAAGTGCATTTAAATAGTCTTGGAATTCTAACTCCTCAAAGTTTACAGAATATATGCACTTCATCTAAGTATTTGCAGCATGCCCAGCCTAGACAAATTTGTAATCAACCAACTAAAATAAAACCAAGTATGGATGAGTGCACTATCTTAGTGGTGTTTATATCTAGAGCTTCTCATCAACTCTTTGCAATGCACATCATGTCTTTACTTGTTTCAAAATTTAACCCACAATTCTAAAAGCAGACCCATAACAAATGTTGTTTTTCTTATAAACTTGAATATTGCATGCATGAACCAAAGAAGTAATGCATAATAACTTTGTTTTAATAGTTGTAATAGAGATTTTCAGACCCCAGCATATTAACTAGTAGCTCATATGCTGGGGTCATATCCTACAAATCTCTACATGGCAGGTATTCAGAAAGCCTTAATCAGAAATATAATAATGAGCGTGAATTTAGTACGTACACCGTTTTTATCTCAAGTCTAGAAGCAAGTTATTCTAATTCCTGTATAAAATTGAAAGTGGATACTAGTAATAACTGAGAAATGTTTGTAATTCATTAGACAAAAATTATGTATTGCACTGTTGTAGCTACAATTTGACATAGATATTTATTGCTTTTATAATATTCCAAAATATAATATCACGGACAAAAAATGTTTTTCATATTGACTGAAGAGATAACAATTTTATAGTAGGTTCTAAAAGCCATATCTATAGTAAATGAAATGAATATAAAGTTATGTATTTCAAAACAATACTTTTACAAAAAAAATGTAAAATTGAAATTTTGGTCTTACATTGTTTGGGTGGTATTTGTCATCTTTCTTGGTGACTGCATTATTCTTTCTTAAAGTGATAACTCGAAGCATAGAACAGAAGGCTATTTCTCGAATGAATAATATTTAAATAAAATAATTCACTAGTTTGGTTAAAATTTGCGGTCTCAATTACAAATCAAGTAACAGAAAAGCCGACGGTTGACAGTTCACCGTTCCTGCCAAGTGAAGATGCCAAACATGACGTCTAGAACAGACAAACAATGGATCCTGCTCGTTACGACGTTGGTCGAGACACGTGTTGAGGTCCTTAAAAGGGAGTAGAAAAAACAGGGTTGATGATAGCACATGTTTGTGATTGATCTTCGAAATTTGTCGATTCTTTGTGTTTACATTTGTTTTGTTTGAGTGTTTTGTGTAGCCTTTTGTGCTGTTTTTTGTGTATTTGTGTGTGAAAGGTAAGTCTCTTTAATAATATCCTGTTAAAGATTACTGAGGATGACCATGTCGATTCCTCTCAAGCTTGGCCTGTTGCCGAGAGAGGTCATGGAACATACATCCCAAAGTACCAAACGGTCACATGCCATTGATGACGTTTAGGCTCTTATGCCTAAAAGGATTGTTCCCCCATCTGCATCTGTACAACAGGCGTACAAGCACCCAAGTTTATTAGACCATACTTCTCCCGGTGCTTTCATAAATCTAATAAAATTATTAAGGTTAGACGCCTTAATAGGAAAATAATAAGGGATGGTGTAGCGAACTGGACCCCAACTTCCTCAGTAGTCGTAACATTCCAAGGACAGCTGCTACCAGGCAAAGTTTATTGTTTCCACTCATCAATGGAGGTGGAAACATATCAGTTACCAACAATTCAATGCTGTAATTGCTGCCGATTTGGACCGTTGCCGATCAATGCCGTTCAGCTCCCATGTGCTTTAAGTGTTCACAGAACCATTTAGGATCCTCTTGCACTATGTCTAAAGAGTCTTCTACATGCCTCCTATGCCTTGGCAGATATAAGGCAACAGATAATAGTTGTTCCGAACATTCTAGGCAAAAGGCTATAAAGATGGTTATGTCTAATGAAAATATTAGGATCCTCGAAGCTTCGCAACGATTTCTCCCTCCCGTCCTTCGTATGCTGAAAAGTTAGAACTATGTTTTCCACACCCCCACCCCATCTACTACTCTAAAAATCAATTCTCATCCTCCTCCAACAAACCCCATCTCCCCTGCGACGTCATACAGGAAAATAATTCCCCCCCCACGTCCTCTTCCTTTCTCTATAACAAAGTCATTTGATGTAGTCCGACACAATATTATTGCCTCTCCTCCATCCACCCTTCCTAACTTATAGCCAGAGGGAAGTTCATGAAGATCCGACTTCCATCACACCAAGTGGAAACCTATTCTAAAGTCTAATGCCTATGATTATTTCTATAATTTATAAATTTAGTGATATCTTTCCCCCAGAAACTCTCTCCATACTTGAGTCTCTAATTCCTTTTATTGGTCAGCACATTTCAGTTCCTTCAATGGAACAGTAAGAGTGTCCGCCACAAAAAAGTGATGTCATCTTTCTCTAAAATAAATATCATCCTGATGTCTTTGCTGTTGTGGAGACATAGTTGTGCACTGGTTCTGTCTTTCGGATACCGGGATATGCATGTCTCTGTGATGACAGAGATGACAGTAGAGCTGGAACAGCTCTTCTTGTTATACATTCCCTTCCCTTCTTCCAGATTTCTATTCCTAGTACACAGTAGTCATATTCAGATAGTTGCCGCTAAAGTCTCAAATTTTTTCTGTCTATCTATATGTATCCCTCATCCCGCCATAAGTACAATTTCAGGTTTAAAATCTCTCACTTCGTCTCTTTCTTTAGGAGAAGTTGTTTTCTCTGGAGACTTCAATTGTCATAGCCCTCTACGGGGCTCGATGCGAAGCTGTAGCAACTCTTCATATTATTTCTTATTGAATTCTTGGATGATCTAGACATCTGCTTGATCAATGATGGGTTTGCTAATCGCAGGTCATCTCCTCTCCAAGGCAGAAGCTGTATAGACCTAACTCTAGCCTCTCCAAGGTTATCCTTCCCTGTCATGGAAAGTTCTTCCCTTCTTCTACGGCAGTGATCATTTCCCGATTCTAACATCTCTTAACCTACTCTCCACTCCTTTTTCTGATCCAATCCCACTTCTTAAATATAACGTTAAATTAGCCTACTTGAATAAATTCTCCATGACATTAGACAACTTATTACATTCTACTCCTCTTCTTACACCCAATACACTCCTCTCTTCTTATGAATCATTTATATCTTACACTATAGTCGCAGCAGATGTATCAATCCCATTAAATCCAAAAGGTGGGACTTTGAGTGCACAGAGCAAATACAGGATAAATACAGTCAACGCTCCGATCTAACTTCCGACGAGACCTACCGATAGGTTCGAAAAATTGCAACTGGAATTAATGAACCGGTTCGATGCCGATGAGATATGTCGGAAACTGCAATGGCAATTGACACGGTCATGAGTTGCGTGATCGCTTGCAAGCGGGACGTGGGTGAAGGGTATTTTAGGAGTAACTATACGAACAGGAATGTTAAACTCTCGGATGATACACTTGGACTTATGAGGGAACGCACAGTAAGCGAAGACGTTTCGTTAACCGATGTCAAGCTACTTTTAAAGCGAATCCGCCAACCAATACGTCGAGACCTTCGCAGCTCAAACACGCAACGTGCTACCGAAATGATTGCGCAGAATAGAGGGTCGAAGGTTTTTGTGGAAAAGCTTAGAAGTAGTCATCTGACAAAGGTTAGGACTGGACTGATTCTGGGGTTACCGTAATAGCTAAAAACACATGAGTATAATCAGCCGCTGTGCCTTGCCTTAGTGAACTATAGAAAAGCTTTTGAATCTGTCGAAACCTGGGCTGTTCTGGAAGTTTTTACAGCGATGTCAGGGCGATTGAAGATACGACGAGTACCGAGACCATTCCAGGAGGTCAAAAAAGGCCAATCCGATTGCATCGAGGAGTGCGGCAGAGGGATGTCATTTATCCGAAACTGTTCATAAATGCTTTCGAGGACGTCTTTAGGACATTAAATTGGACAGGATGCGGCATGAACATTAACGGCGAGTACCTCTCACATCGCCGACGATATCGTTGTGCTTCCCGAATCTTTGGAGAGCTTACAAAAAATGTTGCACAGCCTAAATGAATCTTCCCGACGTACTGAAGGCCATAGGATGAACTTGGACAAGACAAAGGTTCAACGAACCGTTCTCTCTAGGCCACTTAACGTCGATGGTGCTATTCTCGAAGTCGTAGACGAATACCTCTACCTCGGGCAACTATTGCAATTTGGGTGATTATAACTTCGAAAAGGAAGCCGATGGAAGGATTCAGTTGGTTTGGACAGCTTCGTCACATTCTCACGTCGCCTATACCGCAGAGCTTGAAGACAAAAGTCTTCAACCAATGCGTACTCCTCATGATGACCTACGGGGCCGAAACATGGCCTCTTAATGTAAGACTGGCCCGCAAGTTTGCGGTAGCTCAGTGGGCTTTTGAACGTGCTGTGTTGGGTGTTTCTCCGTCCGATAGAATTTGCAACGAAGTCATATGGCAAAAAAGTGAAAAGTACCCTATATGGCTTATCAGCATAATTCCTAATACCGCATAGTAACCTGGTAGCTTGGTATCAACTCCCAATGTATCCATTCAAATAATCACACATAATAAGTTTTTCATTAGCATCTACCATACCCAGAACACTTACAGAAATCTTAAACCATACCAGGTCCCTGGTTGTCTACAAGCTTACCGGTGCATACAATTCGACCATAAATCTCTATCTCTAATATATCTCGTGTTTGATACGGATTCAGATAAGCCTTGAGTGAATGATACCTTAATATTTCAAATCCACTGGTGCCTCTACCAAGCGTGAAAAAGGAAGAATATCGACTCCAGCGCTAGCATGATCGCTCTACAAGCTCCATATCCGACAACCTCTCACATTCCACGTGCACATCTATTGTACATCTGCACATTTTTCGTACCCATGGCGCCGGAACGGTATGCGTCAGCAGGGGATGACCTAACCTGTGGGTTATGGTCGTTAATGTAGCGTATGTAGCATAGTGTAAAAATAGATAGCGTTTTTATAACATTGTTTTCCAGGAAATTTATACTATAAGCGCGTGCGACAAAATCCCATAAATTTGCTTCGTCTTCAGCTTTACGAAGAAATTAGGGATGCCAAGTTGTTTTTAATTTTTTGTCAAGTATTGAGCATTTTTTTTTACGGAAAAAACTTTTTTTTTTAATGATGTTGTTTATCTTATTGTATGGCGACGCAGACTGTCAACTATTTTTTCAATTTTTTTTTATTCACAGTTAACACTGGACTATAAAGTAAGTGGCACAGGCGGTATGTTCATATGATCTTAGCCTGTCCATTATTATCTTAATAAAAAAAAAAGGAAATGAGACATTTGACATTTGAATAATTAGGCAGTGAATTGATTTTTCCGAAAATGGTAAGGTTTCGTAAATAATAAATTAAATTTATTTCATGCTAAATGCGCGTCAGTATTTTTGTGTAAAATGATTTATATAATATTTATAGTCGCTGACGGACAAACTATCAATGCTTATGGCTCGGCCAGGGGGCGACAATCCACAAAAGGATGACGTTCCCTGGTGGATGCGACTTGCTGGTCGCGGACTGGGCACTGTTGGCAGTTTCAGTATGTATTAAAACTCTATTTTTTATTAACTCCACAATATTTATCTACATAAAAATGAACAGAAGATAAACTTCCTTATCTTATCAGCAATTAGTATTTAAACAATAGTGCTTATCAAAGAATACATTTTACTGAATCCTTTACTAATAAATGGCCTAGAAATCACGATGTATTTAGTATTATTGTCAGTCTAAGTATCCTAGGTGAGCAATAATATCGCTTTGCCATATGTAAAAAGATTTTATACATTTATCATGCCTACTCTTCTATACCAGAGATATAGAGCTGGCACTTTGAAAGGGTTGCATTAGAATGTAGTGTCTGTGTTTAGAAAAAATAGCAAAAAACAAACTAATTGTATCTAATAAAAATATGATAATTAACAAAAGCACTTTGCAATAATAGAGGCCTAGCCATATATAGACCAGGAACAATATGTTTTAACCAGTACATTATAAAATAGACAACTGTGATTAAGTTGTGATATAAAGAAATTTGTGCTTGTCATACAAATTCTCCTGTAGTAGGGCTGCTGGAAGAAATTTTAATGTGGAATAAGCAGTGACTTTGTACCAATTTTTGTAATATTAATTCTATAATATATGTTTACAGTGTACATTAATGATTAAATAAATAGTAAATGAAAAAACACAAGAAAATAAGGAATCATATAAAATATTGATGTTAGGCAATGGCAGTGTGGGATACAAATGTGAAATGAAGCCAAGAGTTTTGAGTGCTAGTAGTGGAATAACTGAACCAAAAAGCAGCAGACCTAGAACTAAATCTCCAAATCTAACAGGGCAAAGTTTGCGCCAACCCACTCCACACTTTCTCATTTACTATGACAATAATTAAGAATTTTTTTACTTTCATATAAAAAAAAAACATTCAACTGGTTAATGGTAAATGGCCATCCATAAAAAAATATTAAAAGGTCTATATATTATAAGTTATACTTCTTTTGGCGCCTTGGAAAAAATGATGAGAGTAAATTTTTACTATGTGTGCTTCATGAAAAAGCAACACCCTGAAGTTAGCTGTAGTCAACATTTTAGTTATTCTCTTGTTACGCTAAAGAAGTATAACTTCTAACACATGTATGTGAGTACACACATAATTTTTTTTTTATTTTTGTAGAGATAGATTTTTTTCACAGTATAGGGGGCTCAAATTTTACAACTACAACACCCATTAACAACCGCACAATAATGCTGATGCGTTGCCCTCCTTTTAGGGGGATTACACCACAGGTTACCAATTTAATGGCAGGATGACTGACTTGACTCAGTCAAGCCTATATCCAGCCTGTTCAGACAATATTTTAGGATAAAAGCCTACCTGTCTCTTATTCTCTTATGTTGCATCCCATTCACATGTGCTGTACATCCTCTTTTATACAACATTCAATAAGATACCTGTAGGACACCTAGGACTAAAGATAGTACCTATATAATGGTTTTAACAACCATTAAGGTGTCCATTAAGATAATACTGTAACAACGAATATATAGAACTGCTGCAGATTTGTGTCACTTCACTCTGAGAAAGATTAGACTCGCATAACTCATATATCTATGATAAATGAAATGATATTATTTCAATTTTATTTTAATTAATTACCATTAACATATCTCGATAATATTATGTACCTATTGTCGCCGATACTAACATTAGTATAATCTGATCGTATGTTCTTCAGCTATTGTCACTCCTTGAGAGATTCATAACATTTTGCAAGTGATCGTAGAAGTAGGACTGGAGAGTGGATAGTTAAGGGATATTGATTTAACGTTGTAGGCCATTCTCTATAGAGACTGGCTATACGCGTGTGATATAGTAAGTAAAAAGGTGTTGTTATAATGTGTGATGCCTAACAATTTTTTCAAAACACAATTAATCAATTACTCCTGTGCCAAGTATTATAGAAAGTAGCATTTACACTCCCAGTACATATCACAGACAAAATACGACTTTCAGTTTTAACCTTGCAAGTTAATTTTTATATCCAGTTTATGAATCAGCTTCCACAAATGAGTTTTGTGGTTAATAACCATACAGTGTCAATGACATTGTGTATGTACTTCACTTTTTTGATATTGTAATTGTAATCCGCACTATATCTTGTGATATATATTCTTTTATAAACGACGAAAATAACAGGAGGTTCTCAATTAGACACGTATTTGCTTTTTTTCGTACCCGACCTTATGCCTTGGTATTACATATAGAGATATATACATTGGATTGCTGTGCATGCTCCTATGGCGACGATACCAGGTTTGGCGTCGATACCGACCCCCTCCTTATTACCTCAGGTGGGAGAGATGCATCTCCTTTTACTATCATGACCGTGGCATTGTGCCGTCTTGTCACACCAAAGTTACACTTAGCTTAGCCTCTGATTCTTGTACTGTGATGACATTTAAGCATCCTTCTAAAAATGGCATGTAATTTAACATACAATAGCACATTGGATATAACAGATTGCTAAGTAGCAGGTTACATATATTTTAGATTTTCAAACGCTACTGTAGTTCCTTAGACGTATCATCGTCACGTCATTCGTCTCTTCAAGTTTGATTAACTCACCAGGATGGCTCGCGCGCTCTCCACGGTATAATCACCGACGTTCTTGGTATACTATGCCTAGTGTCCGTGGTTTTTATATAAATCCAATGATCATGTAATCTAAATAGTTTCTTTTGGATTCAAGGTGGGCTGGAGCTGTTACGAGAACAGAGATACATAAAAGTGTGGTGTCTATCGATCCTTTTAACATTATAAATGCGAGAGTTTGTTTGTTGCACTTTCGTGCAAAACTTTTAACCTAGTTAACAGGCGCGTCTACATACAGCGAGCAGCCTTGCGAGGCAATTGCAGCGCAGTTATTTTGGGCATGCCACGGTCGAGGCAGGCGCGCGCGTATTCTTTCTGCTCAAAGGCGCCTCGGTCGTTTCGCGCGCAGTCTGCACGCTCTCGCGTATTTTTTACGTATTTATAACGTACGTATGCGATGATGCAACTAGTGGCTACATATATCTAAGGTGTATATCTAATATTATTGTAGAATAAATTTCATTCTAGTTGCCATTATCCTCGGCTTACTGAACAGCCTCGGCATTTTCATGTTTGACGTGAACTGCCTCATTGCTGGCATATGGCAGATGTTGGCCGGATTCATCGTGATAGTCTGCGAAGCACCATGCTGCTGCTTCTTCATAGACTACGTACAGACACTCTCTGATAAGGTCGAGACACGCCCCTATTGGAACAAAGCTGCTTTATATGTCGGGTAAGTGCAAATTTCTTGGGCAATGTTTTTATCGAGGTGTGAGGGGGCGGGGTTATCTAGCCCTTGGCTAGCAAGCGACGAGGATATTTAGTATAATGTGATGAACTAGTTCTTTATTTTCCACCGGGAACCTACATATTCGTGTCACGATGCATGAACTATCAAATTATTCAATGTAAAAGGAGCTCTACTACTTTTCTCTTTTTTCCTTTTCTTTTTCCATTTTTAAATTTGGATATAAAATGAAGATAAGATATCATTATAATCCTCAACTTCAATAGTTGAGGATTGGAGGAACAATTATATATATAAAGGAGCATCCAAGTTGCAGCCGGGAGTCTCGGACAACTGCCAGATAAGACTTCATACCCTCACTTTTACTGACCTTTCTTAAAAACTGTATGATTTCATTGTTTGTTTCTGGTACTATTTTAAGTCTGTCTGTTCTTGTAGTATCTTAAGTTTGTTCATAATTGTGGATGTGGAAAGACCATAATTGAATAAATGAATATAAAAATCTAACTAAAACCATGCTTACAGGAGGTTTAGGTCGTCCTGTCCCTATAACACACACTTTACACTCTGCAGCTCAATTGAGTAGACAGAAGGCAATGATTTTAAAGAAGTTATAGTTTCTGAGATTTCGTGATTAGTCAGAGAATGGAATTTCGCTTTCATCATTATTATCAGCCAGACGACGTCCACTGCTGGACATATCCTTCCCCATAGCCATAGGTCAGGGTCACGAGGCACTTGCATCCAGAGGCTCCCCGCCACCTGAACCAAGTCGTCAGTTCACCGGGTACGAGACAGTTCATCGCTCCGTTTTCCTGTGCGGGGCCGCCACTCGAGCACCTTTCCTCCCCAACGGTTATCGGTTCTGCGAGCAATGTGGCCTGCCCATTGCCACTTCAGTTTGCTGATCCTCGGGCCATATCTTGCAGAGAAATTCCAACACTGAGTATAATCATAAATATCAATAGTCATAAAAGAATCATATGGGACTACTGGAAGACATTCCTCCATAGAATAAGTCGTACCTTTGTACAATTATTTTATGATAACGATTTTTTTAACTGTGCTATTAGTGTACAGGAATTATTAAATAAATAAATGAAGGTCTTTTATACTTGCAGACTAGCCTTGCCGCCGTTCTTCATCTGTTTCATCAGCTTTAGCACCATCCTTGGCAGCGGCATGATCTTTGGCACAGGCATCATCTACGGCATGATGGCTTTAGGCAAAAAGTAAGTATTTTGGACTGTGTTGAGTGGAGATCTCGCTTTTGGGAGTGGATATTCCTTCACTTTGACTTGTACTAACATTAAGTTAATATATCAAGGCTTAACTAACTGCAAAGACGAAAATAGTGTAAGAGAATACTATTGAATATTGACTAATAAAGCATACTGGGAAAATTTCCCAGATAGAAAATAATATTAGAGCAACAACAAGTAAACATAAAGTAACATAAGAAAGGGTAGAAAATAATTAATTTTCTTAACATATTTGGCCACAACGCGAACAAAGATCGACACTGAAGGAGAGAATTAAGTAACGTGCAAACGGACAATCGGTGACTTTAATTACTACTGGTGCCATAGACACCTGCACAATTGTTATGCACCGCTATTATTATATACCGCTATGGCTCTCGCATGATACCGCCTTGAAGTTGTCACTTGGGATAACTTGTTGTGAGAGAGCGGCGCCGGGGCGGTGTGCATGGTCGTGACCCAATTCAGTTGCAATGCAGCACGACTCTACCACCTTATTAATTCTTAAATTAAAATGGATGGAGCGAAGCAACATGTGTACAGCCAATCTATTCCCTAACCAAGACGATGTGACGATCACTAGTGAGGGCAGGAAAGTGAATTCTCTGAAACTCGATAAATTTGAGTAGCAGGTAGTGGTGCATTGCAGCGGAATTGGCCCGGCATGAATCATGAATCACCTTCTTGTTGAAAGTTTGCGATTATTCTATTTCATATTATACACATGATTATTATAAAACGCCAATCATTATAAAATAAGTTTAGTAAGAGGTAGTACCATGCTGCACAGGAGGAGGTAGTGCCATGCATGGTGCATGACAATACATCCTCCTATGCAATGGAATTGGGCCGCAAAGTGAGACCTACGGTGTCGTGTTTCGGGCGGTTTGTGAGTAGCCGGTGGCCCATTGGGGGAATGTGAAATGGAAGGCAACGCATCGGCATAATTATGTTGATGTTCATGAGCGTCGTTAGTCGTTGAAAGGCTCCGATTGCTCGTTTGTCCTCCTATACTACATAAAAAGTCAACAATGTTTCGGCGTCTGTGTGTATTTTAGTTACAAACTAGCAATTAGGCCAGTAAATGCCTATCGCTATAGTAAACCATACCACTAGCAACCATATGCTACATTTTAATTTAAAAAATAAGTGGGATTCCTCCAACTCCAAAGACATAAACACGTGGGTTGCGTTCAAAACAGTTAGGGTCCCCATAAGTAACCCAATTTCCAATACCGACGCCTTGACCATCATGATATAATTAGTCATTTAGTTTGTTTCGTATTAAATTATGTAAATCCCTTTTACATGTATTACATTATATATGTTTAATAGTTTACTAGAAGTACCTAATGCAGAGTAAACCTGTAATATGCTGACAAATTTTGTAAAAGTAAATGCGTAAAGTTGAAATTAGTGGATTCGATATGATGCACTAATTTCAGCTTTACGCGTTTCCTTCCAATTATTCACAAGATTGCTTCGCGTCTGAGTACCCTACCCAGGGCCGATGGAGACGCGTAAGAGCGTTACCCCGCGTCAACAAAAAAAAAGAAAATAAAATACCTTATCAATACACTGGGTGCTAGGATCAGTTCAAATATGAAAAAATGAGTAGACTAAAAAGTTTCTAGTAGTAGAACTAAAAGTTTCTAGTAGTAGAACTAAAAAAAGGGATCATCCCTTCGCCAACAAACTTTTCAGTCTTGACAAGCTGTCTACTTCAGTCGTATCCTATCACCACCTGTCAAATTGCGTTTTCCTTTTTGTGGAGAATAATAGAATGGACATTGACTTAAAAATTTCGCCTGAAAAGCAGTAAATGAGTAGAATGGAGATTTTATATTTAGCACCACGAGCCAATATAAATATACAGTGCTCACACATCGATTTACAAAAATAAAAGATTTACAATTTAATATTCAACTGTCATTTGAGTATAAGTATTTTTTACAATGCAGATTCTACTTAAAAGATGTGCAAAAATTAAACAATTTCCTTGAAACGTCAACGTTACGCCCATGGCGTATACGTTGTTTTCACAAAGCGTATGATTTGACAGTTGCACATCGTTTATTTTGACGGTTTTGAAATGCTCACTGTATGCCTTGGTATTTTTCAAAATCTATGTATTCGCGTATAAAAATATCTAGACTCTATTGACATATAGATTGGTCTGTGCGATTTATCGAACACGACATACATGTGGGTACCTAAACGGCGCCGCTTCTAATTTATATACTCTAATTTATACATTACATTTAGACACAAAATTTTGGGAAGCTTTATAACAACGGAATGTTGGCATTGGTTTTATATGTTTGTTGTGTGTCTAACGCTTGTGGTTTCTGCTCGCCTGGTACCTCAGGGGCTCGCGGGACGACATGGCTGCGATGGCGGGTGGCAGCACCCCTCCCGGTGCGCCCGTCGCTCCCGACCACACCGTCACTCTCATGGAGGACCCTGACGTGTGGCGTCCCAACTAAACGAGGCAAATTACTGCATACCTCGCCATATGCACGTGCATGATATGCTACCACAAAGCACGCAAAGCTACCGCTTTTATCCCAACGATTCCCGTTTTTTATAGCTAGAATGTGTAGATTGTAGACACTTTATGTTCCCATATCCATGAGTACCGCTAAGAATACACATTACGCAAATTGGGTGTATCTAAAAGCCACGGAAGGTGCATTCTAGAATGTTTAATGAACTTGCTGAACCCGAAAGTGGGTTTAGTAAATGAGTGTAGCTAATTTGCACCAAACAAACGCCCATTACCCTACCTCCTACTGTATTATACATATGAAAGTTTCCATGTATGTTTTCCACGTAAAAGCTAATGTACTGATTCAGAGAGATACAGAGGTAAAAAAAGAATGGTTCCCATGGAATAAATGATAAACATAAATGACAGAGTATCGCTTGAGTGCACATTCTGGTATTAGTCACAACGCGTACTCAACTATACAAATAGTTCCCTTACTTCTGCGTTTTCTATTATATTTATTTAGTGTTTGAATATTATAAGATTTTCTATTTAATTTGCCCAGATTATCTCACAGATTTGTTGTTTTTTAAATATTTAATGTTAAGGGAAATTTATAATTATAATTAAGGGAATTCCATATAAAATACATTATGTGTGTAATGTTTTCCGACAACCAATGTTCAATAGTGGATGTCAACAAGCAGAAGATGATAGTGAGGACAGTAAATTTACTAGAGTAGGTTTTTATATTTATTGAAGACGAGGACAGATGTTTTACTAATAATCTAAACTTAAATTAAGCTATTTTTTTACTCTGGCAAATTTTAATTTGTGTCACTAGGCGTGTAGTAGGCACCGAATGAATCATTCAAACTAAAACAAATCACATACTTAAGTCTAAGTCAAGAAGTTGCTCAACTATTTTTTTAAATATGTTTTGCTGTATATTTTGTTTTCACTACACTTGTACTTTGAACTATATTTTTGTTTCTTTTTGTAGAAGATTGTTATTTGGCTACACGAGTGTATCTCATATTTGAATGAATCTTCAAAGTCATAACTACTATCACTTCACAGAGGTTCAATCGACGACATGAGGACGTCAGCCGCGAATCTGGAGTCGGGGTTGGGCCAGCCCAGCACCGCCACTCGCGCGACCCTCGTCACTAACGAGCAACCCTTCAGCTTCACCGGACCGCCTCGCCCCTGATACCCCGCCCCGTGGCCCTAGTGAGTGCATCGATACGTATATACATCTGTACATAACATAATTAGGATTACAATAAAACTACTTTAACAGAGTAGTATCACTGTTATAATATATGTTCATGTAATTTAACTGAGACTTGGGAATTTTTATGTATCTAAATAAACTGCCATTACTCCGTTAAAACAGTTTTATTGCACTGACTAACATTTGAGTTATCATGAGAAATCAATAAGATACAAGACATTGGAGTAATGTTCATTCATTGCCTCCAGTAGGATATGGACATATTTTCTTCTTGCTACTTGATGAAATGATGGGGCCCTGTTTCATTAATAATGTTTACCGTTCAAGTTTGTGTCAAAATATTATAAATATATGTAAAGTAGTTAATATGTATGTACTTGGCAAAAACAATTTAAATGGTTTGTATATTCAATAATCAATTCTACCTAAAACAAGTGCTTCAGACCACACTGAGTAACACTTCTTCAGTTATTCGAAACGTACTTTGAGGAAAAGAGAGAACGAAAATGTGTGCTTTCACATCTCTCTCTCTTTTCTCAACTTCCGCTGCCCTAGTTTCCCTAACGCTTACACCCATAGTGGAGCGTGCGTAAGGAGGCTTTACTTTAAAAATATAACATGTCTTACTCTACTTTTAACCATTACTTACTGATTAACCATTTGGATTGAAAGAATGTGACAAAAATACATCTACATTATGAAGTCTTGCTAATTATAATTGTTTCATAACATTTTCCGGAACTCTTATATTAGACATTTTGACATTATTTTGAAGTAAAATAATTTATTGATTTGATTAAGAAACGTTAGGCACACAACATACGCTGTCCACTGTGACAATGAAATTTGGAATGTTTAAATTGTAATTGTATTGTAAGTTGTGTTTAAATTGTAATTGTATTGTAAGTTGTGTTTAAATTGTAATTGTATTGTAAGTTGTGTTTAAATTGTATTTATTGTACCTTTTGCACTGGTAGAAGACTAGAATCGGTAAACTTTTTTTTTTGTGTATCTACTATGAATATTTCTATAGATTGACATCTAACAGTCTGGTTGGTTTACAAAAGATGAAGTCACGTTATATTCTACATAGGCAGCTTTTAGTTTTTGCACACAAGCCGTTGTTTACACATGAAATTGTTAATTCTTCTTCATTATTTACTGTACTGCGACAGCTATAACGAAGGCTGTTAAATTGTGTCAAAATGTCCATAACATGCAGTCATCCTTCAACGTAATATCTGGTTTCGTCTGTAACGTCATGTGACTTTTATAACTATGATATGTTGTTTGCTTAGCTTTAACTAGATATCACCAAATGCACCAGTATGCTTGTGGGTAGAAGCAATTTTGGATTACAATTTATCAAATTTAAACTAATATTGAGACTTCACGTCGAATTTGATAGCAACGTTATCAAACTACTATAAATATTACGTGTACGCACTGAACGGAATTATTACCCCATTTTTGGACCAATCATTACAGTTTTCTCAAATTTTATTGAAATACAATTGAAACTATGTTATTTGTAGCAAATTGTGTGCTCTATTGTAAATTTGTTTACGGTTCGAGACAGTCTACGGCTACCTTAGTATATAGATCTGTCCATCGTAAATATTTTATGATGTCCGTAATATATTGTAATCTGTATTTATTCTGTTCTTGAAAATGCGTAAGAGATCTTAGCATTTCTGATGTAAAAATATAACACATGAGTTGAATAATTGAATTTATTTAAGTAAATGATTTTATACAATTTTAATATTTGATTTATTCTTTTTATTGGGTGTTTTTAATTGCTCAAAATTTTTAAATATTATTTTTTAATCCTGAATTTTAATGTATAATGTATGAACATTCCCAATTGTACTGATTATGGTCTCATGTTAAATTTAAATATGGCCCTTTACCTGTCTTCTTTCTATATATAAAAATCTAAGCCACTCGAGAACTACACTGAAATTAATAACAAAACGGGATGAGGGCGGTTGGTTCTAATTTCCACTATACCAAGTTACATTTGCATAGATAAATTAGTATAGTAAATATAAAAAGAACCATCTGGCCTATTTTAATTCCAGTATGTGTGTGTGTTGTCAAACTCCAATATTTAGATATTTTATTGTTACTTTATGCTAACTTTTGTTATTCCATCAACTAAAATATATGTGTGCAAAAGAAGGAGATTTTATTTGGACTTTCCAGTGAGATATAAATTTGATGATATGGAACTAAATATGTAGAATAATAGCGCAATTTCCATGCACATAACATAGACAATAGACATACATTATAATGACTATGCCCACTTTTTAAGCCTGTTCTAAAAATAAATTTGTTATATGCACTGAATCAAGTGTTTCTTAATCTCAAACATATTTGTTAGTGATTACATATCATATAAAATTGTAATAATTAAATCAATTTTGTATCAAAATCTTAATGGACATTTCATTATTGTTTATGAAAAGATGAAAATAGTAACGCTAACAAATGCTCTTTGGGAACTTAGCTTGCTTCCATGGGCATTGTCATTTGTTTTTATAGTATAGTAGAGAATGTGTTGAAAGTGAAATGTTCTGTGCTAACTTTTGATAGCAATTGTCTAACATACAGACAGTATAATTTTAGAGTCGTTAAAGCTGTAAATGATTTTATTATATTTTTTTTGTAAAATATATAGAAGGAGGGCAATGGTATAAGTATTATCGCATATAAGACCCTAGTCTTTAGATAATGTTATTTCTAGTGTAGATATTTGCTCATTATTCAGCCAATACATTTCGTCGTAGTGTTGTAAGGGACATTCCTTTATGTAATCATTTAGATAATTATAATATGTAGAAACAATCTGTGACTGGAACTGTTTGGTTATTTTGTGCTTTCTTGTTGTTTAATTGACCTAAATAGTAATAATTCTTAAGTATGAGTTTATATTATTTATTTAAGTGTAGTAATTTATATGGTACTACAAGTGAGATGTAGAAAAACTGTACCCAACTGAAAACCATAGACTGCACGATTTACTTTTAAATAACCATGCCTGTTTTGTGTAAATACATGAGGAACAACACAATCAATTTAATGTATGTAAATATTGCTTATTTTCTTTTTATTTTATATTATTATGATAAATTATTAGATGGAGCACTATTATTTTAATGCATTTGTGTTGAAAATGACCACTTCACTTCCACAACATGATAAGTATGGCTGATCAAAAAAAAAGTTACGATTTAAAATTATGATGACAAACGTAGGATTCAGATTCATAGAATTATTGATTACTTAAAAACAGAAAAATCATATTAAAGTATATTTGTTTACAACTGCTGGAATATCATATTAGTTTTTAATAAATAGTGAAATTTAAAGCAATATTTTTTTATTATATTATTTAAAAAAAAAAAAAAAAAATGAAACTAAGATCGTTTAAATAGGTGTAAATGACAAAATCTAAATAGTTTTTGATGTTATGGTTGCATTATTACTTCTCCATAAATGTTACTGTTTAAGAGTGCATATCTGTAATAAATATTGTGTGAAAAGAAAATTGTTTTAATGCCTTAATTGTTACGTGAGCTATGCATTGCAGCAAGTATGAGGAAAGGTACCTTCCCTACTAGTTCTAGCTCACAAGATCTTACTGATAAGGCTAAGAAATCATGGAGCAAGCTTTTCCAGTGCCTTATTTCAAATCTCGAGAGACTGATGATTTGCGAGCTCACTCAACGATCGATGATTACAACAGGGACGCTGTTGTAATCATCACACACAAACTTGGCGGGTGATGATTGTGCAGTTGGTGGTTGCAAGACGAGCCGTTCAACAATCACTTGACGTCTAAACAGCTATACATACAGGAAAGAAGTGTGTTGTTGCATTATATTTACAACACAGAAAAATCAAGGACGGAAGGCCCAATAGGTTCTGGGTGCATCCACTGATACAGATTTGGCGTTGGTTATTTATTGGTCATAATGGAGAATTAGGAAGGACAAACAATAATTGTTTAATTATTTTTCTATCAACTTTACAATTAACAGTCTGGCGTGAGCGTCGATTACGTAAAGACACATTTTTGTTTATGCTTTTGTGAGATCAATTTTCTTACGGATTCTATCATTGTACTCGCTTCAACGTGTGAAAATATTAATGTAATGTCTTTCTTTTTGTTTTTCACAACCCAGGCTCAGTTAATTAAGTGATTTCATCAGTGAAATAATCTTGTTTTGAACTAATCAGTGAAAAAAATTAATCAGTTTTTTTTCATCTACCCTTATTTACTTCTTTTTTTATGAGTGCTTCGTGTTAGGAGACGGCCTTCGAGGCCGACTGTAGTGTCGCGACGTCTCCCGAGACTATCCGAAGGGTTGTCTTGGTGTATCCTCATCCTTCGGAGGATGATCAGGATTTGGAATGGGACGATAATGCTATGGACATCGAGTGCGCGGGCGAGCCGCCGCACGCCCCCGGTAGCCAGCTCTCCGGTAGTGAATGAAGAGATTTATGAAGTATCGGTAGTAAGTAGTCAAGAGATTTTACCCAAACAGTTGGGATCCGCCAAGATTTTAAAAAACTATAATGTCGAATGTGCGTTACGGGTTTTATATAAAAATAACTATAAAGTATTGTTCCGGTTTGCTACTAACGCTGACGCAGATAACTTTCTGAATGGGGAAATTCCAAAAAAATATGAATGCAGAAAAACCAATGAAGTCGCGTTTTCATATAGCGTAGTGAGAGACATAGACATTGACATTGAGCAGATAAGTTAAAAGAAATATTAGAGTCTGACACTGAAATTGTAGCGGTTAAGAGGTTAAATAGATTCTGAGGGGAAATGGATCAATAGTGAAATCGTGCGCATCTGTTTCCGCGGTTCAGTTTCGCCCCCTTATGTCAAGGTATACGGGTGTAGGATGGCTTTGGACTCATTTATGTACCCGGTCACCCAGTGCTCAAAATACTGGCGATTCGGACACTTAACCAACTTTTGCCCTTCTAACACGAAAATGTGCCCCAAATGCGCGAAGAAACACGACCATTTTCAAATGTATACATTGCAAGGGCAACCACATGTCACTTGTGAAAAGCCTGTGCCCAGCATTTCAGCGGGAGAGATCTACACGTATTTTCTTGGGTTACATCTGATATACAGTTAGGATTCGTTAGTAAAAGTTCAAGTTAATATTCGATCTTCGATTAAGATATTGCAATGTATTCATACAGGCGATAGAATGGGTATCTTTACCTTTGGAATTTTTTATCGGATACCCTTTAATAATATAGATGTTAAAACATGTATTTCGCTTACAGTCGTAATTTGCTAGATCGAGAAATGAAGATACATACTTTGAAAATGATATCACATAATTATTCTCGATTTTATAAGATATATACCGATGGGTCTACATCTATACAAGATGCTGGAGCTGCTCTCTTCGATCCTCAGTGCAATGTGTTCTTCAAGTGTCAGACTCGAGGAGTGCCACCAGCACCTTACTAGTTGCATGTCGGTTCAGAGAGGCATGCCCATTGCATTTGAAGCTATTAAGTTAATCCAGGAATTTATAAAAAAAAATAAGCTTATAAAAATCCAATGGATCGCCTCTCATGTTGGCCTTTATGGAAACGAGATGGTGGATAATTATGCAAAAGACGATGTAATGGATGGTGTTGTACTAGAGTACAAAAAACCTTTTGCCAGTGAAGTACTTTCTTTTATAAAGAAAAAATGTCTAGAAAAGTAGGAGTATCACTTTGGTGAACTCAAGGATGTTGGGGCCTGGTACAGAACCATCCAAGAAAGCCTCTATGGACTCCATGGTTTAACCCCGCCAATCTCTCTGGAGGACTGCTGGTTTCGGCATTCAGACTGCGTTCTGCCATGTTCCTACAAATAAATTTTATCATAGGATGGTATTAAACCCACACCACTTTGTGAAGTGTCATAAATTTGAAGACATACTAAATATTTTGTTGGAATGTGTCAGGAATGCAGATCTGAGAAGCAGAGTGTTGGGGGAGTCTGTTCCCGTGATTGATGGCGAGGTCGACTGCTGGCTAGCAGCGAGGTCACTTACATGTAGGGCTCTTAAATTATACAATTTTGTTGACGCATTAATGAAGGGATTGCCCTTCATTAATACATCCATGAGGCTGACATGCTCACCTCAGGTGTTCAAAGCATCGTCAAATGTTAGAATTTAAAAAACAAATCTATAATTACTCATGAGGGCAACAAACACGAGAGCCAGGGATACACTTATTTGTATGTAACATGTAGCGAGGCTGTAAATATGACCTTACTGTATCAAGCTATGGTGCTAGCTGGCCCATGGAAGGGAAGGAGGAAAGGCAATAATTGTCATAATAATTACACAGATGTTCATATGTGTCAGTAGTCATCAATGGGCTAGGACTGCTTGCTTGCCCCCTACAATATAAAAAAGGTGATGTACAGGAAGGAGGTCTCCATCACCATCACATTCTGTGGTCATGTGGCTGGAGGTAGTTGACTAGGACCTGTTTTTGCCAAAGGACACCTTACTAAGTATGGTAATTGCCAGATATAGAGAAGCTATTTACATGTTCAGGAGTACCTCATCGGTGGATGAGGGACGGAATTAACCAGGCCAGAAATTGACAAAGATACAAAAGCCAGCCTACAATGCATACAAATTTTAAGAATGTTTATTTAGCTGTACCACACCTCCGGATAAGTAACCTACTATTTAAGAAAATGTGTAGTCTAAGCTATTAATCTGAAAATGTTTGTGCACAGAACATGTTATATTTGGTCCATATTTATAACACAGGTATATGTTATTAATACAGGTGTTCTGAAGCTGAGTTGTATCGTAAGTGTTTCAGGAAATCAATTCATGTTAATCCTAATTTCCATTAAAAACAATCGACAGACTAACTATATAAACACAGCATTTTAAAGATATAAGCATGGTATATCATCATCATTATCAGCCTTTCTCGGTCTACTGCTGGAGATGGGCCTCTTTTAATGAATGACAGGATGCCCAAACTCCTGTTACGGTTAATTAAAATGAAGTGTTGGTCGACCGTTCACCAGGTGGGGTGACGATCTCCGTGCAGTAGCAGGTCCGGAATGGATACGAGTAGCAGGAGATCGATCGTATAATCAATATATAAATAATAATATAATACGAGTTAGTAAAATTAATTTAAATAACATATGTATATTACTTGTAACACTAATATTTACATAATAAACAATAACAAACTTGCAGAACAGTAACTAAGTGTGTCAATGCAATGCCTGCTATTCTTTCTGCTTGTAAACAGCTCCTGTGATGGTTCCATGCCGTTGAATCAAACACAGTTTTTGAGTAGATTCCAAGCAAACTGTTGGGGGTTTCAGTGTTGGTTGAATCTTGCACGCCTGTTCTGAGATTGCAACGACTATTCCTGCTGAATCAACATGAGCCGCCCCTTTGCTTGCTAAACATAGCCCTTGATGATCTGCTACTAAGCAACCGTAGACGTTTGGTGCAGACATTATATCTTCTACTACTTTATCAAGTTCCTTTTCCATTCTCAATATTTTTGATTAAAACACTATACAATATTGTTGCTGGTAGTTTAATTTTAGAGAAAACTAATTTGTGAACGAAACTCGAATTATTTTTATATGCATCATTGTTTTCTAGCTTGACAGTTGACAACTGACGTTTCTTTCTGAATGTTGACACCTTTTTATTATGCCATTTGCTTAAAACTTAAAGTAAAAACAAACCACCAAAAAACCAAAGTTAAAACAGCTTGTATTTAATTCATTTTGGATA
>JAFELO010000173.1:154953-167212 GCA_017140195.1 Eumaeus atala
ATACTTACTAAAATGTATTGTATGAAAATAAAAATATATAAAAATTTCTACAACTGGAAAATATTTTTATATTATATAATTTTGTGGCGTTGATACAAACTACTGGTTAAGATTTAAGGGTACTTTATAAATAAAATTTTATATTTTGTGCTTATGGAGATTTGAGAAGCATCATTCAGTCGCCTGACACTACATCGCAGATTAACTTTGACAAGTTAATCTGCAATGTACCTTCAAAGTACCTTCACGCCTGTTATCCCCGAAGAGATAGGCAGAGAAGTGCTAATGCATCAACAACTCATAAGTAGATATATTAGAACACCCAAGATTAGCCGAGGTACAGAGGCCCATCCCCACCAGGTTCAAGCCTTGTCGTGGCGGTGGGGCTTAGTAGCCTGAAGTGAACCTAGGCGAAGCGAATTGAACCGAGGGGGAGTTGGTCCCTTAGGGGGCTGACAAGGCCTCGAGGTGCCCTGAAGTTTGTTGTTCCGGGGCACCTCACCAAGGGCAGCACTGATGTCACTCGCGGTGGTCTTTATGGGTATTGGGCACTATGTGCCGCGAGTCCCACACACCACTGGACCCCACCCAGGACCGGTGAAGGCGCGTAAATACGTTTCCTCGCGTCAACAAAAAAAAAGAAGGTTCCATGATGTCATAGATGGCAAGCCTATGGCCACTTCGGGCACATTCCAATCCCGGACAATGTAATGCGTGCTCAGAATGATCTGAGAAACAATTAATACCAGTTGCCCGACCTGGGGATCGAACCCGGGTCCTCACGCGGCCAACGGTCTTAACAGGCGTCACCCGCATCGTTACACGACAGAAGCGATGTATAATACAATAAAACAAATAAAGATAAAAGGTACTTAAATAAATAGTTAAAATACGCTAAAATGGACCACATTCCCAAATGAGCAGTGATAGCGGCACTGATAACAAAATGTTAAGCAATTCTAAATACTAAAAAGGTTCCGATATTTTATTACACAGTACCCATAATCACCTTCCAGCACCATCGTTAGATCCTGGATGTTGTCTTTTTCTAAACTCACTATGAGCTTCGAATGTTTTATTAACATAACCACTTTCCAGCCCCAACATCAGATCCTGGGTTTCAATGATGTCTGAACTTCTTACCAAGACAAATTAAACGAGCCCACACACAAATTCAAACCTTTCATTACAGAGTTCCCATGACCACCTTTCAGCTCCATCTTTTTTGCCATCGAAATAAGTGTAACAAGACTGCTTCGCGTCGGCCGCACATGGCTGGCTCTCTTAGGCTGATTTTAGTGCACGATGCCGTTTAATGTTGCGGAAACGTGGGTAATGACAATTGAGCTCGTTTATTGTTTGGCCTGTCTGAGGAGGCCGGCCTCCTCACACTCACTAGTACGAGCGGTGTACATAGAATTGGTTCTAGTGAGAAAAATGCGTTTACGCACCATCCAGCCGGCCCGAGGGGGCCCAAAGTGTGTGACGGGCTCAGGTCGTGAGACCCTATGGTCTAAGCTATCTTCTACCGACTAAAAACTGCAATCTGTTAGCTGGCCCTATTGGCTTTTTACTGCGGATGCGTGTCATGCTGTGTCTGTGTTTGTGTTCTCGGGCGGACTTTGCAACTGCTGTCGTGCAACACATGATTCGGCCGACGATATCGGGAGTCAGGGAACTCGATGAAGGGTCTCTGTATCATATAGTCGATGTCATAACAAAAAAAATTGGAGTCAACATTGAAAAGCGTGTCATAGTAAGCGTCGCGCGTGTGGGCCCCCGTCGCTCCTCCGCAGCGCCGAAACGGCGGCGTGCTCGCGCCATTTGTCTGCGCCTAACTCGACGCAGCTTGAGTATTGAGTAATACGTAGGAGCGTTGATACAAGCGGCTTCGACATCGATAAACGGCTCCGCCGCTTCTTTCTGAACGAAACACTGACTCGCGTTAACTACGACTCGCGAGTTATTTTACGCGAAAAAATGGGGATGGCGATACGCTTTGGTGGGTAGGGAGAGTCTTTTCTCAACTCTCCGTCACTACTTACAGCGTCAAATGAAATTTATATTATATAATTTTCCTGTACATTTTGAATATTTTTTCAGTATTGCAAGCTATATCAATAGCTTAGGAGATATAGTTGGCCAATTACATAAAATTGAAATGCCTTTTTTTAATAATTAAAAAATGTTTATGTATTAAGTCATAAACGCTTTTTAGTCGCATAGATTTGTCGTTTATCTATGTATTGTTCTGAATCGAGCGAACCTTCGCACCGCTCTAGTGAGGGTGAGGAGGCCGGCCTCCTCAGACAGGCGAAACAATAAACGAGCTCAATTGTCATAACCACGTTTCCGCAACATTAAACGGCATCGCCGTCCCACCGTTGTGGAAAACGCTTCCCCCTTTTCTGGTCCTAAAAATAATCACTATAGGGTGACACCCATAAAACACTCCGTTATATCTCTTCCCATCTGCGGGAAAAGAGTGGGGGGGGTTTGCCCCTTTTCGTCTACCTAAAACCAGAATACCAAAAGTCTTCGATAGATCCGTTAAACTCTAGGGACGAGAGCATGAGCGCCGCCAACAGTAATAGGTCCTTCCGAAAAAAAAATGGTGTTCCGTGATGCCGGCGATCTCGACATCATCTTGTGAAAGTTCTTGATGAGTCTAGCCGAAGGTGAGATATTGTGTCGCTGTTGCTATCGTCGGCCTTATGTAAACTGTATATTTTAACCGTTCATCGAAAGCGTGCAACCGGGTATGGAAGACAGATATAGTCGATCTGATAGAGTTCACCTCATGCCTGAACGGTGACATTTCTTTTCTTATTTTACATGCTGAAAGCTCTGCACGCAGTGTACATCGTAGCCTCAACACCACCCAAGCCCTTATCATCATATTAATCTGTACTTGCTGCGTTTTTAAATGATTTACACGTCTACTCGGGGGCATAGATAATGCCCGGGCTGAGATTAATTAAGCATCCGCGGTGAAAGGTTTGTGAAGATCTCCGACATTTAGCGCTGTCCGTAGCAGATGTGAACTTGCCACAACCAGAACATTTGCTTGGGAGAGGCCAAGAACAAGCTGAATATAATAAACACTATAATTAAAATTATGAGTCAATTAGTACGATGAATTACTAATAGATGTCACAATACGTAATATCAGAGAATTAAATCGTTTTATGTTGTCTTAGTAGTCTCATTAAGAAATACAGCGATAATAGATTATGTACAGGCGATTAATACCCACGAAAAGTCACTAAAACGCTTAGGTTTACATTGAACACAACGCAACATAAGCAGCTGATTGTCAACTGCCAACAACTAAATTCACTTTACAGTCAAAACTTTCGTGTGCTTAGATCTAGCGCAAAAAAATAAATAATAAGAGAGACAAAAGACAGTTAGTATCTCCTACCAAAAAATATGAAATATTGCAATTATTAGTATACAATATTCACAATAGTTTTGTAGCCTCAATCCCATTTGTGGTTTCTTTTCAATTCTTATTTCTTAATGACGGGTATCATTATACAATGATAGCGTTGAGATAACAGCGGTTTAGAATATCTCGACAATTACGGCAGCCAGTGGTCGAAATAGAGTTGTCATGTACTTTACACAACAGACAATAGTAATTGCTGCGTCGCAGCTGAATTGGGTAGGCACGGCAAGGACGAAAATGGGTCTGCATGAGTCGTGTGGATGGTTATGGGTGTTGGTAGTTGGTAGTCACTAGATCGCTATGATTTCTCATTTGTCCCCTAAACTATAAAAAGACAACCCAAGATAACTCGTTACAGGGCTTGAATTTAAATTCTGATACAGGATGACAATATCATTAAGACTAAAACATGCATGACCGAACTTCTATAAAATTCCGAATTACAAAAAAACCTATTTTATTTTCATCGCTGACACGCCACACAAAGTGACTTGTACTTAACTGTTGTATGCATACGCACCTGGGTCCTCTTTATTACCCGAAAAGAGTTTTCCAATAATAAACATCCTTCCTTTTACCGTTGTCGATATATCGCTCGCGACACTCAATGTCCAGTCTTGTTCTCAATTAAAGATAATTTAAGATCGAATTGGGACCAATTTAGTGAGAGGTATGTAGTACTTGATCGGCTGTGGTTTGTTTTTACACTCTGGGACTTTAGAATATGGGATCATATTACGGCAAGGCGGTCTCTACACGATCAATTATATTTTGCAATCACTATTAAACGCAATATAACCGAAGCGTAGTAAAGATATCAGAACGCTTTTAGATCTCTTTAATTATATGAGTTTTGGAGTATTTCCCAGGTGTCAAGACCTGAAGTAGTTGCGGCCGCTAGGGGCTCTCTCATCGCACACACAGCATATACCTAATTACCTAAAAAAATACACGTGTACGTTATACTGTTACAGACACTGTCAGGATGCATATCTCCCATGTGCGGAAGAGCGGGGGTTGGTCCCTCTTACGACCCTGAACCTTATATATTACACATATAATTGGTCAAAGAGTTCAGCAGCTGGTCTGGGATGCGAGTAGCAGAAGATCGGTCGTTCGATAACCTCACTGAAGTGACAGTGGGCTGGTCACACACTCACAAGATCAGATGGCAGATGGGCCACTCGGGCTCTGGAGTGGAGGCCACGTTTAGAAAAACGAAGTGTTGGAATAATTATATAATTAGGTCCTTGCATATGGAATTGGCGTTTTTCCTACTGGCCAATTTAATCACGAATTTCTCTTCTTTGTTCCAAATTCAAATTTGTACAACTCTTTACTCATATACTCCTGTTGCTTTTTGGTTCCCTCCTCTTATAAGAGGGGTACCGAGAGCGATTCTTCCTCCTGATCTGTAGCCTCCTCTTCTTATAAGAGGGGTGCAAAGACCCTCCTCGGTTCAATTGGCACTGCCTGGGTTCACCCCAGCTACTAAGCCATGACAAGGCTTGAACCATGGTGGGGAGTTTCGGAATACCCAACCGATACGGCGGTAACCGGTTTGAGGTAGGCAAAACGCGAACCGCAATAGAATTAGTTTTGTTATAAGAATGTTAAGCTTCAGGACCAACCCCGTAGTCAGCTGGCGATCTTATTTGACAATGAGATAAAGGTGATTGTTGATGGGGATCCATCCCAAAACACTTCAAAGCTAGCGGTAGGCTTAGAGTGAGTTAGAAAACAATTGTAATTCCCTTAAAACATATTGGATAAGTGAAAAGGCTCGAGAAGTACTTATGATGTATCAAATGAAGCAAACTAAGAAGCACGAATACTGTGTACATTACTTATCCGTCACGATAACGAGGAAATTTTGAATCGCACATTTACTTGTGATGAAAAGTGAATTCTGTACAATGACCGGGAACGATCATCATAATGGTTGAACCCAGATGAACCCACCAAATGAACCCACCAAATGAACCCACCAAATGAACCCACCAAATGAACCCACCAAATGAACCCACCAAATCCTGTCCAAAGCGAAAAGTAGCTGGTGAGCGATTAGTAGTCTGGTAGTCACTACAGTTTCTCTAAGATCTAGCCATACGATTACTGAAGGCCACACCATGGTTTAAGCCTTGTCGTGGCTTTGTAGCCTTGGGTGAAATGAGAGGGATTGCTATTTGCAACCCCTTTTATAAGAAGAGGTGGCTAATCAAAATGAGGAGGAGACGCTCTTCGAATCCCTCTTGTAAGAAAAGGGGACAAAAGAGCAACAGGAGAAGCCGCTTTTGCGTAAGGGGCGTGGATGGGAACTCACCCCATTGCACAGTCCCAAAGTTGGTGAAGGTGTCCTCCGGTGCGGGGCAACCCTGGAGGAGGCGTCGGTTCCCTGGGGATTGACTAGCCGTCGAGTTGCCCTGATGTTTTGTTGTCCCGGGGCAACTCATCAAAGACGGCACTGATGGCACTCGCGGTGGTTTTTGTGGGTATCCGGCAATATAATGAGCCGGCTGGTCGATGACTCTAGCTGCTGCTTCACTACTTCTACATTAACCATTGCTAATTGGGGGAGCTCCGTTAACCGTAGCTGCTGTCCAAGTATCTCCCACACTCACCACACTCCCCGGACACGGTACACTGGGGCAGAGAAGTTCCTGGAGTGGCGACCGTGTACTCTGTATCGGTACACGGTCGCCACACCAGGAAATTCTCTGCCCCCGCCGCCATCATCGCCACCGAACGCCGCTTCAGCTGGCTGATCCAGTTGGCGATGTCTACTATGAGTTTTGTTCGTCTACGGGTCTCCTCGTTTCTGATCCGACCACATAGAGAAAGACGGAGCACCGTCCTCTCCGTAGTTCGCTGACACACCTGTAGTCTTCATATGTGGCCCATTGGTATCTTAATATTATTTTATTAAGTAGGTTACTATTTACGTGTCTAAAGTCCCTATCCTTATAGAGTATGCCGATTTCGGAATAAGTGAAATTTTTTTTTTCTTCAAATTCATAGTACAAAAAAAATGTTAGGCTATTTAAAGTGTGCCACATGCCGACGTTAAAACAAGAGCTCTGCAATAAGCGATACCCTAGGTCATAAATATCGTAACGCTCACTTTTTTATTATGAAACGACTCAACATTTGGAGCGTTAATGGCATTATCACTACACTATATTACATGTGTAATATAGTTATTTTAGCTTACCAAAGGACGTCTTTACCATAGGAGAATATTAGCGCCACCGAAAAAGACGATGTCCTTGTACTATGACCTAAGACGGAAAATACGCAACGTAACTTCAAATACTTACTTTTTTGTTTCGTTTTTTGACATCTCGACAATGTCAACATTCTGTGATATTATATTACATATTTTCATTTTACCTTATAGATTAGGCGGTGGATAGCACCCGCTGGGTTTAATAAAATAACCCGATATCATCAAAGTTACTCAAATGAATGTTGCTTTAAATACCGTGCACCGTAAAATCCGTTGAAGTTTAACGGCATTAAGGTGTCACGTTTCAGTGTTCTAAATTTTATATTTCTCTTTTTACATATAAGAGAAAAATAATTAATGAATACACCACATAAATAACGTTTTATCTTAAATATTTTTAAAATATGGAATATAATAAATATTTACTAATTAATTACAAATTATTATACTATTATATTCCAATAGCAGTTGAAAACAGATCACATTGCACTTATAAATATGAATGAGACATAAAAAACAACAGGGGGAAAAATAATAAGAAAAATACAAGCATATAATATCCAAAAAATAATCAATCACACTACACGAGTAAAGCACAACCCTGCAACAAATCTAATCACTAAGAGGAACACCACTCAGTCGAGTGACTGCCAAAGAAACACAGTCCTGCATCCTGATATTCAGTCCCATTATATGTAGGTGTGATAATAATATGCAAATATTAAACTTAAATATCGAGATCCGATCATCGCCCAGAGATCGAGATCCGATCATAATCATAAAAAAATCATTCGACTTCGAATTGATTGTAAAACTTTTTAATAGATACACGTGAAAACTAAATGTCGTGGACATTGATTTACAAGTATTCTTTTAATATTGTGTGCAAACCTAAGTATTATTGGTTTTAATATTGTAATTATTATTTGTTAGTAATTAGTAATAATAAATAAAAACTATAAGTGTGCCAAATTTCATACACCTCCGCGCACAAAGTGTTTGCTTCATTTTTGCGTTCTATGATTTTACTAATGAGCACCATATGAAATTGGCAAAACTTAAAACGACCATAAGCATTACCTACGTATGAACTCTATTCATTCATGATATAGGCAGACTTGCTACTTAAAACGACCATAAGCATTACCTACGTATGAACTCTATTCATTCATGATATAGGCCAACTTGCTACTTACACTATATAGGAAAAGTAGAGAAAATAGGTACGGACTTTTAGTTTTTTTTTTTGCGCGGAGAAACTCTTTTACGAGCTTGCACGAGAACTGAGTCCGCTGGGGTATGATGATTCCGGATCACGATAGGGCTAACTGCAGGTACCGCGGGGACTATCAGCCGCCTTTGTTGATGGCCCGGGACAGTCAGCGACAGGCTACCATAGAGATAACAAAGATAGAGAAGGGAAGCCATAGGCAGGTCTATATGGGCGAGTGCCCGCGTAGGTTTATTGAGGAGGAAGATGAGAATGCATTATTATCTTTGACCATATAACATCGAATGCGCATTGCGCAGACAGCCAGAGTGACGCGTTGTATGGTGGCTTCCCTTCTCTACCTTCAATAACTCTATGTATGGCACCTCTACGTATGGAGTGGGTAATAGGGGTGGAGTGTGACTGTACCTCAACTCATTTCCCAGGTGCACATGCACGTGCACGTGCAATTGTTTTAATTTTGTTGTTTTTTATATTTTGAAGCACCTACTGTGTCGACTCTATAATGGCTTACCTCATATATTACTTATGTAAAATTGTTCACCAATTCTTTTCCTAATTTTACAGATTTCTTCGTTTCCTAATTTTACAGATTTACCACACACATACACACACATTTTCGCGGTAGCAGGTAGGGAGAACTGGCCACATATAATTATCATCTTCATTCTCAGCCCTTTTCGGTCCACTGCTGGACATAGACCTCTTTCAATGAACGCCAAGACGACCGACTCCTGCTACTCGCTTCCATCCCGGATCGGCTACTGTACGGAGATCGTCTTCCCACCTCGTGTAACCTAGTTAATAACACTTTTTTTTTCCTAAACGAGGCCTCCACTCCAGAACCTTACAGGCCCATCTGGCATCTGTTCTTCTTCTTCATTGCCACTTCTGTGAGCTTATTCGTTGCGTGATATCGGATACCCTAGTTGTGCTTTATGACTTCTTTACGAATTCTGTCGGACAGAGAAACGACCAATATAGCACGCTCAATAGCCCGATTAGCCAACGCAAACTTAACGCCCCGTAGGTCATCACGGGGAGAACGCATTGGTTGAAGACATTTGCCTTCAAGCTCTGCAGTATAGGCGTCGTGAGGATGTGACGAAGCTTCCAGAATGCTGCCTGCTGCTTCCCTCTCGAAGTTATGTCTACCTAATTGCAATAGTTGGCCGTAGTAGTGCTATTCTCAGAGAAGTATTCGTCTACTTCTCTGAGAATAGCACTATCGACGTTGACCGGCCCAGGGAGAACATGTTCGTTGAACATGACCTTTGTCTTGTCCAAGTTCATCCGAAGGCCAATACGTCTGGAGGATTCACTTAGGCTGGGCAACATTTCCTGCAAGCTCTTTAATGATTCGGCCAACACGACGATATCGTCGACGAAACGTAGATGTGAGAGGTACTCGACGTTAATATTTATGCCACATTCTGCTCAGTTTAAAGTCTTAAAGACGTCCTTCAAAACATTATTGAACAGTTTCGGGGAAATGACATCCCCCTGTGGCACTTCCCGATGCAATTGGATTGGCCTTGTTTGACCTCCCAGAACCAGAACGGATATAGAAGCAGGGTCATACAATGATCTAAGTACTTCGACGTATCGCCAACCGACCTGACATCGCAGTAAAGCTTCAGAACAGCCCACGCCTCGACAGAGTCAAACGCTTTTTCATAGTCCACAAAGGCAAGGCACAGCGGTTGATTGTACTCATGCGTCTTTTGTACAACTTGCCTTATGGTGTAAATGTGGTCCACGGTACTAAATCCTCTGCGAAACCCAGCGTACTCCGGGAGCTGGAATTCTTCAAGCTTTGTGGTGAGACGATTCGTAAAAACTCTTGAGAATAACTTGTAAATATGGCCAAGAAGTGAAATTGGTCTGTAATTTTGAAGAAGTGGTTTGTCACCTTTCTTAGAAAATAAAACAACGTCACTTCTTGCCTTGGGAGGTACGCCCCGATGAAGGACAAAATTAAGAACCTTCTTTAGTGCTCGTAACACAGGTTCGCCTCCTGCCCTAAGAAGCTCGACTGTAATTCCTTCCTTCTCCGGAGACTTTTCCTCTTTAAGCTACCCAAGAGCTAGACTATTCGTACTCAAGCTGACGTCCGGAAGATGGCCTAACAAATGATGTGTCAGGCTTGCACACGGATCTTTGTTCAGGGCATCGGGATGAGGAGCGTGCGACGTATATAACTTGCTATACAAAGCTTCGATCACAGATAAGATCTCAGGCTTAGAAGGAACGGTAACCCCAGAATCAGTCCTAACTTTTGTCAGATGACCTCTTCCAAGCTTCTCCACAAAAACCTTCGACCTTCTATCCTGCTCAATCGCTTCTGTAACTCGTTGCTTGTTTGAACAGCAAAGGTCTTGGCGTATTAGTTTGCGAATTTGTTTAGAGAGAAGCTTGACATCGGCAGACGTAACGTTTTTGTGTGCTCTGCGTTCCCTCATAAGTCCAGGCGTCTCATCTGAGAGTTTAGCTTTCCTGCTCGTATGCTCCTATAATATCCTTCACCCACGTCTCACATGCAACCAATCACACCACTCATGGCCTCGTGAATTGCCAATGTAGTTTCTGACATATCTAGGGCATCGAACCGGTTTTTTAATTCCAATTGGAATTTTACGGTACCTACCATGGTCGGAGTGTTGACTGTACTAAACGGATACGCTCACATCGGAAGCCTATACTCAGAGAGCCTCTGACCAATCGGTGGTCACTTCCGGTTTTAAACCTGTTGATCAAGGAAGGAATCCTCCAAATACATGCTTTAGGTCCGTCATAATAAAAGTAAATTACCAGCATTTGCTCCCTACGATTTCGACTTCCGACTCCATGTGGTCCCAGACTCGATACGACACCATTTCGTACTCCCACTTTGGCATTAAAGTCCCCCATAACAACATTAGAGTGGGCCTTACTGATGTTATGTAAGGCCTTTGAGACGTCCTCGTAAGTTGCCTCCACGTCGTCATCTGAATGTGTCGAGGTTGGTGCGTATACTTATATCGCTTTGAGGCTGTACCTCCTAGTGAGTTTAAGTGCGCGATATGCCACCCTAACACACTAGAAATTTCGACGATGTTGCCTACGAGGGAGTAGTTCACGAGGAATCCCACGCCGCCTTGTAATGAAATGTCGCCTTCCCTGAAGTGGAATAGGTGACCCGATGGTAGAATTATGGTGTCTTCACCTCATCCTCGAACTTCACATAACCTCAGAACGTGCCATCGGATTTTTTCCAGTTTCACCTCCAGCTCAACTAAGTGGTTATCTAGTCGAAGCGTTCGTTCGTTAAACTTGGCCAGGTCAAATCGGTGGTAGCGATAAAAAGTATTACTTTTTCAATTTTAATTGTTTCATTGATCATCTCGCATTAATCAGGCTAAAAGTACGAAGGATACAATTACAGCAACCAGAGCCATAACTATGATTCAAGAAGGACGTTCTCAGCGTTGCGTGGGTTCACAGTTGGGTTTTTCTCGAAGAGCTGTCCAAAATGTATGGAATCGCTTCCAAGACACTGGCGGTGTTGCCACGAAGACCAGCAAACGTCAAGACGACAAGTTGTTCTAATTCGAGCAGGGTTCAACGTGCAAACCGATTAAGATTCTCCCGTCAGTATTTGAACTGGGGGATTAAACAGTGGGGCGAGGTGCTTTTTAGAGACGAGTGCAAGGTAAAATTTCTTAATGATGATCAGCGTGAGTGTGGAGACGACGCGATGAGCGGTTTTCCGAGTCCTGCATTCACGAAGTTGACCGTTTCGGTGGTCCCAAAGTAATGGTTTAGGGTAGGATTAGTTTACATGGTAAAACCGAGCTCACCGTTTTAAATTCGGGTACCGTAACTGCAGAACGTTACATCGAGGACGTCATCAGGCCTTAAGTGATCCCATTTGCACAGCGAGTGGGCCTGGATTCATCCTGATGCAAGATAATGCCCAATGTAATGTGTGCACACACACAGATCGATCAACCCAAACTGTCCTAGAAGGGTCTCATATTGAGGCATTACCATGGCCAGCTAACAGTCCAGATTTAAATCCGATCGAGCAATTGTGGGACCAATTGAAATGAAGAGTTAGAGAGAATGAGCAAGGGTCTACAACCAACAGCAGCTGATTGACGCTTTAAAAGATGCTTGGGAGGAGATTCCAGATGAAAACGTGAGGAATTTAATCCAAAGTAAGCATACGTGGCTTCTGGAGTGCATTGCTAAGGGTGGAGGACATACTCGTTATTAAAAGGAAGAAACAAAAGTGACAAGGACAGTAGTTTGTCTTTTTCCGGTGATTTCTTTTGTTCTTGTTTTTCATTCAGAAGGGCCAATTTTATTA
>JAFELO010000173.1:167493-193613 GCA_017140195.1 Eumaeus atala
TATTTATTTAGAGAGAAAAGTTACAAAATCGGTGAAAGAAAACGTAACCTGCGAGTTGGTTACTGTCGAACGTACCTACAAAGTGCTGAGTTTACACGTGGAGTGTTACTTTTAAAGTAGTTCAATGTAAATTTAGGAAAGTAAAAATAAAGAAAGTAACCAAGGAAAACCTGTATTACCATTTAGTACAACTCGTAACATAATGTTTTACAACCCTGTAGAATGTAGATGCAAAGCCAGTAGATTTATATCTCTTATACTTGTACATTGTTGCAAATTACCTAAGTTTTTAAGGCTAATTAAACAACTATGATCAGAAGCGCGACTCGCTTTTTAAAATTCACATTTACGATTCGCGTAGTCGTTAACAGACCGGCATGTGAGCCGTGTGTCGCAAGTTCAGGGAAATAATACTTCGTGATGTTGGAAATATTAATTTACGTTTTATTTATTTCACTGTTCCTCGTTGGATTAATGGAATTCGTGAAAACAACGTGTTGTTGCGACGGAAGTCTCAGGAGTAAGTTGGGTATGTACTAGTGTTTTGAAACAATATGAGGTAATACCATAAATTTGAACACATATGTCTTAGCTTATTATCTCATCATATGATTAGTTAAAAACAACTACTTATATAGTTGAACAGCCGTAGAGTGTTTGCTCATTGGTATTACTTTTTCTTTGCATAATATTATAATATATTATGGTCACACCTCATATTTTTTTTATGAATTTCGTTCTCCTTTTGTATATATACCTCCTTGGAAGAGGACCAAACTGTATTAAAATTTTTCGTTAGAGGTACGTATCTACACAATTTGTTTCCAGCTATTCCATTAATTGGCTTGCAGTATTATCATATATAGTACTATTGTCACATATCTAGTACTATTATCATTTATCTAGACTGCCACATTGGTGAGCATTTATAACCGCAGTAGGACAAAAAAGTGTTATTGGGATTACAATAGCATTCCGGAGTCAGGAAATTGGCGGTTGCCTCGGAGAAGATGCCGTCGGTCCTGAGCCTGATTTCATTCTCTAAAAAGTTAACGGTAACAAATGATTTATTATTATATTGCAGTGGGCCAAACGAGATGACTACCGACGCCCTTAAAGATCCGCATAATTACTACGTTTCCTTCGAACTCCAATGGGCTACTCACAAACCGCAAGAAATGCGACACCAAAGTTGTCACCCCAGCCGCTCTGGTCCAATTGTCAGTGGTCAGCTACAATGCAACATGGCACTACCCCTTACTATTCCGTCCTATTCATCAAAAATATTCCGTCCCGCCTTCCATATGTATAGACTTGTTTACCTTGGGACGGATCAATTGGCGAAAAAAATGCATTTAATGCGTACAATTACGTCCCATACCAGTAATTTTGGACTCACGGTATGCCCATCACCATGATCCGCCATTTTCAAAGCGTCGAGGCCAATTTAGTTATCACGAGCGAGATTCAACTTTTGGCAGGGTACGCGGATGAGGGACCCCGAGCTCCCTCTGGTTATAAAAATAATAATGAAATCGGCAAACGGCAGGAGATAGCAATCCGATGAAGCTATATTGCGTTTCTTTTCGCTTCCACAGAATAAATTCAGAGAAGTGGTTTTGGTGGTACATATGTCGCAGTCAGATTGTTTAAATAGCTGTACTTCATTACTGCTAGCCATTTTCAAAAACAGGGCCGTTTTATTTTGTGGCGGGCCAAAGATTAGACACATTGAATACGTTTGAGTAACATTGCGCCAGAAAGAGTTCGACGTTATACGATATCCAATAAAGATAGCCTTATTGAAATAAAGTGAATCACCTGTCCTCCTTTTTGACATGTTTTAGTTCCTAACTTTAACACTCGCGGCACTGCTTGACATGACAACAACAATGGCGTCGATTGTAGAATACAGAGAAATAAGAAAACTATGCCCAGATACGTTCGAAAGTATGCTGTAAGGAAGTTATGCTGCCGCCTAAACCTTTGTATTTAGGTTTTTTTTATTTGCACTCGCAACAATTGGGCTAATTTCATACTAGTATCGATTTCTATCACTGCCTAAAATCGAAGTATATAATGAGGCTAAACGTCAGCCACCACATTGAAGAACGTCTTGCAATGACAATTAGGCTAGTCGTTCGCTTACCACAAAAGAAAACGGCCCTGTTTTTGAAAAAGGCTAGCCGTAATATTATACGGTGATTTGTACAAAATGACTACGTCGTATAGATTACAATCTGGAATAGCATAAAAACACTCATTTTTCCCAGAAAAAATGGTTTCATAGGTGAGATGAGTGATACCATACAGATACATTTTGCGCGATCGGTTCCAAAGTAATTAAGTTTATATTTGTTTAGCTCTTGGATGTTTAGCCGTTGTCTGTATTTTTACCATCCATATTTGCCAGCGTATCGTGCGTGTGCCAAAATTTTTACCAAAACCCTGATTCGTCGTGGCCTTTACTTGAAGTTTACGCTAATTAAATGAAACATTAAGCATACGTTTTTATTAACATGCCTGTACAATTGTAAAATATTGATAAAATAAGACGTAGAAAACCAAAGTTATAAACGACAGAAAACGTGGATGAACTTGACCTCTCTGCTCCTAACAATTGGAATATTACATTTGAAAGCGAACTAGTTCTTTAAATATACCGGATTATTCTTTACACCATTAATACCTAAACCTGCCAGGAGAATAAAGCAACCTCACATTCATCTATCACGTCTCTGCTATGAACTCACAGAAACTTCCCTCGAAGAAGAGTTCCAGCAGGTCTGACAGAAATTCGTTTCCACGCAGTTTAAGATCTCCTGTGGGCATTTCCCAACATTAAACTTTATGCCAAGAAACCTACTACTGGCGCACTATGAGACAAAATAGAATAGAAACGGTCACAGAACAGGGAGACGGTAATACAAAATGTCACTGCTCGGTGAGTGGTGTGACCGCGACGGCGGCGCGACTAATATTTATGTCTCGGGCTGCATTTTAGTTTTTTTACTTCAACTTTTGATATACTCGTACTTACCTTGTGTATTATGGGCCTATTTTTCCAATATTACATCTAGTTGTTTATAGCTTATGTCAATTTTCAAGTATTTTAGACGTACAATTTAGTTTATATTCAATCTGCTAATCTGCTGCATTGCTTTCTTATTTGTGAAGTCGGTTTGATGGCGTTTAAAAGTTAAATTGTTACTAATTATCATTCAAATGAATTTAATTCAAATTAGAGCGTAATGAATGTATACGGATAATTATAGATGAACAAGTACATACAATGTCTCAAGGCCTATCACATATAGTAGGCAAATCTGGGTGGTAAGTATAATATGAATAATTCTAAAATAAGCGCTTATCAAGTATATTTAATCGAGTATGTACCTTTTGAAATGTCAACTTATAATAGTCAAAAATGAGCAAAATGTACCAATCAATTTAAGAAAAACAACAATCACATCAAGTTCTAAATTACATCTACAAAAAAGTCATACAATTTTGCCTAATAAATATTCATTTCTCGAGTAATAGCACTTATCTAATAAAACTTTAAAGATAGGATATCTTTAAATGTCAATATATTTAATTTTAGTGTCATCTGTATGGGATTGTAAATTTTTATGGCCATAGAGTAAATGTTTTTTTCCAAAGGCTTATAATCATCTTTGCTCTTGATTTATAATTAAGGTGTTCATTTTGCTTACCTCTTCTTGTCTTTGAGCTGTGAAGGCTGCATGGCTATCAACAGAGTTTCCACAAATAACAATAGCATATCGTAAGCGTGATGAAAGCCAATTTAGCTGTATGTCTGTTCGTGGTAAGTGCAAATTTGTGCAATATGTGCAAACCTATGTATTGTCAATAATATTACCTAGAAATTTTGCCCCGCAACAATTTCTAATTTCTTGCTATCAAAAGAAAAAATTATGGTATGACTACAGCGATTGGCACTATACTACATTATTTTTGTCTTACTTATATTCAACTTTGATCTTCTTACTCACCCAGTGACCAATGGATAGCAGGGCTTTATTTATTTCTGATTTTATGTCTGTTTTTAAGCTTGTCTTAATTGCGACGGTAACATCATCGGCAAATAGAATACAGTCGTCGGTAGTAGCTTTGTGTAAATCGTTTATAAGTGTTAGAAACAAAAGAGGACCAGGTACACTGCCTTGAGGCACGCCACAAGCATTTTGCCGCTTTTTAAGAATGAATGCTTTTATGAATGATCATATATGTCAACTCTGCACACTGTAGATTGGTAGCTGGCTAACCATTTATGTGGATTCGCTCTGATTCCCAATAGTTACAATTTGTTTAGTAATGTGCGGTGTCAGACCAAATCAAACGCTGTACTCATACCTAAAAAAATGGATGCGACTGATTTATTTGAATTCCGCGCTTTGGTAATCAATGTCATCAAATGAAGGTAAGCTAAAGAAGTACTGCACTGGTCCTAAAGCCAAACGTGTTTGGATTTAGTGAATTGAACATCGTCAAATAGTTACAAATTTTATCGTACATATTTTTTTCAAAAATGTTGGAAAGAACGGGAACTAGTGTAAGGGGTCCGTAATTTTCTATCATAGTTTTGTTACCTTTTTATATATCAGTTTAACAATTGAGTATTTAAGTTTCTTCGGAAATATTGTCTCATCAAATGATAGATTTGTAATATGTGCTATAGGAGTTGAAAGTTTTTTTGCGCATAGTTTAATAATATCATTATTAATTTCATCGTAACCTACGGACTTCGTGTTTTTAAGTCCTTTAATAATTTTAAAAACATCATAGGTTATTACTGGACTGAGAAATAGACTTTGATTTACCTGAGGGCATATTTCTTTGTTACTAGTATGAACAGCAGTTTGATTTAGTATTCTTTTTATTATATAACTTTTTTATCCCTTTAGCCAACCATATATTGCGTATTCTCTTGTTCGTTCGTTTAATTTGTATTAACGGAAACATAAATTGTTAAAAAGCAAGTATTCAATAAGATTTTTGTAAGCTATATTTGTATTCTTTGCACTGAAAACATCGTCAAAAGGTAAAGCAAATACGCATTCGGAAAATTTTCTTATATTTTTGCGAGAGTCTCTATGTTACTCAAACTATGATGACGCTTCCTTAAAAATATTTAAAGGGGTCAAAGAAAATCGTAGCAGTTAAGTTTCGTGATCCGATAATCCCTTACTTATTGTCAAATCAATACAAGATTTATTGTTGGTTTTAATATGTGGTTTTAAAAATAAATAATCAACCCATTGACTGTCCCTTAGCCATGGGAAATTAATTTAATACCCATTTTATTAAATTGGTGGTGTGTAAAATTTTAATATGTGGTGCGTAAAATTTTAATTATTTTACAGAGAATTTAAGTTAGTGACTGATTTTTTTAAAGAATGTTGACATTCCAATTACCAAATAGTATAATATTATATGAATTACGCCTGGAGTTCAAATTTAACATTAAGGCATTAAATTTTTCAAAAAAATATATTAATGACCGATGACGGAGTGCGATAAATGCAGACGATAATAAAGTTAAGTGACAATATTTCAGTAGCACAATATTCAAAATGTAATTCAGTAATTTATTTACGAATATACAGGTGCCTCCACGTTTTTGTTTTGTTCGATAAAATGAGGCGGCCATAGAATAATTAGGTAGAATCATTTTAAATTCCAAACCACGTTTTACAAAGGTCTCTGTTAGACATACTATATCTGTCATTTTATTGTTTTGGGATAACTTACAATACGTGTAAGCTGTTGAATTTGAAAATAGGCCTGCAGTATTTTGGTGGAGACGATGAAACGTTTTAGACTCGAAAAAGTCTTGGACCCGAGTTATGAATGTTTTTAGTTAAAGTGTAAAATATTGTAGTATAGGGCTTTTGACAGATTTATTCTCACGGTGCTCTATCATTATAACACTAATCTTGTCACCAATATCTTTCTTAAAGTACTATGAAATTGTTCCTTTTATTAATTTCTTTCGTAATGTCTTATTCTTATTATTATTATTATTTCTTAAATTATTCCAAGATAAGTAATTTTTTGAATAATTTATAAAATCTATTTCTATATTTAATTTAAAACATAAATATGTCAATGTATTAGAAGAATTGTAATTATTGAGGGCAATATCAATTTTTTGTAAATTTACAATTTTTATATTTTTTGACAACATTTCATTTTTATAGTTTAAGGCTGTTACATCGCCCAATGACCTTGACGTTTTTATGTACTCCTAGTGCAAACTCTAAAAAAGAGCCATCTACGTCATCAGGAGGCAAGCGGTTCCAACCGTACTAGGAATGAAGGAAAGTTAAGTAATAAAAGAGACACGCCACGAGAATGTTCTGGTCATTACCTAATTACTAAGTGGTTTACTTGAAGTATGAAAATTTGTTCCTCTAGTTATAAGTACAAAATAAGAAGATACATACATACATACAAGTTTGTTTTTTCGCATGAACTAAATTTTATATCCATTTAGGTAGGTATACAATAAAATCCTACAATTATGTAAATATTTAGGTATTTTGTGTTCGCATTTTTTTTAATATTGTATGTTTAATTAAACAAATGCTTTCAGATATACCTGTTAGGTGTGGGCGATACAAATCGTATATAGATGTAATATCGGCACAACCTAATATGCACATATTGGAGCCGGTTTTGAATCTATGTATAAATATCTATATATACATAGATCTATATCTCATCCTATATATTCGGTGCGTATGATATTCGTTTCAAACAGATAAGTATTTCTGCATATCTGTAATGAATTAATATTGCGTCACCTGCTCATATTTCCTTTTTCTTTTAGGCTACAAAACGTAGCCTTTCGGTTTTCTTAATTTTCTACCTCTTCCAAAATATGTGGCGGATTTCTTATTTCCATATTTCGAGTATGGCGCGAATCTATAAGTTCTGGAAAAATGCAATTTAAATAAAACCTTAAAGAAAAAAATTTCGTTATCATTATTGCTTCAAAAAAATCAACGTCTCTGGTAATTATTTCCATTTTTAGAGGCTTCGTTTCACTGTAACACAGGCCAAACAAACATTTATTTTTCCGGGTAACATGTAATTGGCCTTTATTTGTTAAAACCAATGGTGGGTTTTGTTAACCGAGAATACCATCTGGGGTAGCGTCTAAGTAAGGAGCATCGGGATCAATAAAAAACTCGCATGGTTGTATGTCTATTTTCTTCTTCTTCTTCTCTTCTCTATCTATCTCTAATAGTTGCTTCAGACTCCTTTTTCATAATATTTTCCATGCTGTATAGGCGCACTATTATCTGGCCGAATTTTTATGATTCTTTCAAAATTTGATGCTGTCAACATAGAGCGTCAGAGTTCGAACCATTCGCATGACTCGCTCTGCAAAAATGTGTTCCTTTCGATTCGCTATCTCTGTTCGTCCCTGTCATTTATTATAAAAGTACGTCACCCACATCTGGCTTAATACTTTGCTCTCCATAATTTTTATTAAGGAGATTATCGTAATATGTTTGCTTTTTTTTTATAATATATGCGTCGTCTCAAATCTTCTTTTTTTCTAAATTTATTGTCTAATTAACATATTTTACCCTTGAGACTTTGTCCAACAATTGTTTTATACAGCATAGAAATGGGATTTATTTTTGAATTGAACGTTAACGCTGACGCTGTACACCGGTATCCACTACGACATGAGAAGTTAATTCTTTTACCACCTACAAATTTGGCTACTACGCTGTCAAAACTTTCCACGGTGTTACTATCGACATCATGAAGGAGACTATTGTTAATAAAAAAACATATTTTCTGCCATATTGATTGATATAGTATAAGGGGGTAAGTAACGAGAAATTATAAAGTGACGGCATAAATTTACAGTAGTATAATGAGAGCAAGAGGTACCATCGTACCGGTTCGACTGGGTTGCAATGCAGCATGAAACTGCCTTGTACTAAATATATGTATAGTTCAAATATTTCTTTATTTCAGTTTATATTTACTACCGGTTTCGATTTATCATCATTAGACAAACAAATATTTTGTTAAATATGGGTATTATAGATACTATAGCAATATTTTTTAGCAAACCCAATGTAGTTTTAAACTGTATACTAAACATGCGCTAAAACGCTACAAATTAACTGACCGCACAGGTCACACCGGCCCAACTAGACTGCAATGCAGCAATATGCTTTACTGTAAAGTTTCATTAAAATGATAATAAATAAAATAAATATATCCTTCTATTATACTTTCACGATATGGGCTAGTATTTCATTGTAACAAGTTGACCGCAATAACAATTCCAAATAATATAAAGAAATTGGTATCAATCTTCAGGTAGGTACTACCTAACCTGACGTCACGACTCGTGATGCATGGACTGTCTGTTTTGTAGCTCGTTTATAAGTTACTAAAATAGCAAATTATTAAAGTGTGGTTTACAAATTAAATTTCTATAACTCAATATTAAAACTTGCATTAGTATTATTAATTGTATTATGTATCTTTTAATTCAAAAAAGATAAAAATTTATAGTTTTTAAATTTATTTGCCAGTAACAACGCACGTATAGTCCACCTGCGGCGAGAGTCGTAAAGACACTGATGATTTGAGAGTATAGGCGAAATCGGGTGTGCCTTGCGCGTGAATATTGCTCTTGAAATATTACATTTATTATTTATACATATTATATATGCAACGAAAATTTACACAATAGGCCTGTTAAATACGTCATAACAATTTTTTTTTAATGTAAAATTCATACCTACAGTATAAATTAAAAAAGGATTAACTTCTTAAATTATTGTATAAAATTTGGGTAAATGTACAAAAAAATAAACAATAAAAGTTATATAAGTGGACCTTAAGCGTTACATATATATATATATATATATATTTCATGACATACAAACGTAAGGATACACCTAGAAACTTCTTTAAAGTTAGGATGTTTTTGAGATTTGAGCGATGTAATCCCCCTAATTTACAAAGGTTCGAAACCTTGTTCAGAGATATCCCGATCACACATAAATTATATTATTTTCCTTAAATTTGTATAAGAAGTTCCATATTTCTGTATAATTTTATGTGCGTTTTTGCCATTAGATCCCACTTCTTTTATAATAATGATCCTATGATAAACACATCTCCTATGAGAAACAACCTTTTGTGTATGTATCACATTGTATTAAAGTGGAATTAAGTATTTCAGAACATGGGGCCTAAGGTTTTATTAAACTGCAAATAGTGCGAGTGTCAGTCCATTTGTTTTTTCAAGGCTGATTTAATTTGACTGCTTATGAACGTATGATTTTATCTCCCAGCAAAATTATTCTGGTTTCTTTCTTAGTTGAGATTGTTTGTCTTTTTTTTCTGCAATAAGTATTGAATTATTTTCTAATATTTTATTTTCAATTTCCTCATGAATTGATTTTAATTGTATTTATAAATGTACTATTTGTTATTTAAGATCCGAAATTTGTGAGTCATGTTTGTTCAGTGTTTTGGGCATGCTAATTCTGCTGAGATCAATCATGCTCGAGGTCATCACATCGTCTTCCGTATCGTTAGTAAGATTTTGTAATCTCGCACTTTTCTTTTTTCTTTGGGTGATATGTCAAAAACCATGTAACTCAACTTAATATTTATTAGAAGAAGCATTTATAGCTGTGGCAACACTAGAAAAGAAAAGTACTCTAGTGGTTTATAAACTTACTTATCGGCGACAGGCAGTAGTGGTGCATCATAAATGATTTTTTAAACATATCACAATGTGAATGAAATACTTTTTTTTTGTTATTTTTATTATTATTAAAATGTCAACTTTCAACTGTACTAAGGCGATTTCATCATAGTTCTACAGCAAACATGAAATGTTTCTGAAAACAACTTGTGTTTTGTAATCTGTGACATTCAAAAACATATTCTGACTTCTTCCAATCAGCGCTGGACTCAAGCATCACGGAAAAAAGACAAATTTATTCGGAATAATACAAGCTGGCTGGAGTCAGGATGTTCAGTACAGTTTCCGTAGTCCGAAGCACATTCACTGCCATCAAATTCTGGTGAACGAGGAAGACCGTGCATGTTTATTACGGAGACTCTTCAAAACCAACAAAGAAAAGGAAAAACACTCTTTTACTAGAAGAATATGGGTTTGAGCACATTTGTAACGCATTTTTGCATTTGTAATGCATTTTGGACTGCGGGCCTTAGGGGGGTTTGCAGAGGCTCATCTTGTTGAGGAGCTCAAAAACTCTGAGAGCGAAAAGAAAAAGTTTTCTTGACTATGTGGACAGAGTCAAACCAAATGAAGATGTTATCTGATACAGAAGCATTGCGTGCTTTTATTGATTTGGATATAATTAAAGCACAATATATATGCCTATAGCACCTAAGAAGTTTAACCAACGAAAGAAAGTGTACAATGTTTTCCCCATACTACAAAATACAAGAAATAAAACAAACTTGCTATCCACCATCTTCTACAATCGAAATCACAAATATGTATGCTAAAGTGATTAATATACAAGACTTACTGGACCACACAGTTGCCAGAATTTTAAAACTTGATTCAGTTTTCCAAGAACAACACAGAAATTTAATCCTGTACTGTAAAGGGGGATGTGATGGTTCACCTGGCCTAAATCAATATCAGCAGAAACTGCCAGAAGAATCGGAAACTATTTCAGATGCCAATCCGTTCGTTACTTCATTAGTTCCCATTAGATTAATTGATGACCTCTCAAAGGCCATTATTTGGCAAAATCCAGTACCTTCCTCTGTCCGTTATTGTAGACCCATTTCTATTGAATTTTGTGAAGGAACTCCTGCAAAAATAAGGCAGTTGTAGATGAAATTACCAGACAAATTTAATCTTTACGCCCGTTATTAATAAACAAAGATGCTGTTGCAGTAAACGTGAAGCGCAGACTTTTTCTAGCAATTCTTGATGGTAAGGTGGCTCAGGTCCTAATAGAAACTCCATCAGGTTCCACGTGCACGATAAGTGGGGCTAATTAATAGCGACTGCTAGACCTGAAAATTAAAGTGCTTGGATTAGCAGCATGGAAGTATTAATTATTAAGAAAATAAATTGAAGAAAGAAAAGAAGGAATTTGTTCAAAAATGTTTCAGGGAAGAGCTGGGATTAATTATCGACAAACCTCGTCCATTAAGTGGAAACTCAAGTGATGGAAATACGGCGCGAAGGTTCTTTTACAATTACACTTACTCGGCGAACATAACAGGTATTGATGAAGCATTGATTAGACGCTTGCATATTATTTTACAAGTTCTATCTTCTGGAATGAAGATCGATCCCGAAAAATTTGGAGTTTATGCCTTAGGAACTGCGCGAATTTATGCTAGTAACTATGACTGGTACTACATGCCAGCCTCCGTGCACAAATTACTTATACACGGAGGAAACGTGATCAAACATTTTTCTGTTCTTCCTACTGGGCAACTGTCGGAATCTTGTGCATCAAGATTCGCACAATAAAGACTAATGAAATATGCGCCTGCACCTTGCAACAAATCAAGACGTATTTAAAATGCTTCTCTATACTGCAGATCCATACATTTCGAGTTTAAGAAATCATTAAGAAATTCAGAATAGCGAGAACAATTAGATATAAAATTAAAAGAAACTAGTTATATAAAACCAATAATATTATAAGATTTGCCTAATCTGAGATCAATTAGTTTGGTGTGAGGTATATATAGGTACTACACGATTTTATAATTTTATGTATTTTATTATGCTTGTGTGATAAGTAATTGTACAAGTTTTCTTAATTTTACTCATATCAGTACTTATTTATAAAAAATAAACATAAAACTACATGTATTACTTTTTTCCTTTTCCTTTTTTCACCTAAAATACATATGTATACATTGAAAAAAAAAATCATAAAAATTATTATTTTTAAAATCTTTGTATGTCATACATGTATACATGTGTCAAATATCAGTACAATACGATGAAAAATCTTGAAGATATAGGTTTTGTTCTGACACGGACCCAAATTTTCCACTGTGCGCCGGTCCGGAACCTAATCTGCGATTGCTAATCCGCCTGCTCAGCGTGGCAATTATGCATTTACCTCGAGTAAACTATGAAATCATGGCTCGGCAATTACATCGCGAGCACCTAAAGATTTACCGCAATTTTCCCATTATGTTACTAACTGTACATAAGCTCCCTTTTCTATGAAATATAATCTAAAACAATATAGAATTCATTGCTTTTCCAAAATATTTTTCAAAGTCAATTTAACAGCTATAGTTCTTAAATTCGTTTTAATATCGATATAGTCTTTTAACCATGGACTCCGTCTAAATTTAAATATTCTATGGATTCGTAGAGTTTCGAACCTAGTCCAAGGCATCGTTTTAAATGTCGATGGTGAATTTTGTATTTTACTTTATTTTTCAAGTTAGGAATTAACTTTTTTCTTCTGATTGATTAAATAGTAAGCCAGAATGCAAATCATGTATCATCAGGATATTATAAATCAGCTTTCAAAACATACCCGTATTCGGATGTATCTTTAAGTTCATAATTTGTACCAGAAGTTAGCTATTCAAATCCAGCTGCAGGTAGATATTGAGACATAGCCCAACAATAACGATTATGAGCATCAAAATAAACAACGTAAGACGTGGGCGAACTATTATTAAAACCTTTAAAAAAATATATTGGCTTTAGCATATCGATTACTTACCTTATCCTTAATAAAAGCAATTTTATCGATATCTGCTAACAACACTAACTCTGCTTTAGTCTGCTTTAACATACCATCCCAACTTAGGCCAGGAGCCATATAATAGTGTCTTATCTACACGTTTTAAAACGAATTGTTCTAAAGTTTTCAAAGACACCAGTTAATAACAAAACATCAATTTTTAAACACAAGTTGGGAATATTCTAACATATTTCTACTATCAAAATGTTTCCGAACATCATGAAATGGACGATAAAAGCACTCACAAAGGTCACGCAACAGCATACTTGTCACTTTACGACTAAACACGTGAGCCAGAGGTATGAGGTATTACCCCGATTGTTCCGGCCTAATTCTCCTGCAATAGGCATTAGTTCTTACAAAAAGTGTTGTCCAAATAGCGCTGGTACACATTGAATTCTTACAGAAAATACGAAATGGTTTCATAAAATAATATTAATAATGAAATTTATTCCGCAAAATTCTATACATATTTACAAATCTTAAACAAATACACTTTCTACTGTCAATTATGTAGACCCTGCCAAAACGGTCTCATGCTCGGTATTTTGTGGCCTAGCTATCAGTACCGAGCCGTTTGGTGACCACACGCAAACACCAACAATAAACTTAACTAGTACACGAATGACGTCACATGGTACACAAGTGACGTCACGGGACGTTTAAACCATTTTAATGTATACAAACTTGAACACAATATATTTAGTCATTTACACAAACAATATCTTTATTTTACTATCACCTTTCCTTTGGCTAAATGGTACACTAGCGGAGTGACAAATAAGCAACACATATCCCCTAGTGCGGGGCAATCCTTCTGTGGTGGAGGCGTTGATCCCGTAGGGGACTGACTAGCCGTCGAGGTGCCCTTTAGTTATTCCGTGGCAGCCCATCAAAGACGGCACTGATGGCACTCGCGGTGGTTTTTGTGGGTATTTGGCACTATCATGTGGCGCGAGCCCCACACACCACTGCACCCCAGTCAGGGCCGATGAAGGCGCGTAAATGCGTTTCCCCGCGTCTACAAAAAAAAGGACTCTTAAACGGTTTCGCCGCTGCAAAATTAAATTCTGAGGCATCAAGTGGGCGAAATCTTAAATGTAAACCTATTAATTATGATTATTGTGTTACGTAGGCATAAAGGCTTTTCCTTTCGGGCTCAAAATTGCCCTTCGGGCTCAGTGTATCTTCTAGGTCTCTGTAGCCGCGTGGCATGTAACGGTATAGACATCCGCTTTATTGTCATCCAGAAACGTTGCCCTCCATTCCTCCTCTAAGGGACCACCGGCTACTCACAACTTCACCTTACGTTCATGTCATCTCAACAGATATATCATTACTACCCAGAGGAAAATTGTAAAAGAATTGAGATCGTAAAATTCTATAAATACTTCAAACCCAAACTGGTTGTAGTAAAATTTTATTTGGAGGGTAGCATCACTCCGCGGTTTCAGCCGAATAAGTCCGGTCCTATGAGTCGTAGCGTCATGGTACAAAACCTATAGCCTTCCTCGAGAAGTGGACTATTGAACACGTAAATATTTTTTCAATTCGGGCCAGTAGTTCGCAAGATTATCTCAAACATAAAAACAAATTCAGCTGTACATTATTATCATAGATATGTGACTTTTTGTTTGTTGCTTCGAAACCCTTCATTGGCGAGCCCGAATTGCTCTTGACCGGTTTTAACATAAATACTAATCTTTAACATATTTTTCCGTCCTTAAAAGTATAATTATACTGAAACATTTTAAGCAATAATCGTTTCCATATCGAATGTGAATTATATCTATTAAAATAATACTACCTTGGCGCAATCATTTTCACAGCTTACAGCTAAGTATGAAATTGTACATCGAAGTACTGATAGAGCACGTAACCTCTATCATTTTCCGGACCATTAACATTGCGAGCATTTTTTTAAATATAGGGGACAAACGAGTAATCGAAGTCTTCTTACGACCACCTACGCCTATGAACATTACGCTAATTACTATGCCAATATGTTGCCCACCTTTCCTCCTGTCCTCCAATGGGCCTCCTCAAACACAACAAAAAACTACACATTACAACAGAACTATCATTGTGAACTTTATTGCGGTTTATGTAAATATTAAAAATATATTGCTTCTGAAACGTCGAGGTATTTAACGAATGAAATTAACCGCAATAAATTCAGTAAAATTGTTTTTATTGTAATAAACAAATCTATCCAGCCAATATGAAAAGGTTCTCTTCTTATAGGAAGGTTACAAAGAGCGGCACCTCATCCTGCTCTTTAGTCCCCTCTTCTTCTAAGAGGGATACTAAGAGCCGCCACCTCCTCGGTCATCCCCCCCCCCGCGCCTCGCCTCGAGATTACGATGCGCCTGATTTCTCTCTGGTTGTGTGTGACCCTCTTAATGTATATTTATCGTTCCAGACATGATAGGTCTTGCAGCTCTCACTATAATGCAAGGCCAACTTTAGCTACCGCACGTGAGCTGTACCCTCGTTAGAGAAGGGGGTGAGGGGATCCTGTTCCATCGGCCATGATATAATAGTTACATAAGCCAATTTTAAGTAACTATCTGGATCTGCATCATTCCTATCAGCGACAAAAGAGGGGAGGGGTAGGGGGGTATGTCCCCTATCGACCACAGTCTCACGTAGGCCGTCGCCCAAAGTGTCTTTTATATCCAGGCTGTACTGGAGAATACGTTGAAAAAAAATCGTTGTGAATGAAGGCTTTCTTACGCAACGACAATCTGCTGATTACTTTACACAACTACGCAAAAAAATCTCATTATTACACATATTGTAATTGCTCTTAACCATTCACTAGGCGTCACACAATTTCAGAATCACAAGTTGTAGATAACCATTGGTTTAACACATTCAAATATTTATCAGACCTTGGATGTGAAGACATTAAAATTGACATGAAAATTTGCAAGCTATAATTCGGACCTCGCGGTCGCACAAGCTTACAATGTAGCGAAATTGCTTGTTAAAGTTCAAGCCATTGACTGCGGACGTGGTGCAACTGAGCTGGTGAAACTCAATGTTAGTTTGTCTTCGTTAAAGCTGGGAAAACTTTTATTTTTAGATCACACATTGACCGTTGCTAAACCTTTACAAAATCCTAACATAAAATAACGGTGAAACTCTTTCGAGAGTTCGAACGAAACTAACGAGTTGATGATAATAAATTTAGCCATCTTTTTATTTTATTGTGTGTTTTATAGTATAAGGGTTTTTCTACATAGTATAAGTGTTTACTATATAAATAGTATAAGGGGTATGTACAGTAGGTATAAGGGTAGTAAAAGGGTATTGATCACAGCCTCCGCCGTCGTGCCACATTAGTTCGACTGCAACGGTCCAAGGCACTACACCTTACTGAGTCCTATTTCGATAAATTAATTGAACAGGAATTGTTGCTTGTTCACTACTTTAAACTTTATAACGAGTAATGAAATAATCCACATTGGCACTAATTTAATGTTTTAAAAGGTGAAATACCCTTGGTAGTGGCACTATGACGGTGTAATAGAGATTATTGTGTATTACAAAGTGACTGAAATAGCATGCCACAAATACCATGATGTTGTCGTTCCAGAAAACGTCCTCTGCCTCGCAGCGGCCCGTGCGCAACTATGTGACGCTGTTTTTCCACGTGATCGCACCAAAACCATAATAGCACTTGCTTTGTCTCGTAGAAAGTATTTGTAATACAGCAATGACTTTATGTCACCAAGTGTCGAACCACTTTAGGCCTCATATGACATGTTTTACTCTTTCATAGAATTTTGCTAAAGTGACATTGTTCCACTGGGTAAGGGATATAAAAATTATGGGGATGTCTATGATAGACATCCCATATCCTCATGGATAGGTTGCCTCTACAACCCGAAAGCTGGTATGACCCCTGGCACAGGGGGTCCTATGCTATAAAAATAAAATGAATAACATGTTTCTATTTGTTTCAGTTCACAAAATTAAGGAGGGGCTGAAGCCAACGCTCGCTTCGACACAAATGTCGCAGGAACGCACCGCACAGAATGTTTAAACAAAATAACTTATGTGTGACGTAGAAAAATGAAGCAAAATAATGGAAGCGAATGTATTTTGTCTACGAATTTGTTAAAAAACGAATTATGTAATAGGCCGGGCACCAGACCGTTACTATCATTTTATTTCATGGCCACACATAGTTTACCTTTAATATTATGTAATTTATTATGTTTGTAAAAGATAGTGTGAATCTGTATTGCAGCTTAGAAGGGCCGGCACAACCGGGAGGGTAGCTCTGGCTCACGTAATACCGCCATGCAGTGGCAGCTGAGCAGCATGTTGCGTTTCGTGAGAATCCAATGGTCCATTGGAGTGGGCATCAGTGGACGTTGGTTGTCATGAAAAGGCACCGACTACTTTTTTGTCATCCACATTGTAAGACCCAAGCATAAGAATGAATGAATGTATAAACCATAGTCTGCTCCTGAGAAGATGGAATCCCAAATCAGTAAATTATAATCTTCAATATAACTTTGAAGATGTACTTGGCTGTCATTATAAAATATTAATATAATCTTGTAAACATTGGATTAAATTTATTGATCTTTTAATTTAATCCGAACCTACAAACAAATGCACACAAATATTAAGTGTATGATATTACCATGATAGTTGATAATATTGTTTCCAATTGAGTGTACCTGACAGAGAAACACATCAGCACCGGGCTCAGCGGTCCAGAGAGCAATAACATTAATAAAAAATCACATTATCTGTAGACCTACCCGGAAAGCGCGCAGCGCGGGGAGGTAAATGGGAAACTTGAAGTTTCTTGAAGAGGCACGGGACGTCAGTACGACGGCTCGGTTATAACCGAGACATGGTAGAAAACGCGAATTTACTGGCTGTATGATGTCTATATGAAGTAAATAAACTTTGTGTAATAATAAACTTTACTTTTTAGCACAATTTCTGTGTGTTTTTTGTTGCTAGAAAATACTTAATTAAGCCACCAGTCCTGAGTGGAATCATCTGCTGAACCGAACACCACCATAAACTCTTCGGGTAAATTAATATGGTTGTAGTTGCAGGTGTATTGAAGGGGAGGAAGGAAGGGGTGCAGCACGTCTGCATAAAAATTGTGCGGACGCCTATGGGCGTCGGTGTAATTAAAAGACTGACTGGTCGTTTGCCCCTAAAACGATGAGAAAACAAGAATGACTCTGATGACAGATATGTAAGCAATTTTAACGTGGGCACACAATATTTTCATGTATTTTATTGTTATTACTTATTATTAATAATAGCCTGGTCTGTCCCACTGCTGGACAACGAAGGCATCTCTACTCTCTTGCCACACCTCTCTGTTTAGAGCTAGATTGGGCCAATCTTTCCGAAAGGAGTCCCGCTCATTTCTGCACCGCGACGGGGTCTGCCGCGTGCTCACCGGGCATTCTGGAGGATCCAAAGATATGTTATTGTTGCCCAGAAATCCTGCGACACGCGGCAAGCTTGGCCCGACCAGATGTTACCTTTATTTATGAGATTATTTTATTTATTTCATCAAAGAAGCATTTTGTTTAATACTAAGGTGGACTCGAAGAACAGCGAAAATTCCTCCTCGCAAAAAATATCCTAGAATTAATCTTATTACTTCGAGTGTCTTTTGTGTATGCATGTGTGTGTATGTTGTGTATACGACATATGTAAGTAGTACATTTAAAACCTGTAAGTGACTGGGTCGATCGAAACACATTTTGTAGGAATAGTAAGACTTTCCATAGCAGTTTCGTTGAAAAGTTTATAAATGGAGCTCATATAGAGCTCCAGTGCTAAAAAATCATTTTATTCAATAAAATCCAAACGCAAGTCACACTTTAAATGACTGCTTTAGTTTCCTAGGACCACAGGAGTGATTTGGATAATCGTACCAAACGCAAATAATTTCGAAATGTATAATTTTCATCGGAAGCAATTGAACAAAATCTAAATCAACCTACGAACACATTTTTGGGAGTGTACAATAGCTATGCAATTAACATACCATAGGGCCTTTCCATAGCCATGGCAAGAAATGGAACCCTTGAACCTCGGCCAAGTACGTCTGTCCATGATTCTGTTTGTACGTATGTCACAGTGCATTTATTCGGAGATCATATGTAATGTGTGTTTGAAATTTGAAAGGTTAGTGTATTTTATGAACGATACAAAATTAACTACCTAACATAATTTTGAAAAATAAAATTATTGAGGAAAATTTCCTACTCAACTTTAGCAAGCGGTAGTGCCAAGCTGCATTTTGGTTGGAATGGGGCAGGCACGATCCCTCACTCACAAAATACTGCCGTAGAGACATCTTCAGTGTCACGTTTCGCGCGTTATGTGAGAAAAAGTACTTCTCCTACTTCTGCTGATTAAGTTCGTTGCGGGTCCCAAGGCAGCTTTTATCATTCCCGTTTTGGAAGTTGGCATGGAGAAAGTGTGGTGAGGCAAACTCTTAAAAAAACGAGGACAAACGAAAACTCATGTGCCGCATAAAACGCGACAGCATGTCTGTCACTTTGCGGCAGTGTCATGTTAGGGAGATGTAACTCCCTGGTCGTGCAGGTCCAATTGAGCTGCCATGCAGGAAGGCACTACCCCTTGTAAATACACTGTATGCGTGTCGCCATGTTAGTTTTAGATGAGAACTAGTATCACATCCGTAATTTTCCACTCTTGCGCTAATATTGAGAGCGCAGCTCATCATTGTGGTTACTTGATGTGATGCGACTTCCTACAAGGAGATCCACTGTAATAAAAATAATAATAATAATATCTGTGGACATGTCACTCATCATAGTGTCAGCTTCGCCCCGTGCTAAGTACCGTAAGATGTACCATGGGCACTAGACAAACAAAACGTAAAATTATGACATATCCTGCTACACTGTCCCGCTCTCTAGTAACTAACACGTATACCGTCGAGGGCGAAGCCTTGTCTAGAGTAGATAGCGTACGTGACTTAGGCTTAATGTTAGATTCTGCGTTAACATTTAATCAACACACTAAACTTATATGTCATAAAGCGTACAAAACACTTGGGTTCATTATAAGACAATCGGCAAGGTTTCGTCACAAAACATTTATTTTAATGTTATATGATATGCCTTTACCCGAAGTACATTGGAATTAATGTCTTAATTTGGGACCCACACCTATAATTTTATAGATACTTAGTGAAGCCAGTGTAAAAAAAAATGACCGCCATTTTTATTTTAAAATATATGGGTATTATCCCCATTTGTATCCATCTCTATGTGTAAATGGTATGGTTAGCTTGGACACACTGGAGTTACGGCGAAAGTGTGCTCTTATACTACTCTACTACCATTTACTACATAATAAAACAGATACCCCTACGACATTAGGGGCTAGCGGTATATGCGCTCCTCGCTGTAGTGTGGTATGGCGCTCCTCGCTGTAGTGTGGTGCGGCGCTCCTCGCTGTAGTGTGGTGCGGCGCTCCTCGCTGTAGTGTGGTGCGGCGCTCCTCGCTGTAGTGTGGTGCGGCGCTCCTCGCTGTAGTGTGGTACGGCGCTCCTCGCTTTGGTGTGGTGCGGAGCTCCTCGCTGTAATGTGGTGCGGCGCGTCTCGCTCTGGTGTGGTGCGGCGCTCCTCGCCATAATGTGGTGCGGCGCTCCTCGCTTCATTTACTGTATGAAATGTTAATTAATTGTAACAGGGACATATTTTACATGAACTCCTCCAAATTTTCCAAAGCCAATTTTTAGAATCGTGTTAATGTAATGTGTCGTATATGAATTTGTAGTGGGTGTCATACATAATTATTGTAATAATTCAATTACGTCTTGTCACGTGTATACATTTGTTTGTTGATGAACTGTGTTAAATATTTGTCTGTTGTGTGCCTTGGTTTTTACTGTAAGTGCAATAAATGTAAATTGAAATAAATAAAATAAAATAATGGAAATACATATATTTAGGTAATACATTTATTGAATTTAAGATTGTTATTAAAGAAATACATGTAATTCTTTTCCTTGGTCGTACACTCCTGGCTGAGCAGTCGTGGTTGAATATTTATACACAGATAGCAACTTTTATTTTGTCTCCGTTGTGTAGAACTACGTGTACATCCGGCGAGGGAACATTTTTCTGTCGTCTTAATAACGTCTGTCCATCTTTCGGAGCTTCGGCGGCGAGAACGTTGGTCCTCTACTCTTCCCTGCAATACGTGGCGTTCCAAGGTTCGTTTCGGATAGTCTGGCCAAACATTTTAAAGATCCGAACTTACACAATTGTTTAACCTGAAGTTCTCTTAGTATATACACGTTATGTAGCATATATGTATAATATAATACTTAGTATATACACGTTATGTAGCATATATGTATAATATAATACATAGATAAAAGTGTGCATGATCAAGATGGGATGCGAACCCGTGAACCCTGGCACAACATGCACGGTCCGGCGCGTGGCCACAGAGTCAACTTCGACGAAGGTGATGAAGATTTTACATTAGCTAAACAAGCGTTTGTTAAATTAGTAGCGTTTGAATCATTGAGTTTTGTGCATTCTCATGCACAAAAGTTTTGACATATTTAATCAAATTGCAAATATATTATGGCTGTATTAGCCAGGTTGAGAACAATGCACCATTATACTCATTGTATTAGCACATTACTAAGAGACAAAGACGATAAGAAAAAACGCTCTCGCAAAATATAACACAAGCGGGCTGCTTGTGTCATATTTTGCGAGAGCGTTTTTTGAAGTATATCTCGGAGCTACTCAACGTAATACGGCCGAGCTGTACATCTGTGTTCAAGTAGAACGTCGTCCTAGCCAGCCACGGCGGCCATCCCTACAGAGGCTAGCCAACTGCGCAGGACAAATTATAGTGCTCAAGTACACTCCCGGTCCCCTCATCCTCCTAGTCGATTGGAAGGCCAGCCGACTCTACCAGAGAGACCAGGACCAGGCGAGCTATCAGGCGCAGGACCGGCGGCTCTAGGAGATCCTGAGCCACGGGGGTGTAACACCAGACAGTTCCTGACTTCAGACTGTTATTACAAGTAGAGAAGTCCCCCCTCCCCTGGCCTCAGGACTGTGGTTGAACACAATTACCACGAGGCATACATGGCATTTAGACTAGTGTATGTGTAGTGTGATGAAAAAATTTGTATGAAAAACAGTAACCACAATTATGGAATCTTCCAATGTTTTAAGATGGGGTAGTGTTGTGCTGCATTGCAGCGTAATTAGGCCGACACGAACGCGGCCGGGGGAACACCTCCCGCTTACATGATACCGGCGTAAAGAGATATCTTCGGTGACGCGTTTCGTGCGGCTTGTGAGTAGCCCGTGGCAGGGCAGGGCAGAGCCAGGGCAGGAGGAAAGGAGGGCATTGATATAGTAATTATGTGGATGTTCATGGACGTCCGTAGTTGTAAAAATGCTCCGACTTCTCCATTGCTCTCTATATTATAAAAAAATCCTCAACAGATCCAAACAGATCCTAATATCTAAACCTAAGTCACAATTATAAGAAATATATATATATATATATATATATATATATATATATATAGGCCACAGAATATCAGGACTACGGGTTGCCACGGAAGATAACCTTGGTCATTCAATAGATTGGTCTCCTTTTGGAGGATTATATATATGCCCCACTGTGTGACCTCACACTAACTTATAATATAATTTATGAGTAAACAAAACGGCGTGGTTTGTTAGGTTAAACAAGTTGAAGAACAGTCCGAAACACTCTGTACACTGTACAACACCGAAGTGCAAATGAGGTTAAGAATAACCTGAAACTGTCATTAAATAACATCATCATCAGCCGGACGACGTCCGCTGCCGGACACAGAGCGCCATATTAATTAATATGCCGTTGCTTTGCCCTCCTTTCCGCCTCCCTTCCAATGGGCCAGCGGTTACTGACAACGCGACATCGAAAGATCTAACTTCACGAGGGTATCATGTGAGCGAGAGGTCTCTCCCCGGTCGTGCCTGCCCGATTCCGCTGCAATGTAGCATGGTACTACCTCTTCATCATCATCATTATCATCATCATCAGCCCTTATCGGTCCACTGCTGGACATAGGCCTCTTTCAATGAACGCAAAGACAATCGATCTCCTGTTACTCGATTCGATCTTACCATTAGCACTCTGCTGATCTCCTGTTACTCGATTCGATCTTACCGTTAGCACTCTGCAGATCTCCTGTTACTCGATTCGATCTTACCATTAGCACTCTGCAGATCTCCTGTTACTCGATTCGATCTTACCATTAGCACTCTGCAGATCTCCTGTTACTCGATTCGATCTTACCGTTAGCACTCTGCAGATCTCCTGTTACTCGATTCGATCTTACCGTTAGCACTCTGCACTATTTGTGATGAACATAAGCTATATTTTTTAGACGATTATGAAGACTTGATGACGATGATGTAATCAAGGTGTGAAAAAATATCAAAGTAAATCCTTATCTTGCTGCAGAAATTATTGACAACTAGCTGCAATGACAGATGTTATTCTGTCATAAATTATAGACAACCAGCTGTAATGACAGATGTTATTCCGTCATAAATTATTGACAACTAGCTGTAATGACAGATGTTATTCTGTCATAAATTATTGACAACTAGCTGTAATGACTGATGTTATTCTGCCATAAATTATTGACAACTAGCTGTAATAACAGATGTTATTCTGTCATAAATTATTGACAACTAGCTGTAATGACAGATGTTATTCTGTCATAAATTATTGACAACTAGCTGTAATGGCAGATGTTATTCTGTCATAAATTATTGACAAATAGCTGTAATGACAGATGTTATTCTGTCATAAATTATTGACAACTAGCTGCAATGACAGATGTTATTCTCTCATAAATTATTGACAACTAGCTGTAATGGCAGATGTTATTCTGTCATAAATTATTGACAACTAGCTGTAATGACAGATGTTATTCTGTCATAAATGCGTTGGATGATAAACGAATGAATGATCATCATCATCATCAAAAAACTAAAAAGTGAAAAAGTGTTCTAAAGTTTTGATATTCTTCCAGCTTGCTCCAGGAGTGAATCCCTTACCTTTCAATTTGAATGTTTTTTACGGAAGCTGTGATTGTTAAAACTTGCGCCTTACATTGTTTTGGTTTTTCTACTCGATTTTTTTTCTTTATTGGACATGTGGCTAGGATAACATGGAATGCCGTCCTGGTTCAAGGCTACAACAATTTGATTTTGTGACTTTTGTGGTTCTGTTAGCATAGAATTGCTCGACGGAACACAAAATCACTTATAGTACGTTATTCTTTTAAAAATTATAACGTTTCTCGAAATTAAGGTTAAATTATATAATATAATTTATGAGTTAAGTTAAATTATTATTATAAATAATTTTCAGTCATCGATAAAAGTAAGGAATTTCTTACTCTTATCTCGCCAATTGATAATTATAAATAATGATAGAAAGTTGTTAGCAATTTTATATTTGTCACATTTATTATAAAATTATCATATATATCAGTGTTAGTCACATCGGAGAGTCATAGCGTATCAATCTCGATCATTTTTCGATTGACTTTCGAACGTAGTCTATTTTATATATTACATATTCTTGTACTTTATTGCAGCCGAATTAGGCCGCGACCTGAGAGGTACTTCTTGCTCACAAGATATCGCCATGAAGCACACACACTTTCTAGTTAGTAGTTACGGATAAGAAGTATCACTTAGTAGAAGAAGCTGACAGAGAAAAGAAGCGAATGGCAAGCGCCGCCTAGATGAAGAAGAGCCATGCTTCGCTTATAAGTAATACCTTCAATTAAACGTGATTGCTTGTGTGATGCAGTTGCACAACCGAGCATGTATTAAGCTTACTTAAATAAAATAAATTAGAAAATATAGAATATATAATATTACGGCATTTTAAGCACCTAATAACGAAGTGCCTGAATGGCTTATGTAATACACACAGTAGATATTGTCCATGCACTGTCACTCAACTGAGTTAGGCAAGAACAGCGTCGGTGTCACGTCTTTAAATATTATTATTTCACGTAAATTTTTAGTACTACAGAAGGTACTTAAAGTTGGTTCTGGTTATTAGGTACTAATAAACTTCCTACCAGGTGTACTGACAATTTGGTTAAGATGGAAGAGCATCGCTGAGTGCAATTGGCTCACCATAACCTATAGCCAAAGAAATAAAATAAAGAAAGGAAACCAGCCTAATCGCGTCCATCTGAGTCGAGAGAGAAAGCAAAAGTGTCTGTCTTTCTTTTTTTATTCCTCTCTGCGTAATGCGCATACGTGATTAGATAGACAACTATAGTATAGTGTTTCATATTTTCCTTCTCTATTAACCAAACCGGACGCATGTCGTCATAGGCATGCCTATGCTCTCCGTTTTCCTATATATGTACATTATTCTTATTTCTATGGAAGAGACCCATGTCCAGTAATGGACGTCGTCCAGCTGATGATGATGATCAAATACTAACGGTGATATTAATATTTACAAACTCAATTATCGTTCACCCATAAACTTCACAAGCAAAGAATGAGGAACAGTGAGTTTTTTTTAGAAACCGACCGACGCCAGTTTTTTAGCTGAGACCGAAGCCGAAACAAAAGCGGAAACCAAACTTTCGGCACGGGCTTCGGACGAAACCGAAACCCACGTGTTCATATTTAAATTCCTATTATTTAATAATGTTCTATACTTTATTTCATTATTTTTGAATATTATAATTCCTTAATTCGAATTCAAAAGGTATTAGTGTCGTTGTTGCATTGCATCACCTATCGCTCATGTAGTAATAAAACTGGTATAAACGTATATAACTTGCTATACAAAGCTTCGATCTCAGATAAGATGCCAGGCTTGGAACATAACGGTAACCCCGTAGTTAGTCCTAACCTTTGTCAGATGACCTTGTTCCAACGTTACCGTGGCCAGGACGAGTGGGACTACTGGGAACTAGGGGCCGAATTCTACTGCTTCCGTCCATTTGAGCTTAATACTCATAATTGCCACGCCGTGCAAGTGGATTTGCAATCGCAGATTAGGTTTCGGACTGGCACCACTTCTGCCTATCGCCGATCCGATTGATGGTACAGCCATCCCTCGGCGCGAGCGCCGTCCGATTCACACGTCTATTTCACTGTCACTATGAAACAGACGGGACACTAAACGACCAGCTCGCTGAAGCTTCTTAGTTGTTAAGAGACTAGTGCCTTTGTCGACTCTTACGTGACCCTGGATGGATTGAGGTTACTGATATACTTAGGCCGCCCCCAC